>CM057455.1:1006565000-1006950000 GCA_016271365.2 Neoceratodus forsteri | reverse complement strand
CTCTTATAGCAAGAGAGTACCAGAAAACAATAAAGAGTAATAGGGAGGAGAATAATTTTTTCCACCCTCTGTTTATCCACTTACTACAATCCTGCCCCATCACCAGCCTTCCCTAGGCAGTTGCCCAGCATCCTGTAAGCATGTGGCATTCTCTCCCTCCTTGGCAGGGTCACCTGGGAGAGTGACTTTCTCAACAGGGTTAGGATACTGTGCAGAGGTGGGTGCTCAGTCGCATTGCTGGGTCTGCGAGGTGGGGCAGACTTTATCCTGCTGGTCTGGGGGGGTTGCACCATTTTCACCCCTTAAGGGTTGTCAGCGTGCAGTGATGCACATCCTCAGTGGCGTGCTGCCAATTTCTGCCCTTTCCCTGCTGTGTGCCTCTGCTGTGCTACCAACTAGCTTCCACCAGGTGATTGGTGAAGTGGAGGACGTAACCCCCTCCCTAGAGCCGAGCTGTCTATGGGACACTCATTCTGCTTTTCCTCTTGACAGCTGGGGTCCATTCCCAAACCAAGATTGCCAGAGTAGCAGTGGAAGAGCTACCTGGCTGGCCAATACCATTGATTTTTAACCCTGCATCCACTTTTGAAAGCCGACTCAAATTTGCATATGCCCTGATCTGTAAAAATTTAAATCCTGGCAGCATTTCAGCTGAAAGCCTAAAAATGGCATTTATTTTGGTCTAATTTTGTCAACCCTTTTTGGCAAATAACAAAACTCTTAATCCTTTCTTAAAAATGTCATTTGTTGCGAAATTCAGAAAACAGAAAAAATCTGAAATACATGCAGATCAGAAGTGTACATGTTCTGCTTGGCTTGTTAAGACCTCTTCTAGTAAAAGTAGAATTTTAGAAGCTGTGTATTGGATAGTCTAGTGATTTGGTATTGGTATTGAAACTGTGCACGTTACAAGCAAGATACAGTGCACTTTACGGTGTATTTCTTTAGATTTACTAATGGATAGGTGCGGAGATGTCAAGTTAACTGTTTTCTCATGTAATGTGACCATGAATATGAACCGACTTACAGCTCTATTTTGTTTTAGACTTGGCAAATGCTATGCACGAGCATACCAATTATGTATTTGGTTACTCAAGTGTCAGTTGTTGACGGACTCAACAGGCATATTTCTTAGTCTGTCAATATGGAACTGAAATTTGTATGTAGTTCACAAGTACTTCAGTGTTTACGTGACAGATGAGGGTCAGTCCCTCAAGGCACTTTACCCAACAAGAACCAGAGATGACAGCAAGTCTGAAAACAAATTTGCGAGTCTAAATCATTTTGGATGAATAGAAACAGAGGCAGAGCTGCTAGTACTCAGTAACACAGGTGACGCGTTTGGGCTCAAGTCATTTAGTGAGGAACTGCACCTTCCCCAGCTGTGAATGAGAGGAGATCGGAGTGCTGTCTATTGAGAAATTTTACACAAAAAAGAAAAATAACAAGCCTAGTCCCAGAAAACACCCAGGACAGAACTCCGGGAGTGTGCCTGCTGCTCCCAGAGGAAAAAGCAACTGAGGTTTTAGAAGAAATGGCAGGCATACAGTCCATAGGGGAGACCAGTTACCAGTCATTTCACTTTGGGGGTGTCGTGAGGGACAGATTAAGTTGGGGGGGGGTGTGCAACTAACAAAAGGTTTCTCTTAAAACTCTACACTCTGGTAAAAACAAAGGGAGGTTGTATATTAGAAGAAGAAAGATAATTTATTTTGTGCTTTTCTTGCACATTATATCCCAAAGTGCTTTACAAGCAATTAGAGACTGGTAGTAAAGTGACTGGACATTCAGTGGCAGTATTTCGCCAATCGGCAGCAAAACACAACATTGGACAGTTGCATGAACCGGTTTTCTGGAAAAGGAAGTGTTGGCCAACACACCTGGGGAAATCCCCAACTCTTTTTAAATGTGCCCTGAGTTCATTTATTTAGTTTTTGTTGACCGGGAAAAGAGGACTAGACAATTCTGCCTATTTTCAGCCTCGTCCCGGGGGAGGGGGATACAGATGGATACCAATTGACATTGAATCAGATTAAGCTGTTAGTGGTATTTTTAGTGAATTCTTTTACTTCCACCAGTGAGTGATATGAGGGGCCTTGGTTTACTGTGTCATCCAAAGGACAGCACACCCTGAAAGTACGGCACACCTCGTAGCACTGCACTCATTTGCCAGAATTTTTTGATATGAACTCCGTCACGGAGAGGGACTAGAACCCATGACCTTCTCGCCCAGTGGTGAAAATGCTGCAAACTTGCAACACTGACTTAAAGGAAAACTATACCCTTATATCTTGTAATTTTTGTTTTCTTGTCAACAGAGGACTCCCTTTTCTGTAACAGTTAGGAATATATATGATTAGTTTATTTTTCAAACAAGATGAAGTCTTGCTGTATTCTGACTATTGCAGTTAGCCCCAACCTTTAAACTGCCCGGAGAACAAAGGGTTAACTTTCTATGCAGAGCATAGAATGCTGAGCTCGAGCTCGGTTGAGGTCTCTGTCTGCAGCTCTTTGAAATCCAAACGTCAGATTATTTACTCCGCCTCACTGAACAGTCGCTCCGGAGATTTCTCCTTCAGCTCTGTTCGAAAAGTCCGTTAAAGTGTCTGTTTTAAGCCGAATTTGTTCTGCTTAGTCGGTTCAGCCTCTGTCTGCGGTACCGTGAGTACTAGATAGGTTTTTACCTATTTCTGTATGGAAATTGTAAACTTGTTTGATCAGTTCCGCTGAACCGATCACTTTTAGTGAATTTCTGTCTTTTACTTTAGAGTGTGGTTACCGGTCCTTATCGGTTCTTAAAAAGTGTTTTGAACGTTCCTCAACACCTGTGACACGGTTAGGAACCGATAAGGGAGTCTTGCCTGGTGGTTGCCATAAAAAGGATAAGTTTGGGTAGGTTGGCCATGTCTGAGAAACCCAAGAAGAAAACCGGGCCCACTGGGTTTCAACACTGCAGTGAGTGTCGGGAGGTATTTGCTAAGGCCGATCCCCACACCACCTGTGTTTACTGTCTGGGGTTTGAACACCTCGATACAGACTGCCAAATTTGTAAAAATGTTCCTAAATCTACCCTTGAAAAGAGATTAGGTAGACTGAGGGAAAGGAGGCCGAGAAGTCCACTGACCTAGATGGCCAGCCCGGTTCGGTTCCGACCGAACCAGAAGGAGTGCTCTCTGACCAGGGCGATACTTTTTAGGGCAAAAGGAGAGCCGATCCTGAGGGTTCGGTTCCTACAAAAAGGAAACGCAAAGAGAAATGGACTGGTTTGGATCCAGAGGTTCAGGTTCCGACCTCCGAAGAAATAGCCAGAGCGATTCTTATTGTGGAATCGCTTCTCCCGGTTCCGACTGATTTGGCAGGGGCTCGGTTCGGTCGGTTCCCCCGATTCAAGATTATACCCCTGAAGATTTCTATGAACCGGAGTTTGAGGAGGAGGGGGAGTTCGAGGATGATGGTGACGATGGTGAAAGTCTGGGGAGATGTCCGGTTCAACAGGCACATTCAGACAGACCTTCTGGTGTTTCCCCTCCTAGACTTTCTGAGTCCCCTCCCCACTTTCTGTTTTACAGAAAGGTTGCTGAAACCCTCCAGCTTCCTATGGAGGAGGCCATGGTGGATCAAGAGGAGCCTGATTATGTAGAAATGATGGACATCCCAGAGTCCAGGAGACTGTCTATTCCCCTCCGCAAATCCTTTGGGAAGCAGACACTCAAAATCTTAGTCTCCCAATACTGTACCTCCTGTTGGCAGAAGGATGGACAAGAGGTACACACTGTCAGGCTCAGATGTGGAGTTTTTATACCAACAGTGCAGCCATGTTGGGGTAGTGCAGGCTGCTGCCTGTGACAAGGCAAATATTCCCTTGGCTTCACACCCCCAGACGAAGACTCCAGGAAGATTGATGCCGTGGCAAAAAGGCAGTACATGGCATCTTCCTTGGGACTTAGGCAGGCGAACTATATGGCTTATATAGCCAGGTACCAGAAGTCCAGGTGGGACACTGTACTGGCACTGGCTAAACAGACCTCCCCCAGCTAGCCAAGGAGCTGGGGGAGGTGGCTGCTGATGGGACTGAGGCATCAAAAGTGCAGTTTCATGCTGCTGTGGACTCCAGTGATGTGTCAAGAGTCATGGCTACATCTGTGGCTCTTCGGAGAATGGCTTGGCTCAGATGTATTAGCCTCTCACAGAACACCCAGGCTAAGGCCATGGATTTTCCTGTAGTGGGTAATTCTCTGTTTGGGGAGCAGAGAGAGAATTACATGAAGAAAATGGATGAGTACAGGACCACTTATAGGAGTGCTCAGGCCAAGGAGAGGCAGGCAACTCCTCAAAGGCAGCAGTCTAGGGGCAGCGGCAGGCCTTTTCATAGGCCATTTTACCAAGCACAGGCCTCTTCTCCCTTTTCACAGAGGAAGTTCTTCAGAGGGAGAGGCAGAAGAGGGATGAGCAGGGCTGCATCCACTCCTCAGCCTAAGACCCCTGCCAGGCAGACACCCTGATGGGCTTGCTCGGGTCGACTCTCCTATTCCAGTAGGGGGCAAGCTGGCTTACTTTGTCCAGGACTGGATGTCTATTACCTCAGACAAGTGGGTCCTGGAAGTAGTAAGCCAGGGACTGGTTCTCAGCTTCAAAAAATTTCCAAAGATGAGAGCCAGATCTTTTCCACCTGCAGGTCTCTCAGAAATCCTTGCCCTAGAGGCAGAGGTTTCATCTCATCTGGCCTTAAGAGCCATAGAGAGAGTTCCTACCCTACACTGGGGCAAAGGTCTGTACTCCAGGTACTTCCTTACCCCAAAAAAGACAAGGGAGTGGTGACCCATCCTAGACCTAAGATACCTGAACAAACATCTTTTAAAACCAAAGTTCAAGATGGTAACTCTGGGAATAATTCTTCCCTCTCTAAGGCCAGGGGTCTGGCTAGCTTCCCTGGACCTCAAAGATGCCTATTTTCACATTCCCATCAGGTGCTCCCACAGAAAGTACCTCAGGTTCGAGTTGCCCTCAGGCCACTATCCGTTCAAAGCAGTGCCCTTTGGCATAACATCAGCCCCAAGGGTTTTCACAAAGTGCCTGGCAGTAGTCGTTGCCTTTCTAAGAAGGCAAAAGATTTCCATTTTTCCATATCTGGACGACTGGCTTATAGTGGGTCAGTCTCCAGACCAAGTCAAGTCAGACCTTCAAGTGACCCAGCAAATGCTCACTTCTCTAGGATTTCTTCTCAAGCTTCCCAAGTCGGTTCTCGAGCCAGTGCAGCTCCTAACCTTTATGAGGGCGGAGCTGGATACTGTCAAAGCAAGAGCCTTTCTTCCCCTGGAAAGGGCAAGAGTTCTTATAGAACTGGCTTCTTCCTTCAGCCTTCAGGTGTCCTGACCAGCAAGGCATTTCCTTCAGCTCTTGGGCCACATGGCAACTTCTACAGCAGTGGTCCAAGGGTCAAGATTCCAGATGAGGGACATTCAGTTCCATCTGAGGGCCTTTTGGTCCCAGAGGAAGGATCCCCTTACCAAACTGATTCCAGTGACTCGGACCCTGATCCTAGCCCTTCAGTGGTGGCAGGATCAGGACATTTTAAGGCAAGGGGTCCCATTTGTCACTCAGTCTCATTCAGTGGTCCTTACCACGGATGCTTCCCTTCTGGGCTGGGGAGCCCATTTGGGGGCCCTCACTGCCCAGGGACTGTGGTCCCCTCAGGAATCCCTTCTACAAATCAATCTCCTAGAACTCTGGGCAGTTTTTCTGGCCCTGCAAGCTTTCTCTGTCAGTGCAGTGCAAGGTGGTTCATGTCAGAACAGACACCACCACCACCATGTGGTACATCAACAAGCAGGGAGGCACTCTATCTACGGCCTTGTGCACAGAAGCCATGAAGTTGTGGTCCCTGGCTTATTCCCTGCAAACCTCTCTGATAGCAGTCCACCTTCCAGGGAAGGACAATGTGCTACCAGATGCACTGAGCATGATCTCACAGGGCCATCACGAATGGTCCCTGTACCTTCTGATGTTGAAGGTGATTTTTTTCAAGGTGGGGCACTCCAGAGATTGATCTCTTTGCAGCCTCAGACAATCACCAACTTCCTCTCTTTTGTTGCAGACCCCCAGTCTTGGTCTCAGTCCCTCTGGATGCTTTGATTCTGAACTGGGAAGGGAAATTTCTGTATGCCTTCCCTCCCTTTCCTCTACTGTTCAGTTTTAGTCAAGATAAGGTCACAACCTTGCAAAGTGATTCTGATTGCTCCAGACTGGGCCAGACAGCCTTGGTACCCCCTGTTGCTGTCCCTAGCAGTCCATCTTCCCCTGTCTCTTCCCAGGAATTACAACCTGTTAACCTTCTCTCAGGGGAGGATTTGGTACCCCAATCTTCAGCCTCTCAATCTCAAGGCATGGCTCTTGAAGAGTTAGAGTATGCAGATTTGCATCTGTCTCAGGGGGTTCTAGATATTCTCAAAGCCTCTCGAAAGCCTGCCACTAGAAAAACCTATAACTCCAAATGGAAGAGAGTCAGCATTTGGTGTGCCAAGAAACATACTTCCCCAGTCACTGCTGAAATTGCCTACAGTTCTGGATTATATGGTCCATTTGAATGGCTTAGGCCTCAGACCAGCGACTCTCAAGGTACACTTGTCAGCTGTTTCTGCTTTTCTGTCAGTGGGGAAGTCTTCCTCGCTATCCTCTCATCCTGTGTTCTGCAAATTTTTTAAGGGATTGCTTCATACAGTCCTCCCTTTAGAGACCCTGCCCCTGCCTGGGATTTAAATGTTTGCATTGCTCAACTTATGCAACCTCCCTTTGAAGCTGTGTCCTCAGCAGAGCTTAAGTACTTGATTTAGTAAACTGTGTTTTTTAGTAGCCATTACCTCTGCCAGACGTATCAGTGAATTGCAAGCCCTGTCAGTGGAACCTGATTTTATCTCCTTTCATAGGGATAAAGTGGTCCTTAGAACCAATAGAAGGTTGTTGCCCAAAGTGGTTTCAGATTTCCACTTGAATCAGTCTGTCTCTTCCTGTCTTCTTCACTGATCATTCTTCTTCAGGAGAGAGGAGGCTACACAGTTTAGATGTTAAAAGGGCCCTTAGCTACTACATAGAGCGTACCAAGGGTCACAGGTTTGATTCCCTCCAGTTGTTCCTCACTAATGGAGAAGTGGGAAAGGGCAAACCTGCCACCAAGAGAACTATTGCCAGGTGGATTGTGTCTTGTATAAAATTCTGCTATGAGAAACTAAGAAAAATTCCACCCTCAGGCCTGAGGGCTCACTCCACCCGAGGTACAGCTACTTCCCTGGCTGCTGCCAGGGATATTCCTCTCTTAGAAATTTGTCAGGCAGCCACCTGGAAAACAGTTCATACCTTTACCAAGCATTACTCTCTGGATATCCAGGCTAGGAGTGATGCTCGGTTTGGCACAGCAGTACTTCAGATCCTATTCCCAAAGTAGGTTCTGTCCCTCCTCCATGGAGGTACTGCTTGGTAGTCTGCAATAGTCAGAATACAGCAATACTTCATGTTGTTTGGAGAAAAAATTACTCACCTTAGTAATTATGTTTCTTCTAATGGAGTCTTGCTGTATTCTGACCTCCCTCCCTGCCTTCCCTCTCAGAACCTGTTTATGGGAAGTGTGTGGGCAGGTGCAGTGCTGCACCTCAGGGGTGCTTCTTTTACACCCTCCTCTTTTTGTTTTGGTGTTTATTATTATTCTTATTTGGATTGGTTTTTGGTTTTGGGTTTCCTGACTTGTCTTCCTTGGGAATTCAAAACTCTTGTTGCCAGTTGGCTAGTAAAATTTTACAATTTCCACATAGGATAGTTACAGTTTTTTGCTCGTAAGAATCTGATGGTTGGATTTCAAAGGGCTGCAGACAGAGACCTCAACCGAGCTCAAGCTCAGCATTCTATGCTGTGCATAGACAGTTAACCCTTTGTTCTCCGGGGCAGTTTAAAGGCTGGGGCTAACTGCAATAGTCAGAATACAGCAAGACTCCATTAGAAGAAACATAATTACTAAGGTGAGTAATTTTTTCTCACTGCTTATACTGGTCTCTCTGACTATCCTGGGGGTCTTAATTTTCTGGCTGTTGAAATCTCATTGCCCCCGAAAGCCACATTAGCATATGAGAAAATGATGCGTCAGCATCCTTTTGACTGTACAGTATGCCTGTCTGCTTAATTAGAATTCAGTAGAACAAGTTGTAGCAAGGTGTGAAATAGCACATTACTTTGTTAGCTTTACAAACTGTCTTAGTTGTAATGCTGTGTTTTTCCCTTTAAATTGCATTCAGTTTGTGTTTTTCCAGAGTTTTTTCAAGATGTTTCCACTTTCAGCATAGAGAAATATGGTAAAAATGGTTGCTGTGACATCATGTTCTCTGTTTAGTCTCTTTTTAAACACTCTCCCATCCACCTGTGAGGGCCCCCCTCCTTCTCTATGCCAACGATGCTGTTCTGTTTGCCTCACACCCTGATCCAACCCATCTCCAAAACGCGCGCCAACTCTCCTTCAGCCAAGCAGAGGGTTGGTTCTCTGACAACACACTTGTCCTGAACCTAAAAAAGAGCCAGTGCTCTTCACCCATAACCAAAACAAACACAAAAACTTCCATCTCCACATCACAGCCAAAAACCTCCTCTCCCTAGAGCAAACAACTACCTTTAAGTATCTTGGAGTGACTTTTGACACGTCTCTTTCCACAACCACATAAGCACTCTTTGCACAGCTATCAACTCCCATATAGGTGGTCTTTACCGCCACAGGGACTGTCTTCCCCCTGATGCATTGCGCCTGGCCATCACATGCTCAGTACTGTCACTAGTAGACTATGGTCTATTAATCTACGGTACTGCTGACAACACAGCCCTACATAAAATCAAGATGTTACTCAGTAAAGCCTGTTGTGTTCTAATTTGCTCAACTCCCCTCACCCACACCTGTATACTGTACTTTTTAGCAAACAGCCTCAGATTTGATGAGAGATTTACCTACCAGTCCTGCCTCTTGACCAAAAAGATTGTCGCAGATATGGCCCCTCCAGGCCTCTCCTCCATCATCTGCCATTCTGCCCCCACCCTCTCAACCCACAGCTCCTCTCGTGCCACCCTACAAGTTCCTAGGGTCAGGACCTCCCTTGCGCAGCAGTCTTTCTGTTACTGCGCCCCCTCTTGGTATAACTCGCTTCCAGTCCTTGTCACCACTGAGCAAAGATTTGGGCCTTTTAAATTAGTCTTTAAAAACTACCTCCTCAACGCTCATTGCTGTAACTGCCCCAACCGTGCTCTCCCCTAGCCCTGCCCCCTCTCCCTCCTGTTAGCCACCACCTTGTACAACTTGCATAATTTATATTATTTCTCCCAGTATAGTTACCTTGTATATTATATACCTCCACTATATATTGTTTTCCCACCTCTCGGATTGTATTGAATGTATTGTTATGTATATGAATGTATTGCTAAATGACTGTTGATATTCATGTTCATTCCTACCCCCATCCCTATCCTTTTCTCCCTTTAGCTACCTCTTTGTATAGGCCACACTAATGCCTTCTCTCTCTCAGTAGATTACTTGTACAATCCTCACCCGTGTGTGTGTATGTACTTTTAATTTACTGTCATTTGCTACACCTTGTTTGCTCTGTGCCATTGTCATATGTTGTATTGACCTGTATGTATTATTTCCTGTATATTGCTGACGTGGAGCCTTTGTAAATGAGTCTCTGACTCAAAGGGTTGTGATTCTGATATCTGAAATAAATAAAAATAAATATGCTAATGCAACTCTCATGGACAATGAGATTTTAACAGCCATAATGTGGAGACCCCAAGGCTAGTACTGGAGATTAACATGGACAGTGTAAACAAAGTAAAGCAAACACATGTATACCCAGCAGCTACAGGAAGAAAGTTGTGTGAAACAAAATTTACAAGGTATGAGAGTGTAGTTGTATTTGGCTATGGGGGAGAGCGGGGGAGAGAGCAAGAGAGAGAGAGAGACTGAAGAGGTAGGTGTTGAGTTCCTATTAGCCAGGACCCGTACCTTCTTGATGGTTAACATGCAGTCTCTATCTGTACATTTACTAGCAAGTAGACAGAAGAAGAAGAGGAGAGAGAGTTACACAGTGAGTCTGGCTGGAGTCTTTGAGAGCTGGTCATCCAGAATTAAAATGGAAAAGATAAAGGTTGGGAGATGGACTGAACAAGCTAGAAAGTGAGCAGCTTTCTAGCTTTTGAAAGATGTTTCCAGATCCAGAAGCTAGGGACTGAGTGATAGAGGAGAAAACATTTAGGAGCGACAGCACGGATGAGCAACAGTGCAAAATGGGGTGCTGCAGACTGTATCGGCCTATGATACTGCACTTGGGGTCATTCAGGAAAGCAGAAGCTGTCCATCAGTGACGCCTATTGTTAGAAAGCCCTACTATGTTCCAGTAATCTTGTCTGGCCATAGCCTAAACCAACCAATCCAACTATTTTCAAACCAGTTAATTCAAGCAAGTAAAATAGTGTGCATTTTCACTGTTTCTTGAGATAAAGGTAGACTAGAGACCAAACAGAAACAGCCATGCCTGACAGAAAGTGTGATCCACAGCAGCAGGAAGCCTGTCTGCAGAGCCATTTCATCAGCCAAAAGAGGCAACAGAGTGTACTAATACATGGATGACGCTTTTGTGGACAGCACAGTCTTACCATAGAGCTTTAAAATGCATGTTATTCAGCTATCAGGAGGTGAAATACTCAAACAGGAATCACAAAGCCAGCTTGGTATTCTAAGCTAATAAAAAAATAAATAAAACAACAACTTAAGATGATCTCAGTAATTCCTGCCTGATATTAGCTGCACTCTGGTCCCTGAATAGGTATGATGTTCCATGCTTGGAGGGTTACTCTTATACAGTAGGAAGGCAAGGGACTTTATGGCCTGTTCTTAAAGGAGACCTAAACCCTCCAGAGGACCTAGAAAACTGTCCTGAGGTCCAGAGTCTGACTAGCCCCTTCCCTGTACTACAGCCAGTCAGGAGCTGGGAATATAAATAAGGGGTGGAGTGGCAAAGCCCACTGAAACCTGCAGTCTGACACAAACTTTCTGCTTCATCCCCAGCCATCTAGTTCAGTGTCAGGAACCACAGTGGTTGAGAGGTTGAGTGCTGCTGCCATCTTTGCTCACTCTCTTCCCCCCCCCCCCCGATCGCCTCCAGAGGACCTACAAAACTGTCCTGAGCCTGACCAGCCCCCTTCCTCTGCACTACAGTCAGGCAGGAGCTGGGAAGTGGAGCTACAAAGACCCCAACCCTCAAGTGAATCTTCATCACCAGTAACATTTTTTAATCCAGCCTGGCCTAGTTGTTTGGAGCACGAAGGACTGAGTGCAGAGGACATCGGGAGTCTGCTAGGGAGTCAACCAGGACAGGCTGCCCGTCTAGTTTTAGCATGTATCACTCTATGTTTAAGTGACCTGCCTGGATCTGTATAGGGTCACTGCGACAGTCAGTACTTAACTGACTTGCTGACTGCTGCAAACTTGCATCTTGGGACTTGTTTATACTGTATTAGCTGGTTAATTTTTTTCTTTGTTCCTATCATGGTCACCATTCTGCTGCTGCACACAGTGCTTGATCAGTGGACTTACAGCCTTCTTATACTCCTGTTACTGGATCTGCACAAGTGTTTCAGAGTTTTATGCAGTGTTTGTACTAGCTACCCTCTTAGCTTGCATACAGGGATTACAGTTAGTCTCTTCTGGTAATTTGTAGTGAACTCTATTAAATCCCTTTCTGGGTCACCTGTCATGTTGAGTTCTTAAGAGCAGGATTGGCTCAGTTATCTTAACCTTAGTTTATATAACCCAGCAGTTCCCAGTCTACCCACATCTGATCTCTGACATATTTTACAGGTATATTGTGCTTCGCTTATACATAGCAGGCTTGCTTCCATTTTCTTGAAGCAGTAATTACTTTATGCTATGCCTGACTGGCTTCACTAGCTCAGAATCTTTGACCACTCACCTAGGGTATTAACCATGGATTTATTGCTGCTGTGCACTTTGGTCTCTGCCCTGCTTGGGGTGCACTATAGGTATCCGACTCGCTTCCTCTCATGTACTCGTATGAAGATGTCATGTCACGACTATTTAGCTCAAACACAAGTTTCCAATACTCACCATATTTTCCTCCCCAAACATTGTATCAACATGATGTTGTCCCACCTAAGAGAACATTAGTGGGGTTTGCCCAATAAGTCTGTGTGCTTGAGATCTGTCAATTAATTTATATATCTTTAATTCATCTGATTTCTTCCGGTGATGTTGAATTGAACCCTGCTCCTACCAGTGCCCTCCTACTACCTTTAGTCCATCACTCTGGCAGTCCACAAAGGGCCTAAACATTGTGCACCTTAACATTAGAAGCATTATCTCCAAGATGGATGTACTTGTGTCTGGGTGTCCCACTATAACTTGATGTGCTGGGTATATCCAAGACCTGTCTGAAACCAACCATTCCTGACAGCCTTTATAAAATCCAGGGGTATAACTGTATCAGGTGTGACCATCCTGGTACTAAAAATGAGGTGGCACCCTAATCTGTTTTAGGTTTCACCTTAGTGTCGCTTCGCCTAGCCTCTCAGCTTGAGACACCGTTGGAGTGCTATCACATTGTACTTTCACTGGGTAATGCTAAACTGCTTACCTGTTCTGTATTTACATGCTTCCCTCTCCTCACTGACTATGTCCATTGGAGCTCTGGTAAAGAAAAATGAATATGTTCTCTTAGGGGACTGTAATATTAACTGGATCACTGTTTGTTTATTTATTTGTACAAGTCGGATTTACAACCTTTGAGTCAGGGACTCATTTACAAAGGCACCTTGTCGCAGGGAGTGCAAGACAATAGAGCATTGTGCAGATACAACATTGGACAACATTACAGGTGCAGACATTGAACACAGAATACACTTAGTTACATGTTGGTATAAAATGCAGGTTTGCAATTAAAGATGTAAAATTTCTCTGGAGTTGCAGTGGAATACATCCTTGTGTAAACCTAAAGGGGTAGGTAAAAAGGGGTAGGGGGAAAGATGGATTGGGGGTCCAGGGGATATGGTCGAGATTAGGGGGGCGGGCCAGGCAGGGAAAGGTCCTGCAGTAGGATTGTGGGGGCAGGGTTAGTTGCACCTACAGTAGCGGACATTAAAGAGATGGTTCTGGAGAGCAGTTTTGAAGGGACCAAGTTTGACAGTGTTGGTAGGGAGAAAGTTGAACCAGGCGGGGGCTCGATAAAAGAAGGACCTCTGGGCGAGGGAGGTCTTGGTTCTGGGCACTTTGAAGGTGGCTTTAACAGAGCTGTGGGTGGAAATGGATGAGGATGACTGTGGTAGGGAGGCAGAGACTCCGGGGGGGAGAGTCCGAGCAGGGATTTCTTAGCAAGAAGGCAGGTCTGATACTACAGACGTTCCTCGAAGTTGAGCAGGTTGGCGGAGGAATAGAGCAGGCAGGTGTGGGTGCAGCTGGAGGCTCTGGTGCAGCTGGAGGCTCTGGTCAGAAGCCTACAGGCCTTATTGATGGAGAGCTGGATTTTATAGAGGGCAGTGTTATCAGCTGCAGCATAGATGGGCAAGCCGTAGTCCACTAGGGACAGGATGGAGGAGGTGATTGCCAGCCGGAGGGCAGCGAGTGGCAGGTAATCCCTATTGCGGTAAAGTAGGCCAATCTGAGAGTTTATGGCGGAGGAAAGAGCGTTGATGTGGGTGTGGAAGGTGAGGGCAGTATCGAAAGTGATGCCTAGGTATTTGTATGTGAGCACTTGCTCTAATGGGAGCAGAGAGTCGGGGGTAATCAGGAGTGGGGCACTTCTAGCTTTTTTTTGGTGGTGAGAGAAGAGCATTGATTTGGTTTTCTTAAGGTTTATGACTAGTCTGTGATCAAGAAACCACATTTCTGTTTGGTTGTAGGCGAGTTGAAGGGGTGATTGGAGAGTGGAGGGATCTGGGTGTGAGGCAAAGAGAACTGCATCGTCTTCATAGAGGAGCATCTTGCTATTGCAGGAGCTGGGGAGAGTGTTGAGGTAGAGACTGAAGAGAATGGGACCCAGGATTGAGCCCTGTGGGACCCCAGAGCTAACAGGTCAAATATTGGAGAGGGAGCCGCTGATTTTTACATGCTGGGATCTAGCAGAGGTGTAGCTGGAAAATCAGGCAAGGGGACCAGCAGAGAAACCGAGTTGGTGGAGAGAGTCGAGTAAGAGGGGATGACGGACAGTGTCAAAGGCCTTGGAGAGGTCAATGAACACTGCACCAGCCAGGTTGCCGGAGTCGAGAGCAGAGTGCAGATATTGGGAGAACTCCAGGAGAGCAGTGGTTGTACTATGTCCTGGGCGGAAGCCGTGCTGCACCGGGCACATAATGTCATACTTAGCCAAGTGCTCAGATAGTTGGATAGACACCACTTTTTCGAGGGCTTTGGAGAGTGGGGGAGGATGGAGATTGGCCGATAGTTGTTGGGGGCAGATCAATCACCACTCCTCTGTATTGGAGTGATTTCAGCAGTTTTCCATGCACTGGGGAACTGTCTAAGGCATAGGGACCGGTTGAGTAGGTCCGTCAGGGGGACTAGGACAACTTCCAGGACCAGGCGGAGGATCCTAGAGTCAAGGGGGTTGCTTTTGGGGTTATTACTACCAAGGGCTTTTAGCATGTATGGCCTGGCTTCATGGGGGGATAGGGTGCACAGGTAGAAAGGTGGGCAATGCAGGGCAGGGCGGGGGAGTGAGGAGGGGATTGGATAAAAAAAAACTGCTGGAGAGGACAGAGCTTAGATCAGAGAAAGTGATGTTGAGGCAGTCAGCTATAGGTAGTGGATCAGAGGAGGTAGCGCCATCGATGGTGAGCTGAGATGGTGGAGGGGAGCGGGTCTTCCCATTTAGTTCTTTCATGCTATCCCAGAAGGTCCGGGCTGAGCCCCAGATGGAGGTGAGGGTGGCCTGGTAGTGCTCCGCTTTGGCCCGTCTGATAGCCCAGGTGCACATATTGTGCTCTGTGTTGTAGGCTTGTCTGTCACATGGATTGCCTGAATCTACAGTGATTCGCCAGAGATTATCCCTATTCTTAAGTTTCTGGATGAGGGACAGGGTGATCCGGGGGTGTTGTATTTCTTAGTACGGATCCTGGTTTTGGGGTGAAGAGGTCACAGGCCTTGCTTAAGGCACTTGTGAAGAAGTCAAGAGCTGAGTTGATATCTGGGGCACGTCGGATAGGGGACCAGTCTAGCTGGGCTACGTGCTATTTCAACTTTTTTAGGCCACCAGGGCGTATCCGCCGGCGCAGTGTAGCCTGGGACACTGGTTTGGGAGAGGAGGATGACTGGATACAGATGATTGGGGAGTGATCACTAAGTGAGTTGGGAAAGACTGTGATGTCCTGGATTTTAAAGGGGCGGCTTGATAAGATAACGTCTAGGAGGGTGTTGGTTCCACTGGATCGGTTGAACCTGGTGGGGCTGTGAGACTAGTTGGGACATATCCAGGGCAGCGAAGGAGTCCCTGGTTTGGGAGGTGGTGGAAGCAAGCCAGTTAACATTAACATCACCAAGGATGACTTGCTCGACTTTGTGTGGGAGGGATGTGAGGTAGTCGATGAGGGACTAGACTGCTGAGTTCTGGTTCCTTGGGGGTATGTAAGAGACCGTGAGGAAGAGAGGGCCTCTGGCGGGGTCAGGGATAACTTTTAGCATGAGGACTTGGGCACCATAGTCAAGTTTGGGAGCAGGGAGTGCATGACCTATTAGGGTGTCCCACGTGAATATAGTGCACCCACCACCACGTTTGCCTACGCAGTCTTCTCTGAATAAGGTGTATCTGGGGAGGGAGATGGCGGAGTCGGGGGTGGACTTAGAGAGACAAGTCTCTACCAGAGCAAGAATATCGGGTTGATACTGGGTGACCCAGCACTGGAGAGCAGCAGTTTTCTTTAGGCAGCTACATATGTTAAGGGATGCAAGGCAGAGACCAGTAGTGGTACAGGATTTGAGCGGGCCGACAGATAAATGTCCAGGATTGGGGTGTACGCTTCCAGACAGTAAGAGTAGCAATGTGATTATTCTGATTAGGGGACGGTGGCGGCAGGGACCCATGGTTCAACGCCAGGGCGAGGAACTGATGATAAGGGTGCAGGAGATAGGTAGAGCACGAAGGGTGGTATGGCAGGGAACAGGTGGGTCCTGGGTGGGCCCAGGAGGGCAGGGGAGCAGGGCTGTGAGGCAGGGGTGGGTGCTGGGGAGTTAGGGGTGCATTCAAGGTGGGGGGCTGGGTCATACTGGGGTAACTTGGGGGTAAGGTGCCTGCTGTAGTGGGCGGGAGCTCAGGTCGGGGGTGGGGTTTGAACCAGGAGGGTAAGGGTGAGAAGACCTAGCAAGGGAGTGCGAGTGCCCATAGTTCTGTGCTTATAGTGAAAGATAAGGGTGATAGCTGAACTTCAGTGAGGATGACTGCCACTGTGGAGCAGTGATAGTATTACAGACTTTGGTGCAAGAGGTCCTAGGTTCAGGTACACCAGAGGGGAGGGTGTCTTAAAGCCTTGTGGAGGAGATGTTGGAGGTTACCCAGGGGCGGGATAGGGCTTGGTTTGGAGAGGAAAAGAGGGGAGAAATAGCAATTTAGGTTTGATCTCCTTAGGAAGGGAGGGTGTGGTTTCAGGGGATAGAAAACCATCTGATTGTGGGATTCCAGTGGGAGGAGTCCCTGTGGGAGGAGTTCCTGGACAGAGACTGTATAATAAGCTGTCACAGAAGGGGAGGGTTGGGATTTCAGTGCGAGGAGTTCCTGGAATCCCAACCCTCCCTTGTAGAAAGTCTATGCCGCAGGCCCTTGGTAAACTCAATCTGACCCAGTTAATTTCTGAACCTTCCAGAAGGTCCAACAGTGGCAGTACCCTAGTCCTTATTGACTGGATACCGACCCCACCGCCCGGACAGGATTAAATGCTCAGGTGCGCTATCTGATGCAGTAAGTGGCCACTCATTGTCGTCTGTGTATGGTGTGCAAAACTGACCAAGTCACCCTGCAGACTAATCCAGTTTTGGGGCTACTCCAATCTTAATCCCAACATTTTAAGGTCACCTGTGCCCCAAACCGACTGGTCCTCCCTATATGAGACTTCAGGGCAGGCCCTACGTGTGCAGTAGCATCCCTCGCTTCTGCCTTGACATGCCTGCAAAATTAATTCGCCCCTGTCACCAAGAGAAAGATGAGAGGTCCTGTTACTGAATGGTAGACCGCCCCCTGCTCTCCAAGTTGCTTGCTAGGGGCAAAAATGGCTTAAGTACAAGGCCTCCTCTTCTCCCACTGACTGGGTAGCATATAGGGAATGTCGTAATGAGCATGGAAGAGATATTCCGCACAGTAAGAGCTCTCATTGTAAAAGGGTCTTTAACTCCACTGCTCACAACCCAACGCTGTTCTGGAAACATGTCAGGATGTCAGGAACGTGCTGGGAAAAAATGAGAATTACTCTTCCCACCCCCCACCCCCGACATGATCTTAAATGAAAAATTGTACTTGTAGCATCACAATAGCCAGTGCTTTTAACCACTTTTTTGTCCCCCAGATCTCTTCCGATGTACCAAGGCATTCCCCAACTTGGCTGCATCATCATCTCACAGTACCCCCCACCCTTTGGGCACCCCCTTTTTTTTTTTTTTATATATACTTTAAAGGGGTTGGCACCTCTAAAATCCACAAGCAGCTAGAAAAAATTCCTGATACAAAGTCTGCAGGTGCAGATGGACTAGAACCAAAACATCTTTGAGGATATGTCCTCTGTTAGGCCACACCTTTGTAACTGTAGCCTCCAGGCACAAGTACCACACAGAAACTTTTGCTAGCTAGGGGCCTCCCATGATGACATCATACACCAGTGTCTGTATGAACATGAATGGCCCCATCATGCCTCTGTTCTTTTCCCACCGATCGTACTTGTCGGACCTGTTGCAGGAAATGTCACCAGCTAGCCATTGTTTATTCTTTTCATTTATTTACCAGTTTAGTTTGTCATCTCTGCATAATGCCGAAGTTGAGAGAGCTTTTATTTCAGTACTGTAAGTGCGGAGATGAAATTTATAAAGAAGTCTCACACAGTTTGTGTGTGCTGTTTGGGCTTGTCTGGCAGCCTGAGGACCAGTGAGATCTGACAGAGCTTTAATCAAGCTACAAGGCAGTGCTGCAGCAAAGCTCTAGGAAACTACCTTTTCCTTAAAACTTTATCAACCTTGGAAAAGGACAAAGGCCCAAAATTGGTGTTGACCTCACCGGCTGCCAATAAACAGCCGTGAAAGTCGAAGAAATGGTAGTCTGCATGGCCCTCCTCATCATCGGGGCACAACCATACGCACAAGGATAAAGAAAGGGTTGCTTCGCTGATGAGGTCCCAGTTTCCATTGAAAAGCAAATGAATCTGTTGCATCATTGTCCACTCCGAAAAGCATTAACTATGCCCCCCTCCCCACCATCTGTGAGACTACAAGGTCGGGGCTTGGCACAGACACTGCCGTAGCTATTATGGATGGTACAACGCCATTGTCATTGGATCAAGGCACATCGTTGACACAAGTCAGTTATGAGCTTCTTCTCCGCACACTTCCATCTCTAAATATCGCCCCTGGAGTCACCACCTGGCTCACTGACTATCTTGAAGACAAGACCCAGCAGGTTAAAACTAATGGGACCACATCCTCCAGAAAAACAGTCCACTCAGGGGTCCCACAAGGGTCCGTACTAGACCCATTGCTTTTCACCCTCTTTCTGAACTCTCTCCCCAAATCCTGTAGTGGGAAGCTTCTGCTATATGCTGATGATGCTGTAGTCTTCTGGAAACATCAGCATCTCAGCACCCTGCAATCCGCCCTGCAGACCTTCTTTGGTGCGCTCAAAACCTGGTTCTCTGAACACCAACTAATACTTAACTATAAGAAGACAAAAGCTATGATCTCATCACATCGCCAAAACCGCCCACACGCCTCTAACTGGCCAAGAACCCCATGGCATCGCTTCTGGAACAGGTTAACATTTTCAGATACCTGGGCATATGGTTAGACTCCTCCCTTACCTACAACACTCGCGTCCAACAAGTATCCTCCTCGGTCAATGCCAGGTTAGGGATCCTGGACATTGTGGCCATCACTGAAACCTGGTGTAATGATAACCACGACTGGGAGATGGCCATACCTGGCTACAACATATTCAGGAGAGACAGAGCAGGCAGGAAGGGAGGAGGAGTGGCACTCTATGTGAAAAATGACATAAGGCCACAGAGATCCAGGAGGAACAAAATGGGAGAGATACTGTGGGTTAGCTGGAAAGGAAAAGGGACAGCCATCCGCACAGGTGTGGTCTATAGACCACCAGCCCAGGAGGAAGAAACAGATAGGGAGCTGATGCTAGCCATCCAAAGGATGGCAGACAAGGGTGAGGTAGTACTGGTTGGAGACTTCAATATTCCAGATGTGGACTGGAACATCCCAGCAGCAGCATCAACTAGGAGCAGATTTATCCTGGACTCCATTCAGGGTGCCTTCCTCAAGCAACTGGTCATGGAACCAACTCGGCAGAAGGCAATACTGGACCTTGTGCTCACAAACAGGGACAGTGTGATGGGGGTAACAGTGGGGGAGCACCTGGGAAACAGTGACCACCAGTCATTGTGGTTTGAAATCACAGAAAGAGCAGAACCAAACCACAAAAAAACACGATCCTGGATTTTAGGGGGGCAGACCTTGGGAAAATGGGAGATACTTGAAAGAGGCATTAAGGGAATCGGACAGGAATCAGGGGTTGAGGAACAGTGGCAGTATTTAAAATGGGGATTACAAGAACAACAGAATTATGTATTAAGCAGGTTAGCAAGAGGAAAAGAAGAGGAGACCATTATGGTTTTCCAAGGAGGTAGCAAAGAAAGTGAAAGCCAAAAAGATTGCATTCAGGCAATACAAAAAGACACAGGCAGAAGGGGATAGGAGAAGTACCAGGAGAAGCAAAGGAGGCAGGAGGGTCAGTAAGGGAAGCCAAAGCTCAGACAGAAGAACACATTGCAAAATCAGTGGGTAGAGGGACAAAACCTTACAGGTACATAAGTGAAAAAAGAAAGACAAAGGGAGGGATAGTGAGACTGAAGAGGGAGGATAAATGCTGTGGAGGATGACAACAGTAAAGCTGACATACTGAACAGGTATTTCTGCTCAGTCTTTACTGAGGAAGAGGAGGGTAATGGGTCTGAAGGGTACAAGGGTGAGAATGGTGCAGAAATGGACACAAGTCCCTTTACGAGAAAGGGTCCTGAAGGAACTGGAGTAATAAGAGTTGATAAAGCAATGGGGCCAGATGGGGTGCACCCCAGGGTCCTAAGAACTAAGAGAGGTGGTGGCTGAACTCTGGCTATCCTGTTTAGCCGATCACTGGAAACAGGGAGGTACCCAAGACTGAGGACAGCAGATGTAGTCCCTTATACAAAAGTGGGAACAAAGAGGAAGCAGGAACTACAGACCAGTCAGCCTCACCTCGGTAGTGGGAAGATCATGGAAGCACTACTGAAGGAGAGATTGGTGGAACATCTGGTTGTCAATGGACTACAGGACCCAAGGCAGCATGGTTTCACCAGGGGAGGTCATGTCAGACCAACCTCATTGAATTTTTTGACTGGGTGACTAGGGAGGTGGATCGGGAGGGGCAGTGGACATGGCCTATCTGGACTTGCAGCAAGGCCTTTGACACTGTGCCACATAGAAGACTATTACACAAACTGGGAATATGGGTGTGGGCAGGACAGTAGTGTGGTGGATAGTTAACTGGCTGGGTGGCAGGACACAGAGGGTGGTGGTAAATGGCTGTCACTCCACAGAGGGAAGAGTGACCAGTGGGTACCAGGGATCAGTGCTGGGACCGGTCCTATTCAACATCTTCATCAGTGACATGGCGCAGGACCTAGAAGGCAGAATTTCACTGTTGCTGATGACACAAAGCTCTGTAACAGAGTAGACACACCAGAGGTGTAGACAGAATGAGAAGCGACCTGCAGAAACTTGAAGAATGGTCAGGGTTTGGCAGTTGAAATTCAATGCAAGGAAGTGCAAGATAATGCATATGGGGCACAATAACCTGGCACAATATATCAGTTGGGGGTGAGGATATAGCATGCACCAAGCAGGAAAGGGATCTTGGGGTTATCATCTCTGATGACCTCAAGGCAGGGAAACAGTGTGACAAGGCAGCAGGTAAAGCAAATAGGATGCTGGGATGTATAGGCAGGGGCATTACCAGCAGGAAAAGGGAGGTCATAATTCCACTATACAATACACTAGTGAGGCCCCACCTGGAGTACAGTGTACAGTTCTGGAGACCATACCTACGTAAGGACACAGACAGGGTAGAGAAGGTTCAGAGGAGGGCAACAAAGATGGTGCATGGATTGCATCACAGGTCCTATGAAGACAGGTTGAAGGAACTGAACATGTACTCCCTGGAGGAGAGGAGGGAGAGAGGGGATATGATAGAGACATACAAGTATCTTACAGGGAGGAACAGGGTGCAGGAAAACACTATTTAAGCTAAAAAGATGTTCCAGGACTAGAGGGCATGGGATGAAGTTGGAGGGAGGACGATTCAGAGGAAACATGAAAGAATTTCTTCACAGAACGGGTGGTGGACAAGTGGAACACCCTGCCAGAGGAAGTGGTGGGGGCTGAAACAATCACGGGATTTAAGAATGCATGGGATAGACATAAAGGAATTCTGGAGGTCAGGGGTAAGGTACAACAGACTTCTAGGAAAACAAACTGAACTTACAAGCTCAAATGGGCAGACTGGGTGGGCCATAGGCCCTTATCTGCCGACACTGTCTATGTATCTATACAGACATAGGCATTGCATTCCCCCGCAGGAGATGCACCTAGCAGTGTCCTCCTCAGTACTACCCTTGGTTGACTACGGCATAGTAATTTATGGGTCTGCTGATCATACTGCCCTGCGTAGCATCGCCCTCGCCCTCAACAAAACCTGCCGCCTGGTCTCAAATTGTAACAGGCTAACTAACCCATACGTGTGAGCTTTAAAAACTCACTGGCTGGCTCAGCTTCCAAGATCGGGTAAAGTACCACACCTGCCTACTAGCAAGGAAGATACTAAACAAACAAGCTCCGACAGGCCTCCACCCTCTTATTAGAACAGCCTCACTCAGGAAGGCACTAAGACGCACTGCAAATACCCCCTTACTAGTACCACACTGTAGAACCTCCCTTGAGCAGCGGTCCTTCCGTTATCGTGCCCCACTATGGCTAAACAACCTACCGTCCACAATCTCCCATACATCCAGTTTCTGTCAATTTAAATCTGGTCTTAGGACACTCCTCAGTTCGGCTACCTGTGACTGTAGATACGTTAAAACAGAGTTCCAATGCCACATGGATGGTGACCCCCCCCCCCCAGTACTGTCGTCTAGTCCCCTAAGCTAGTATCCTGAATCTCACGTTAAACATATCCTGACTCAAGGCCTATTTTTGTAAGACCCTCCGAAACTGTAGTACTGTCATGTGAATCATAAGTGTAGACCCGGGACCTCTTTTTTAAGATCCCAGATGATGTAACTCTACTTTTACACTGCACCAAATGTTTAAATTCCTCTATCAATGTTTTAAGTTTACTACCGTGCCATATGTTTTAAGTTTGTACTGTTGCCCAATGTAAAACAGTTGTACCCAATGTATTAAGTTTGTGATCCATGGTGTATGTTTCTTATTGACGTGGAGCCTTTGCAAAGGAGTCAATGACTCAAAGGATTGTAATTCCGATATCTTTCAATAAATAAAAAATAAATAAAGAAGTCGGGGCCCCTGTCTAGGGCGGCGACTCTCAGGCTGTGCTAGTGTCATTATCTAGGATGATACGACTCATTCTGCCTGGTTTGCCTATGTAGGCAGTTATCTCATCGACAGGGCTTCTTGATTCCCAGCTCCCATCGACACCTACCAGCACACTGCAGAGTCCTCCTTCCCAGCTGCCTCTAGTGTCATCGGTGCCTTAAGCAGCTCCCGTTGTCAACAGAGACATGGAATACGTTCCTGACCTCATGGTAACAGAGGAGGATTTAGAGTATGAGGGAGAGCAGTATCTGCCAAGTTCTAGTTCTGCTGTTTTGTCTTACACTGCGGACTCTGTGGTTTATACCACAAGGTCTCCTCCAGAGGACTCTATATTTCAGGCCACAGTGCAGCAGATGCAAACTGCCATGGGCTTTGCTGTGGAAGTCAAAGATTCCACAAAATTAAACTTAATGGAATTTTTGGAGGTTCCTCGCACTGTCTCCATTAGTATTCAACCAGTGTATTCTGCATTAGTGATTGCTACCTTTGCTGCATGGTACAGACCTAGCTCACTGCCTGCAGTATCCTGCCCCATCTGCAAAGCTTTATTACGTTGACCAACCAGAAACTGACTCTGTAGTCATCATGGCTGCTCAGGATAGGTCGAGAGCAGTTAAACACGAGTACTTTGCCTCCTGACAAGGAATCCAGGAGGCTAGATGTGATGGGCAAGTGTAATGCCTCTGCCTCACTGGACCATAGAATTGCAAATTACTGGGCCCATATGATTAAGTATCAGAACAGACTGTGGAAAACTGCATCCCACACTTTGCATGAGGGCCCTGGCAAGAATGAATTACTTAAAACAAGTTTCGGCTCAATTGAATTATCCCTAGTCATGGCAATTTTACGAATGAATGAAATATACTACTACTACTAAAACTTTAACTTCAGGGGCTGAGATTGGCAAACGTTTTCTCTGCTTAACCTGTGATGTTTCTGATATTGCTGCCAGGGCTACTGCTTCTGGCATTTGCATGAGGAGATATTCTTGGCTAAGGGTTGCTGATTTTGCAAATGATGTGCAGCAAGCAGTTTTAAATTCCCCTTTTAGAGGGATGACATTTTTTGGTTATATATCAGTGTTCCACATTGCGTGAAAATATAGAGCGGTGGTAATGGGGAGGAGCCACAGGGGGCGGGGTCACCAGGGGCAGAGCTACTGGTGGGCGGAGTCAGTCGGGATGCAATAAATGCATAAGAAACAAGAAGTAAAGAGTAATATGACGATCTGGAGGCCTCCGTAGTGTGCAGTAGCAAAGAAAAGTGTGGTAAAACATACTGGAGAACCTCTGCATTTTATTTGCAGGCCAGGCAACAGTTTGTGAGAGTCTCGACATTTTGGTGCGGCCATACTACATCTCTTTACTAGTGCCTGCAAGGCCAAGATCTAATCTTCGGTTTCGCAGTTCTGCCCAATAAGCTGCAGCTTCCAAATAAGGGAAACTGTCAACATCAGGGCCCGCAATTGAGATAAGCATAAGTACATTTAGCACACTGGCACCTAATCTATTCAGTTCCTGCGTTTTTATTCGATTAAGTGCAGAAAACCCCCTCTCACAATCTGCAGTTGACATTGGTATTATCATTGCCAGTTCTGCCAAAGTAGATATGTTTGGATACAGGTCTACATACTTAGTAGTTGGAGCATGCAGCACATCAGAAATAGTCTTAAAGGCCACCTTTTCCATGAACATGAGACTACGCAGGGAAGCCCATTCCAGTGCAGAAGCATCTACATCCACAGCAGTAGCATACTGACCAAGAATAATGTCAAGGCTATCATTACCATACCTTCCAACTTTTCAGTATCACCTTACGGTATCATGCTGGGGTCAAAGATACTGAACACATCCAAATGTTCTGTGCTTGGAAACCTTTGCTCAATTTGAGCAATTAGGGCCCTAATAAAGTTGTCATGCACAGAGGTTCTGAAACGATTTAACTGTGGTTCGCTAAATGCCAAGTTCAGACCATTATCATTCAGGAGTACTAGTTCAGGCGAAACGGAGAAGTACTGACCAGGTACCAGTAGGCGTGCTCTAAGAATCTCTAAAGTGGAATGTAAATGTCTCTTTATATCAGTAAAATTCAGAGCTGATGTTTGAAAGCATTTAGATAAGATGCTAAGGTGTGGAAGTATGTCACACATCATGCATAAAATAGAGAAAAACTCCCGGTTTTTCTTTTCCACCATTTTTACTAGGCCCACAGCTTGGGGATCATGCCTTTCAGAGGCCTCTCTGTGCAAGGACGTAACAACGGATGGGAAAATCTTCCTTAGTGTGTCACATGCTGCATCATGGGACGACCACCTAACTGCTTTTACCTGTTTAGGCTTTAAAACAGGGTTCTCCGTTGCCTGCTGAATTTCTTTCAGGGCAGCCATGCGAACAGCAGAATTTTCATAATATCTGTATAAGTGATCTAGTGTTTTGATTAAATTTTTTAATGGCGTTCACTTCATTTGCTGCTGCCTTTACAGCCAAGGCCTCCTGATGAGCCATACAGTGATTTTTCAACAAGAATTGGACTGACTTCTTTCAGCTTTTTAGCCACCCGGTTTTGCCTGCCCAGCATAATGGCTGCTCCATCACTGCCTAACCCTGCAAGGTGATCAGCCGAGATTTGATTGTTATCCGAGAACTCCAGCATTTTTTTAACAATTGTGTCTGCCTTTCCATCAATTAGTTCCTCAACTCCCAGGAAAGGAACTCTGGGTTTCCCTTCTTTGCAGTACATACCATACAAAATGAGCTGCTTCATAACAGCAATATCAGTTGTTTCGTCCACCGAATACGAAAAAAATTTAGCAGCCTTCAGATCTGTAGGAACTGATCTCCTGACCACCTCACCCAGAGAGAGAACCATTTCTCTGACAGTTCGATCAGAACAATATTTAACAGCATCAGCAATATGTATATTGTCTAGGTATTTGCATCCCAATGATTTGGCGCGATCCAGCAGTAAGCCATATTGTGTTGTGTGAGGCAGCTAATTTTTTATTAGCCAGTACATGCAACGAAGGGATGCCACAAAAGCTTCTTGTTCCAGGGTCAGGGCCTGCTGCATTGCCTGCTCTGTTCCACCTTTCAAAGCTGAAATTCTGCAGTTAGCTTCCAGTTCAGAAGCAACAACGTGAACTGAATTGTTCTGATGCCTTTTTATAGCATCTTCTCTGAATGTCTTGCACCCACTGAGTACCCAAACTGTTCCTGATTTGGGCATCTGTTTATGTTTTATGCAAAATGCACAGAACATACCATCATTTTCTTTGTACTGTAACCAACAGTATTTGTTAAGCCAGCCAGTATAAAAGCCTGTTGTTCTATGCTTAGAGGTGTTTTTTTTTTCTGTATTACAGGAGGAAGTGCAGGGAGTCTTTTGGACATTGACGGCGATATCAACTGGACCAACTGGCATTGTCCCAATCATTGACTCACGATTGTCATCTTGATCAGGATGTTTACGTTTTTGAGTTAATTTGAAACCAGAGTTAGTTAGTTTCTGCATTGTGTACAATAAAGCTCCCCCAAGTGTTGTCATGTGTTTGTCAATACAGAACGAGAGTTTGGTAACGCTGGTTGAGCCCCAAATATATTTTCTCACACAAATATTATTTTGCTACCTGAATCAGGGTTCAGAACAAGTGACCACTGACGAAGCAAGACTGCACAACCTGACTGGTGGTGCAGACCCCCTGGTGGCACAGTTAAGGAGCCCCGAATTTTTTTTTTTTTTTTTTTTTTCACACAAGTATTTTTTTATTCCCTGAATCAGGGTTTAGAAACAAGTGACCACTGACAAAGCAAGGCTGCTCAACTTGACTGGTGGGACAGAGACTGTAGACCCCCTGGTAGCACAGTTACGGAGCCCCACATTTTTTTTTTCTCACACAAGTATTTTTTTATTCCCTGAATCAGGGTTTAGAAAGTGACCACTGATGAAGCAAGGCTGCACAACCTGACTGGTGGGACAGTTAAGGTGGGACCTAACTGCTGACTCTGCTGTGCACTTCAGATATCTGTAGCACAGTGCAGTCTGCCTTTTTTCTTTTTGCAGTAATTTAATTTCTTTTTAAGCAGCACTTTAAATAATACAGAGCTTGAAGAGCTGCCCACCACTTCTCCTTTTAACTAACAATGATTCTACAGTAGTAGATGAAAATATCAGGCTGAAAATATTCCAATATTTCAACGAAAATTAAGTCTGATTTTCAAAGTGCACTACTGATGCAGAAAGGTGCAGGTGATTTTTGGAGAAGGAGCTCAAGTTTAAAGAATGAGGGGCAGGTCAGAATAAACAGATGTGGAGTCCCAGGATTGCTTTTTCACACACACACACACACACACACTCTAGTACACAGAAATCACTGGGCAAATATGGGTTCGACGAGAAATCTGTTGGTGCAGTGGCCAAATGTAAAATCCCTGTTGTTAATCTTTTTTGGGGGGGGGGGGGCACAGGCTAAAGTCCAGGACAACGGTTTCTCCTCACCACCACAGTATGTGGGCTTTCTGCTAGCTTTATTTTCTTTTTACTTTTTGCAGCTAATAATTCTCTCCTTTTTTCATAAAGCAGCACTCAGAAGAGAAAATAATACAAGAGCCTGGAAGGTCCGCCACATCGTGTAAATCTCTCCCACCTCTCTCCCCTCACTCACAACCCCATTCCACAGTAATATAGTATTTATCAGGCTCAAAAGAATAATATGGGCAATTACAATTTAGGTCTGTGAACAGTCAAAGTTAACACACGACTGGCTCTGCTGTGCACTTAAGATATCTGTGGCACAGTGCAGTCTGCTTTTTTCTTTTTGCAGTAATTTTCTTTTTAAGCAGCATTTAAATGATACAAGGCTTGAAGAGCTGCCCACCACTCCTCCCTTTACTCACAACCCCACACCACACCAATAGATGTGAAAATATCAGGCTCAGAATACTCAAATATGTAATAAAGTCTGAAGTCCACTACTGGCTCTGCAGTGCTACACTTGACTAGTGTAATAATCTTCCTTTTTTTTTTTTTCTTTTTACAAAATTATTTTTTTTCAAAGCAGCAAGAGAACCAAGCTGAGAAGTGAGCTGCTTAGATCAGGTAGTCTCTGTGAGACCAGGCGCCCCCCCACTCACGACCCCACTCCACTAATGCTGCTGCTGTACAGAAATGTAATTTAATTATTAGGCTCGAAAATTTGCTCAAATAATTTCTCTGGCTGAAAACACTGCTCAGTGTATAAATGCAACCGATGCTGACTCTCTGAACACAGTCAGAGATCCACTCTCGATGCAAGACACAAGCAGGATGTCAAAAGCCCCTAAGTGGTAGCAGACAGTACCTAACTGGGACTTACCCAAAGTGTAAACTGCTCAACTGATGGGGCAAGTCAGCTGTCACTCCCTGCATCCTCTGGCGATTGGAGCACAGATTTGGCGCCTTTCTTCCCAACTGTCTGGTGACCAACGGAGAGTCAGTCCCATGATCCTGGACCGCCAGCACCCGAACTACGGTTGTGCAACCTCCATCAGACAGCGCGCCGTCTTTCTCATGCATGGCAAGGAGCGCGAATGCGTTCTCATGCTCGCACATGCTCCTAGCATGAGTACGAGGATTTAAAGTGAGAGGTGGCGGATTTAAAGTGACAGGTGGCTTTTACCTGCACAGAAACAGTGGCAGGACTTTAAAATGAGAGACTGCCATTTAAGATAGCGTGGTGGCCCGCCTCTCAGTTGTAATGAATGGGGAACACTGTACATAAATGTTGACGGCAGATAAGGGCCTATGGCCCACCTAGTCTGTCCATGTGCACATGTACTTTGCTTCTTCAAGCTTCTCTAGAACTAGTTGTCCCCTTCCCCCGACTACTAGGATTCCCTGATGCCTATCGCATGCATGTGAGTTATGATGTTGAAGAGGCACTTTGGAGCTTTCAGTGACTCTTAAGGTCTGTGAAGTCCCACTATTCCACTTCTGCCAGGGGACGTGGACAGGGATCCTTTTGTCAGCCTGCTGCAAGAGGTGGCTGTGCCTACTGTCAGCAAGGTGAGGTAGGGGAATTGGCCTCTTGCTGGGCCTTCTTCCCCCAGGTGCCCATTCAAAAGTACCCAAAACAGTTGGTGCTGGTGGTTCTGCCTCCACTGGTTCCACATGACTCTTTCGCATACACCCCCACCTCCACTGTTAACTTCAAGGGTGACAGTGGGGGGCAAAATCTCCCTGCACCTAAAAACAGCGGCGGGAGATTACAACGGATGAGTGGGTACTGGAGATAATTTCAAGGGGGCATGCTCTGGAGCTGTTGGCAACCCTTGCAGATCATCCTTCACCTCCTTCCAGTTATCCTCTGGGCTGTTTGTCCTTTCTGAAGGAAGAATAGTCATTACTCAAAACATGCTATAGAATCAGTTCCTCTTCAGCAAAGAAACAAAGATTTAAGTTCCAGATTTTTCCTGGTCCCAAAATGGATAGGGTTCTGCGTCCTGTATTTGTTCTCAGCTTCTACTTACAAGGCAAAACTTCTTGTATTCTATCCCTGCAAGGTCTGGTGCCTCTGCTACAAACAGAGGACTGGCTGTATTCTCTTGACGTGAAGGATACCTACCTTCCTACCAAGATCAGAAAGGCTTACAGGCAGTATCTCCACTTTATGATGGATGGGGAGCACTACCAAATCAGAGTATTGCCCTTGACTTGTCTTCCGCACCATGTGTCTTTACCAAATGCTTGGCAGTAGTAGTAGCAGCAGCCCTTCGCAGGGAAGGCCTGTATGTTTTCCCTTATGTGGATAACTGGCTCCTGAAGGCCAGCTCCAGAGAAGCTCCGCTATATACCCTGTTGCGGACAAGGCAGTAGTTCGACTTAGGAGTCGGTGAATATGCCAAAGTCTGTGCTGACTCCCTACCAAAAAGACTGCAGTACATAGGGGCATGCTTGGATACAGAGAAGGGATGTGCTTTTCTGCTACAGGACAGGGCAGAAAACCTAATTGCACAAGCACAGCTGTTATTGAGAAGTCGCTGTATCCCCAGCAAGGGCAGTGTTGCGTCTTCTGGGTCTCATTGCTGCAGCCATTGTGACTGTGCCACTGGCCTGCTCACATATGAGAATACCTCAGTGGGCACTTGGGTCTTGTGGGAGGAGCTAATGGATGAATTGTACCAAATGGTTCTCATCACATGTGGCTACACAGAGCATTGCTGTGATGGATGAATCGAGACAGCCTATTAAAGGGCGTTACATTCCTTGTACCAGCTTCTGTACAGATGTTTACCACGGATGCCTCTGGCTCCAGCAGGGTGCGCATCTTGACCCTTACCAGATGCAGGGGTCACACCCTGATTCATATCTTCTTCCCTAATATACTGTCTACTACCAGTTACTTTGCTTCATTTTAAAATCAAAATGGGATGAGCATCTTAACCAATTTAATTGATAAGTGCCATCTCCGTCCTCCAGGCGTACTCTTCATTGGTTGTCCCTTATTTATAAAACAGTATATAGCCAGACCCCTACTTATTCATTAGAAAAGTAATTAATTGCTCACATATATAGCCTCAGAGATGTGCCTCAGCATGGTTTCTTCTTACTTCAGTTCTACACACACGATGGCAAAGAATGTTTCTCGTATGGGGCCCTTTTTTCCAGGAACAATCTATCCCCCAGCTCAGACATTTGCCCACTCTTGGTATTTTTAAACATAGCTTAGAAAGGTTGCTGCTGCAGGAACAGAAAAGGGTTGCTGCTGCAGTGCCAATCTGTTTGTAATTGTTTTACTAACTGATTTGTGTATGTTTGTCTTAAGTTTTACTCTCTTTTATGATTTGTTATATTTATGACTTGCGATGTTCTATAAACAACACTGCTCATGGAACTCATGCTGTATTTTATGAAACTTTTAAATAAAAAATACCTCCATTTGCTGATAGAAGAAATCTCCTTTGTGTTTGAGAGCTGTGTTACCATATGAGATGATGTCGTCTTGCTCATTAGTCTGTACTGCATGTCTACTAATTTAAAATAACAAAGCAGGCAGCAACAAAGGTGTAAAATACCCTGGTTAACCTTCACATACTTCAAAAACAGTGGTAGAGAAGGATATGTTAATGTGATTGTTTTCACTGCGTTTTTCCCAAGATAGAGACGAGCAGTAGCCGCACAGGCAGTTCAGTCAGACTGACTTGACTATGCAGCCAAGCATGAAAGATAATTCCACTTCAAATGTTGAGGATCAAATCAGATTTTGGGGAATGACCAAAAATCCATTTACTCTTAATGGGCGTACTGGTAATGCAGTAGGTGGGGAAAAAAAACATAAGTAAGCAATAGTTCTAACACACAGCTAGGAGGCGTTGTGAGGTGTCCATCCCCCTAGCCGTGCATTAGAACCGTCTTCGCACACCACGGAGTGACTTATTGCGCTTATGAAATGGCTATCTAAAATATAGATGTATGTGATAACTAAAATGCATAGTATTTGATAGTAAAACACTTAAATGTTTGTTTTTTAATTTTTAATAAAATAGTTCTTCCGCCTACTTTTTTTTTTTTTTTTGCTTGAGCACTTTTGACCTGGTAAGGCTTCCTTACTTGTAGTTTTTTTCCCCCCTCAAGTAGTTGTCATGGCACCCCCCCCCCAAACCAGCAGCACTCCTACTTCATTTACTTTTGAAAGTCTTGTACAAGAAATTATGCTGTTTTTTTTTTTTTTTCTGTACATTATGGCAGAAGGCAGTGCTAGGGAGAACACACTGGTTTTGTTCGGATATGACAGGAGAAAGCTGTTATGCTGGTGCGGAAGTGAAGTGTGAAAGAGAAAGTCTTGTATAACTGCTGGATTATGCTGTCGTCTCGTGTACAGCTCATATTGGTTTTTTTGAGAAGTACATGGAAAATATTGTTAAAATATGAATAATGTGTTGAACAGTGTGGGGTTAAGGGAGTGAAGTACAGAGTGCCCACCTACTCGGTGTTCTTACAGAGCAAACGAGCAAGCGGGCGGGCTGGGAAACAGCAGGTCGGCTGTTAAGTCGTAGAGTAAGCGGGCAGGCTGGGACTGTGATCGTGGCAGTTTTTATTTTTATTTTTAAATCGTGCAGGTTGAGCATTTAATTTAAACATGTTAAGCCTGGGACAAGTAGTCGGAGAAATAAAAGTAGCGACCGGCCCATCAGCTTGGTCACTTAGGAGACAGTGAGGAGCAAGCGCTTGGGGGAGAAACTTAGCCGGAATGCTGCCTTTTTTTTGGGGGGGGGGGACACTGTAGGTTGGAGTTAAGGTTGTTGTTTAGTGTTAAGTGACCGAATAATGTTTTTTTGGTGGTTAGCCTGAGAGTATGGGTGGCATCATTTGTGGCACAAAACAAGATGGCGGCTATCTGTTTTCTAAAAATTCTTTGTGGGCAGCATCACCCATATCAATGCCCAGTGGGCATTGCAAGGCCTTATTCCTGTGCGTTTGGCCACTGACTGTGTGCTAAAGTGTCTATCGGATTACTATAAATTGAAAGCCATTTCATAAAATTTACTATTTAGTCAGCTTCTTGTAATGTTACACTGCCCAGCTGTGCTATGGCAAGTCTGTTTCACAGTCTCACGTGATTTAGTGCATCCTGGGAAACGGGACCACTGAACGGCTGCTCTGAGTTAAATTACGTAGTCTAAGTGATAACATTCATTTAGTTGGAGTATACTCGCAATGACCGCCACAGAAGCCGATTATTGTGAGTATACTCCAGTTAAATGAATGTTATTACTATTCTACTATTAGGAGTTTTCCAAAAGTATTTTCTATACATATTTTTTTTTATACGACTACGAATGAAAAATGAGCGGTCTGCCAATGTGAAATAATGAAATCTGGCTTTGAAAAGTAAAGCTATGACTCTGGGCATGCAATATAAGCACCAGCGCTTAATGTACATGCCAGGAGTCACAGACGAGCTTCAAAGCCGATTTCCGTTAGGACCACTCTCTTCGTTTTCGAGGTGGATAGAAAAACTCAGAACAGAAGGTAGTTTTAGAAAGTAGATTTTGCTGGCTACACTTGGAAAATGAAAAACTCGTTCGTGAACAAGATTTCCAGCGCCTGTGCCTCATATACTGTGGGTATGTATACTTACTGTGGGTGTGTCTAAAATGTGGATAGTGTACTTTGGACATGTGTAAATTGAGCAGTAATGCACAACAGGGTGTGTGTTGTGCTGGGATAACATCACACCTGGGGTGGTTGGGCGTAAAGCCGCAGGCAGAGGCGCTCCAGTACCCCAGGCGTGACGTTATCCCTGCACAACACACACCCTGGAATGCATTATTGCTATTGTACAATGGCTCGTTTGTATTGGGGGGGAGATAAAAAAAAAAGTTTTAAACACATTTTGAGTTCATTTATCATTGTGGAAGTATATGAAGTGTAAAAAAAAAAAAAAATATAGTTCCATTTTGGCCAGTTGATAGTGCTGCTAGTAAATGAATGTCTCTATGAACCCTTGTCTCGTCTTGTCTCTTCCCCCCTCCCCCCAACAGATGCACACACATCTTTTCCTGTTTGCAACACATGGTGTGGTACTCTTTTTCGGTCAAAATGTCTTTCAGTGATGGCTGTCGCGAGAGAGATCGGGAGCGGGAGAAACGTGGTTTTCTAAAGACTACTGGATAAGTCAGAATCTGGTCTGTCTGCACATTGGATTATACCATTCGGGATCGGTTAAGTTAAGAAAGATAAAGATGCTGGTTGTTCTGGTCCCGCTGACTACTGTGGGACCCAAAATGTGTCAGCTAATTTTTTTTTTTTTTTTTGTGAGCCACAAAGAGGTAGCGGAATCACTGTGTGAGAAAACTGAGCGCGTTGCATAACCGCAGCAAGGAGAGTGGCAACGCCGAAGCTGTTACAGCAGCAATTAAAAAAAAAAAAAAAAAAAAAAAAAATTTTTCTGGTTTATGTTACTTTCTTTTGTACAGTGGGTAGTGAAAAGTGTTGGGGTTTTGTGTTTGCTTGAGCAAACAAGTGTTTATTGAAAAGGCTAAAGTCAGACCTAGGAATGGAAGAGTGGATGCTAGCGCATGCTGCCTCTATACTGGCCACACTTCCTGAACATCGGGGGAGTGAAAAGCCACTGTTATGGCTTTCTGTAACTTTTTTTTTTTTTTTAATACGGAGGAGCGAGGAGAAAAGAAGAAAAATAAGTTTGTGTTTGGGGGATTAGTATGTGGAGTTGGAGGTTGTTGACAGTGTGTGGTTGTGGCAGCAAGTGACTTGGGGACAGTAAAGGGCAGCTTAAGAATGAGAATCACTATAGCGGGCTGACGACTGGGTATCACTGAAGCTGGCTGCATGGAGTGATCCCAGTTATGGTTGATGTGGTCATCAGTGTGCTGGGACTAGACCTGTGATGTTGTTCTGGGATAACATCATGGGTCCATTAACAGACTGACCAATCACAGCCCAGCATTCTTTCTTGCCATTGTATAAATGTAAATAACATACTGTGGGCATATGTAAAATGTGGTTGCAGTAGTCTGTGGACAGTTTTCCTGTGTTCTGTTCGGTGACAGCGCTAGGGTTTTTTTAAAACATGGGTCAAATTAAACCCACTACTGTGAAAAAAAGTGTGTCAGAATGAGAAACTGCGTCAGTACCTAATCACAAGTACAAATTTCACCAGTACAGAAGCTTAAATTTGTCAAATGAAAACACTTTTCTGTTTATGTTTCCATCGTTCGGCTGTTGTTAGACAGGTGCGCCACTTTTGGACCCACTGTCATGTGAAAAGTGGGTCATTTCTGAGCAAGCTGCAACTTTTTCCCTTTTTACCCTATCTAGTGCTGTCCCTTGTTCTGATTGACTAACAGTAGATACCTGTGCCATAACTACACATAACATCAGTTATAGTAACTCTGAAAGTAGACGTGTCTGACTCCTACATAGAACTGTAAATATATGCATTTGGTTATTCTGCAGTCTATCTGTTATGTTTTTAATAGATTCGATAATTTTTGGTTAACAGAACAAAAAATACTTGTTAGATTTTGGTTTGCACAGCGTTCCTCTTGTTTACTACTTGTGGTTCACAAATTAATGTATACAAAGGGCAAATATGAGTGTTCCCACTGTATTTCAGAACTATATGAGAAATAAACATCTAAAATTTGAACTGCCCTAGTCAGGATGTAGAGAAGTATCCTTGATAACGAGTAGTGAGGCTAGTTGTTTGTCCCTAATCAGCTTTCACTCGAACACAGACTGGCTCAGCCTCAACATTGACTGGTAGTGTGCCTCCCTCCACTTTCCCCGATTGGCAGCGAACTAACCAATAGCGTCAGCAATTTGGATGAAAAGACAGGATGAGGAGCTGTTAGTTTATTAAATGGCATTTGTTGCAAGCATGACTAAACCTAATAGTGGAAGAATCACAAAAAGGGTTCAGGTTCTGTACTTTTCATGTATCTAAAGGTTTGCTTTTGTGCTGGCGAACTTATTGTGTGGCTGAAGAATGCTGTTTGAAAGACTTGTGTATTCAGTGTTCATTTTAAGAAGCTGCATGTAGTTTCTGATGATGACACAACATCATGCATTGATCTTCCTGGACATCAAAGTCTCCACTACTCATTCACACTAATGAGAGTACGCCAGAGGTGCTAGGACCCAGCAGGAGCAACTTTGTTCAGGAGGGCCGGCGCCTGAGATGGAGCCGCGAAGGCAGCACCGCAAGCGGTAATGACTATCTCAGCATTGACCCTCCATCCGCCTCAGTTCCTTTTTTCCCCGCTGTGAAGTGTGCTACAGTGACGACGATGCTCACTCGCCAGGAGTTAAACTTCACTAGCAGCATAGTTCAGTTTATTGTCTTGTATATTATCTCCATAATTACCGACTATATTTATTAATTCTACTTGTACAAGAGAAGTCTTCAGCCCTTCATTGACTGAGTCGACCATGAGTGGGTCAGGTGACGGTAGGGAGACTTCGTATGAAAGCTGTTCAGTCAGCCGGGCCGGGTCTGACAATGGACGGTCCAATGCTCAGGGAGCTGGGCAGTCTCCCCGACAGCATAAACTGAAATGGTCCCATTCTTGGCACCGTTCGGCCTCGAATTCTTCAACACACCGGTCAAAGAAGAAATGGCATCACTCTAGGTTGCTCTCTGGTTCGTCTGCGCATAGACGGTCGATTATTATGGCCAGGTGCCAGTCTCCACCCCTGTCAGAGTCGCTGTTTTTTTGTCTCTGGTGGCCGACCTCCTCGACACTGGAGCTCCTCTCCGCCTATTGGAAGAGCTTTCGATGAGCTCTTATGGAGCAGTGGGCTTGGAGTTTGCTCCGGTTGCACGAGCCAGCCAGTCTGACACTGGGGCCCTTGGGCTGTTCGGTTTCGGAAGGGCGGGTGGGCCTTCCTAGTCGCGTGGCGCCTTCTTCAGTGCCGTCGACTCCATGCTCGGGTCTCTATCCCCCTCACACAGCTGCGGCACAGGGGTCTATACCGATGCCTCCGTCTCCTGCTTTTTTTCCCTTCTTTTACTTCGTCACAGTTCTCAGACTCCTGTGATGTTGTCGTCATCCGCGGTGCCGACTTCTTTGGCGCCGTGGGCTCTGTCGGCGTCACCTGCGGGCACCGTGGACTCTGGCGCCATCTGCATTGCCGGGGATCTGTTGGTGCCGTCTCTGGTGTCTGGGCTGGCGGCAGTGCCGTGCTTTTTGTCAGTGCCGTGTACGATGCAGTTTCCTATCATGGTTCCTTCTTTATTCTCGACATCGTTTTCCTCGATGGTGCTGAGAGTGAGTACGGCGCCATCTGGTTTTCAGAGGTTTTCAGCTCTGATTTTTTCTTCTTTCCTTCTTCCTCCTGATTTTCACTCTGTTCCTGTCTATACAGTCCCCTCTGGACTATCAGGAGATGATTTTAAGCCTGATCCCGATCTTCGCCTGGGTGATGATGTTGGTGCTGACACTACCCTGGGGGCAGGTATCAATCCTCCTACAGAGCCTGTTGTTGAGGACCTTTCCTTTAAGTCTCTGCTCAAGAATTTAAAATCTACTCTTTCTCTCCAGACCACAGAAATCGATCCTGGAAGCTTTTGCGTCTCCATTATCTTCATGTCCCATAAATCCCTATGGATTTAATCCCTCCGGTACAGCCCTCTTTCGAGACCCTTTCACAGATGGTGTGGAAGAATCCGGCTCTTATTCCCTCTGTGGCCAAGTCCATAGACAGGAAGTATGTGCCTCTCAAGGATCGCCCCATTTTGGCCTCACAAGCCTTTGCTGATGCCATAGTGGTCCTGGCAGAGAATGATAAGGCTGTCCTATCTCAGGAATCTACAGCCCGGTGTATAAACAAAGAATTGCGCAAGATGGACACCTTAGATAAGAGAGTCTTTGCTGCCTGAACCCTGGGCATGCGCATTGCCAGCTACCAGGGCTATTTTTCTCAGTACGAGTATGTTCTTTGTCATTTGCTCAGAGCAATGGTAGAAGCTGTGCCCAAATCTGAGGTTAATTCAGAGCTACTTCAAACCATAACTAGGGCTATCAAGTCCAGTAACCAACAGGTTAAAGCTGCAATGGATGCCTTTGATACCGCTTCCCGAGCGATGGTGGCTGGCATTTGCACCCGTCGCCACTCTTGGTTGCGTACTTCAGGCTTCACGAATGATGCCCAGCAGCAAGTCCTGGCCTTACCTTTCGACGGTATGTATCTGTTCGGATCTCAGGTGGAGCAAGCACTAGAGGCCACACGGAAGACTGTCTGCCATTAAGGCCGCCAGACCTACGCTTGTCCCCTCCTTGGGGGGGGGGGGGTGGAAACAAGTGCCAATTTCACAACCGTCAGTCCTTTCGGGGCAAAGGCAGAGGAGGTTTTAACAGAAACCAGAGCCCTCGGCCACAAAAGAAAGCACAGCAGAAGGCACAAAGCCCCGAAGCGCCCAGTGCCACCATCTGAGTTTCTGGCCCAGGTCCCACCTCAGCTGCCTGAGGGGGACTCCTCCTCAGCAGTGGGAGGACATCTGACTCTGTTCTACAACCAGTGGAAATCTAGTACATCAGACAAATGGATCCTCAGAATAATTCGCAAGGGGTACTCTCTCAATCTTTCAGAAACCCCTCTGCATCATCCTCCCAAACAGCCCAGGCTGTCGACGGTACAGTCAGTCCTTCTTGCTTCCAAGGTACAAGGCCTTCTGAACAACAGGGCACTAGAAGTAGTTCCACTGGATCAGCGAAACGCAGGTTTCTACTCAAACCTACTTTCTGGCCCCAAAGCAAACCGGCGGTATGCGCCCCATTCTGGATCTCAGAAAGTTAAACAAGGTCCTACACAAGGAATAGTTCAAGATTATGTCACTTGGTACCCTGCTACCTTTGATTCATCGTCACGATTGGCTAGCCTCCCTGGACATGCAGGATGCCTACTAACACATCCTCATACACCCAAAGCACCACAAATACTTAAGATTCGTGGCATTGGGTCAACATTATCAATTCAGAGTCCTGCCCTTTGGTCTATCCTCAGCGCTTCGAGTTTTTACAAAGTGTTGTGCAATTCTCGTGGCGCACCTCAGGAAAATTGGAATACAAGTGTTCCCATATCTGGACAACTGGCTGCTAGCAAGTCCCTCCAGGCAAGAGACTCTGGAGGCCGTGGCCATGACCTCAGACTTCCTCACGTCCATGGGAGTCCTGCTGAACCTCAACAAGTCGCAGTTGCAGCCCTCCCAGAAGCTCCTTGTCATAGGAACTCGTCTGGACACCTCCTATGCGAAGGTTTTTCTTCCAGAGGACAGAAGGAGTGATAACTTACAGATGGCCCGACACATCGGATAATAGAGCTCGGTTTGAGCTATCTCAGTGCAACAGATGCTGGGTCTCATGGCATCATCGGTGTTCACTGTACCCTTGGCTCATCTTCACATGAGACCTTTCTCAATGGATGCTCAGTGCTCCGTGGTCCCCAACTACTCACCCTCAGTCTTTTCTCATCAAGGTGATGGAACCTCTGAAGAGGTTGCTCACCTGGTGGTCTCAGGAGGACAACCTTCTGGAAGGATATCCCTTCGCCTCTCTGGATCATCAGATCTCCATTACCACAGACACATCTCTAATGGGTTGGGAAGCTCACTGCCGGGATCTCCACACCCAGGGTACTTGGACTCGGGACGAATCTCAACTTCACATAAATGTCCTGGAAATAAGAGCCATCCTCTATGTTGTCCGAGCTTTGGAGGACATACTCTGTTACAAGAACGTTCTCCTTCAAACGGACAACAAGGCAGTGATGTACTACATCAACAAACAGGGTGGTGCACACTCTTGCCCATTATGCAGGGAAGTAATGAGTGTGTGGAAATGGTGTCTGTGGCACAAGGCTCTGATTCAGGCAGTTTACCTACCAGGAGTACAAAACGAGCTGGCAGACCGTCTCAGCAGAACAGAGGTGGATCCTCCCAAGTGGTCTCTCGACTTTAACAGTCGTTCAGTCACTCTTCAAAGAGTGGGGAACCCCAGACCTGGACCTTTTTGCGTCCCCACTCAATGCAAAACTGCCTCTCTTCTGCTCCAGAAATCCAGGGCCTGCCATTTTTTGTCAGGATGCATTCAGGCTGCGGTGGACAAAACACTTTTTATATGCTTTTCTTCCTCTTCCCCTAATTACATAGAGTACCACTCAAATTGGAGTCTCGGGGCAGAATGATTCTCATTGCCCCCTTCTGACCTCGGCAGATATGGTTCCCGCTACTCAACAGACTGTTGCCCCCAGAAAACGCTTCCCTTCAGACTAACCTTCTGACCCAGGGTCCTGTGCTCCATCCCAACCTGAGGTTGCTTAGAAACATAGAATTTGACGGCAGATAAGAACTGCTTGGCCCACCGTTTTCCTACCTAACAGATAAGCTGCAGACCCTAGTTAACCAACAGCTTACTTCCTCCTACCCCCCACTAGGACTGCCTTATGTCTGTCCCATGCATTTTTGAATTTCCCCACTGTTCTTGACTCCACGACCTCCTCAGGGAGGCTGTTCCATTCATCCACAACCCTCTCTGTGAAAAAACTTCCTCACATTACCTCTGAGCCGCTTCCTCTGTCTTCAAATTGTGTTCCCTTGTTCTTGCACATCTCTTTTTCTGAAAGATGCCACCCTCTTGGACTTTGTTGATTCCCTTGAGGTACTTAAAAGTTTCTATCATGTCCCCTCTCTCTCTCTCCTTTCCTCAAGGGTATACGTATTAAGCTCCTTCAGTCTTTCTTCGTATGTCTTCTGGTGCAGACCCTGCACCATTTTGGTTGCCCTCCTCTGGACAGCCTCCACTCTGTCTGTCTTTGCGGATATGGGGTCTCCAGAACTGCACACAGTACTCCAGATGGGGTCTCACCAACTGTCTGTACAGTGGGATAACAACTTCCTGTTTTCTACTATTGATGCCTCTCCCTATGCATCCCAATATCCCCCCCAGCCTTTCTTACTGCCTTCTCACATTGCTTGCCCACCTTAAGGTCATCTGATATAATTACTCAGGTCCCTTTCCATTTTTACTGTTGTCAGTATCTCACCTCCCATTGTGTACTCTTTCCCTGGGTTTTTGTTTCCCAGGTGCATTATCTTGCACTTCTTTGCATTGAATCTGAGCTGCCATACATTTGACCATTCCTCCAACCTTGCCAAGTCCCTTCTCATCCTTTCCACTCCATCTTGTGTATCAACCCTGTTGCAGATCTTTGTGTCATCTGCAAAGAGACGTACTTTTCCTTCCAGTTCCTCTGCAATGTCACTTATAAAGACATTAAAAAGGACCGGTCCCAGTACTGAATCCTGCGGTACCCCGCTAGTAACCCTCCTTTCTTCACTGTGGACTCCATTTACTACTACCATTTGCATCCTGTTGTCTAGCCAATTTTTTATCCAGGCTGCCACCTTGGTACCCACTCCAAAGCTGGCTAACTTGTGTATTAATCTTTTGTGTGGGACTGTATCAAATGCCTTGCTAAAATCTAGGTAGGCCATGTCCACAGCCCCTCCCTGGTCTACTACTTTGGTCACCCAGTCAAAGAAATCTATTAGATTTGTCTGACATGACCTTCCCATCGTGAATCCATGCTGTCCTGGGTCCTGTGCCCCACTGGCCTCTAGGTACTCAACAGTTCTTTCCTTCAGAAGTCATTCCATCATTTTCCCTACCACTGAGGTCAAACTAACTGGTCTCTAGTTTCCTGCCTCTGTCCTGCTCCCACTTTTGTGAAGAGGAATCACATCTGCCCTCCTCCAGTCCTCAGGTAGCACCCCATCCTCCCATGATTTGTTACAGAGAGTAGTCAGCAGTGTCACTAGTTCTACCCTTAGTTCTTTTAGAATTCATGGGTGAATCCCATCAGGCCCCATTGCTTTGTCCACCTTCAATTTTATTAGTTCTTTCAGAACCCTTTCTTCTGTAAATGGACTGGTATCAACCCCCCGTCTTCAGAGTGTTTCTCTTGTTTGGTTTAGGTACCTCCCCCTCCTCTTCCTTTGTAAATAATGAGCAGAAATATTCGTTCAGTATCCCTGCTTTTTCACTGTCACCCTCTACCCACATTCCCTCCCCTTTATTAAGCCTCAATATCCCTTCTTTGGTCTTTCTTCGCTCCCTAATGTACCTATAAAAGGTCTTGTCCCCCTTCTTAACAGAGTTGGCTATCCTTTCCTCGGTTTGGGCCTTTGCTATTCTGACTGCCTTCCCAGCCTCTTTCTGCTTTAACTGATAAAGTTCTCTGTCCTGCTCCTTCTGTGTTTCCTTATTTCCTGAATGCTACCCTTTTCTCCTTAACTTTCCCTGCCACCTCTTTTGAGAACCATAGCGTTTTTTTCCTTCGTTGTGTGTTGTTGATTTGCTTTACACAAAGGCTTGTTGCCTCTGTGATGGCTGTTTAGAGTACTCCTCATTGTTCCTCCACCCCTCCTTCTTGCCTGTTTGCTAGTGCTTTTCTGAGGCACTCTCTCATTTTCCCCAAAGTCAGCCCTCCTAAAGTCCAATACTCTTGCTTTTGTATGGCTTGATTGTATGGCTGTGTTTATCGTGAACCTCACTGTTTGGTGGTCGCTTGTTCCCAGATGGCTACCCACTTCTAAATCTGAGATTCTTTCTCTGTCCCCATTTGAGAGTACCAGGTCTAAGATTGCTCCCTCCTGAGTGGGTTCCAGTACTAGCTGTCTGAGGCATGCACCCTGTAGGGCATCAAGAATGACCTCGTTTTGGATGTGCCTGCAGCAAAGGTGCTCCAGTTAACATCTGGCATATTCAGGTCCCCCATCAACAATATCTCTCCTTTTTCTGCCATTCTAAGGAAGCCTTCTATCATTTCCTTGTCCATTCCTTCCCCCTGAGATGGGGGTCTGTATACAACCCCCATGCGGATTGTGGTGCCATTTCCTGTCTCCAGGGTGACTCAGAGTGTCTCATCTGCTCCCTGTTTACTCTTTAGTTCTGTTGCTTTGATCCCTTCTTTTACATAGAGAGCTACTCCTCCTCCCCTTTTACCCTCCCTGTCCCTCCTGTAGATTGTGTATCCTGGCATGTTGACATCCCAGTCATGGTTCTCTGTGTACCATGTTTCTGTGACTGCCACAATATCCAGGCAACCCTCTTCCATCAAGGCCACTAGTTCAGGGAGCTTGTTACACAGACTACGGGCATTGGTACTCATCACCCTCCACTTTCTGATGGCCTTACCCCTTTGAGCCCCATTCCTGTCCTTACTGCCTTTGCCTTTTTTTTTTTACATTTACGTCTGTCCTGCTCCCTAATGACTTCTCTACCTTGGTGTTTACCTTACTAATTACCATGATTTGTGGGGGGAGACTGGGATTTCCCTGCTCCTTTTCAGTGCCTCCCCCCTTGGCTAGTTTAAACGCTTGCCAATGAAGCATTTAAACCTCTCACCTAGGATCCTTCACCTTCACGCTTGGCTCCTGAAGAGATGGAGGTGAATAGGATCAATGTTTCTCTTAGAGTTTCAGATATTCTTTTGGCTGCACGTAAGCCGGCCACTAGAAAAACTTACACAGCTAAATGGAAGCATTTCTCTATCTGGTGTGCAAAATCCTCTTGGAACCTCTTTTCCTGCCCACCGAATAAAGTCTTGGAGTATCTGTTAGACCTCTCAAACACAGGTCTGCAGTACTCCACAGTCAAAGTTCATCTTTGTGCCATTTCAGCATATCATGAGCCAGTACTTTCCATGTCACTGGCTCAGTTGCCCATGGTTAAGAGGTTTCTTGGGGTATTCTGCATACTAGACCTCCTATTAGATGTCCAGTTGCAGCCTGGAACATTAACCTTGTGCTAGACATGCTCACTGGTAAACCTTTCAAGCCTCTAGCCACTTGCGAGTTGAAGTTCCTCACTTGGAAAACGGCCTTCCTCGTGGCCATTACTTCGGCCCATAGAGTTTCTGAAATACACGCACTGGTCACAGACCCCCGTACACTGTACTTCACAAGGACAAAGTAGTTCTTAGGATTCATCCTAAGTTTCTCCCTAAGGTTGTCTCAGAAATCCATCTAAACCAGCCTTTAGTCCTTACTACCTACTTTGCGAACTTCCAGAATGAAGGGGAGCATACCCTTCATTCGCTGGATGTTAAGAAAGTGTTGCAGTTCTATTTAGATAAAACAAAAGAAATTTGCAAGGCCCAACAACTGTTTGTTTCCTTCGGCGAGACCCGGCTGGGTCAACCTGTTGCTGTCGGATGCATTTCAGCATGGCTGGTGGCATGCCTACACCACTGCTATTCTATTGCATGAGTCACGCTAGAAGGCAGAGTGTATGCTCATTCTACCAGAGCAGTCATGGCATCTGTGGCGGAAATGCGTAATGTACCCATTGCAGACATTTACAATGCGGCTACGTGCATACTTTTATTAAGCACTACGCCTTGGATGTCCATCCCAGATGACGACATCTATCGTTTGGCAGGACCATTCTTAATGGACCTCTGTCCTAAGCACGTGAGCTCTTTGTCTCCTGCCGCCCGTCTCTGGGGATTATTTAGCTCTTATTTAGAACTCTCCCATAAGTGTGAATGAGTGGTGGAGACTTTATGTCCAGGAAGATATGGAAATTACATACGTACCGCAATTCTTGATCTTCTTGGATGAAGTCTCCACCACTAATTCACATGCCCACCCACCATCCCCCGAGCTCACTTCTGTGTTTATGGTCTTCACTCCCTCAATAGCTGAGCTGTGAAGACTTTATTGTTGACAATTCTTACATGGGTCATTCGGACCATCTTGTATCTGATTTTTAGGCAAGTCCTTCTAGGTTAGTTACGCTGCACCTCCTCGGGGGGGGGTACTGAGGCGGTTGGAGGGTCGACACCGAGATAGTTCTTACCACGCGCACCGGGATCATGGTGCCGCTTCCTCACTGCTCCATCTCAGGCGCCAGCCCTCCTGAAAAGGTTTGCTCCCGCTGTGTCCTAGCGTCTCCGGCGTCCTCCCATTAGTGTGAATGAGTGGTGGAGGCTTCGTCCAAGAACAAGAATTACGGTAGGTACGTAATTTCCATTTTTTTGTAGAACTGACCTCATAAAACAAATGTACTATAATTGAAATGATGCTAAAGAAGTCTGATCCATTACATCAACCTGTCTTGTTCCATATGTCTTTAAAAAATGTTATTTATACAGTGATATAGCCATTAGGGTTCAAACAACCCAGTTTACAAGGTATATCTGTTTGTATAAAGTATTAATTAATTCTATGATAACAACATACAAGATATAAAAATCAACCACAATAATTACATATTGGAATACACATAACAAAGCACTTGTATAAAAATCACAGACAGTATACTTCAATTTGCATGGATTTTACCTATTACATTGACATCTAAAAATTTAACTCCTGCTTCACTGCTGTTTTATATGCTGTGGTAGATCATTCTAAGTCACGGAGGAAAGGAGGCAGTCCATTCCAGCTTAAAGCAGCCTTATGCTGAAAGGTCATATTACTAAAACGATTTTTTATTTTAGGAATCGTGAGTTCTCTAACTCCCGATTTTCTTAAGTTTAATCCATGTTTTGGTTTTTGAAGTTTAGCTACTAAATTATGTTGACGTTTACTTTTAAGTAATCCTTGTAAGTGATTTAGCCAAAAAACCCTTGGCTCGCTGATTTAATGGATTCCATCCAAGTTTAGTATACATTGTACAATGATGGAGGCTAAAATCACATCTTAATATGAATCTCGCTAGTCTATTATAAAGTACATCCAAGTTCTGTAATTGCTTTTTTGTAGTGTGCCTATAAATATGACTTCCATAGTCTATTGCCGGTAGTACTAGTTGATTTACTATACTTAAATGCAGTTCTTTGGTTGTACAATTTGATATACATCTCATTGCTCCTATTTTTGTATTTGTTTTCCTTACCAATTCTATTATATGTTGTTCAAAGGTTAAGTGTTGATCAATTTGAATACCTAAATATTTGTATACTGACGTCTGTTCCAAAATTTTCCCCTCCTGGGTCTTTATTGTTATTTTTGGGACACTTTTATTTTTCGTCTCTTGGCCAAAAAACATTGTCTGTGTTTTTTTTTTTTTTATTATTTATCAATAGCCCCAATGAGGAAAAGTATTCCCTCATGACCAGAAAATCACCTTGCAATTTTTGTTCTACTTCTTCCGAATCTTTACCTACAGCTACCAATGTGGTATCATCCACGTAACGTCTAACTTGTGCATATTTAATATAATTTGGTAAATCATTCAAATAGACTATGAACAAGAGGGGGCCCAGTAGAGATCCCTGGGGTTACCCCTCTTGTCACAAAGCCTACTTTGGACTGCTGACCATTTACCATAACAAACTGAGATCTTTTATCTAAATATGATTTGAACCAGTTACAAGCTTCTTCCTCCAATCCTATTTTTTCCAGACTCTTTAATAAGTTACTGTGATTTACTAAATCAAATGCTTTTGATAGGTCCACATATACTGTACCCATGGACCTCGCATCCTCCAACGGGGTAGCTATGAAATCCAAGAAGTCCGTGAGTGCAGTAGCCGTGGACCTACCCTGTCTAAAGCCTGATTGGAAATGAGTTAATTTTTTATATTGCTCAATATATTCCATCAGTTGGCCATGGACAATTTTTTCTAAGATATTAGAGACAGTTGACAACTAGGCTTTTGGTTGGTAATTGGAAGCATCCATAGGGTCTCCCCTTATCTATGGGGATTACTTTAGCCTGTTTCCAACTCAGTGGAACCAGTCCCTCCCTTAGACTCCAGTTAAAGATGTCCCTCAATATTGGTGATAGTTCTAGAGCAGCCTCTTTTAACCGATTTTCAATTTTATCAGGACCACTAGCCTTGTTTATCTTTAGTCTGTTTATTATCCTAAATCTAAACTTTGGTGGATAATTTTCTTGAGGGTTCTGTAGACTATGAACCACATTTTATATTTGTTTTATATTAGTTGTAGTTCTGGTTTCAAATCGGGAAGCACAATGAAGTATTTATTCAGCAGCTGTGCAGCACTTTCTGCTTTAAATACTATACCATTTTGACTAAGTTTTATCTCTGTTTGGTTTTTAACAGGATTTATAAGATTTTTTTATTAAGGACCAGTACGTTCTTGGATCCATTGATTCCGTAATCTTTTGTTTGTAATGAAGTGCTTTTGATTTTCTTATTTCCCGAGTTACTCTTTCTTACTTTTTTAAATGTATCCCATACTTCACTTTGTAAAGATTGATTTGCTTTTTTCCAGAGTTGATTTTTGTCCTAATTAACTTCTTAATGGCTACAGTTATCCATGGCAGATTATTTGTTTTTGGGTAACTTTTTCAGAGGGGCAGATTTATCACAAGCCTCAGCAAACATTGATGTGAATTCCTGTACAGCCAGATTTAGGTCAGGGATAAGAAAGATCCTATACCACAGCAGCCCCGTAAATGTTTTCTAAATAACAATTTATTAAATTTAGTATAGCATCTTTTATACACTGTTGGTACTACAACTGTTAGAGAAGCATTTATATCAAGATAAATTGTACATTAATCACATTGTGATCCCCTAAATTGGGTTCACAAACCCCTTTTTCCTCTACAGTCAATTCAGGAGAAATAAAAACCATGTCCAGTATACTTCCTTTACTTGTTAATTTAGCTTTTCTTGTGGGGGAATTTATTATCTGAACCAGATTTAAACATTTCAAAGAATTTTCCAGTGCCTGTCCCCTTCGACATCCCCAGGCTGCATTAAAATCACTCATCAATATTGTTTTAGATGTGTTCCATCATATTGTATGAACATTTATCAAAATGAGTAATGTTCACCTTGGGCGGAGAATAAACTGCTCCCACAATCAAATTTAATGCCTGTATCTTTATAAGTAGGGATTCGATTCTTTCAGTACTCCCTGAGTATATAATCCTAGAGTGGCCAAGTAAATGACAAAGAGGAACACTGGTATTTGACTCTTGTTGCAGATTGACACACAAAACAATGTGAAAGTGTTAGTAATGAAGGTAAACCCAAAGAACTTGTGGCCTTGTTCCTTTTCTTGCAGTAAAATATGGTGTCCCAGTTAAAGACTCACTAAACCCTTTTGGCTTAAACAACAGATTTTATGTAAGAAAAAAAAAAAAACACTCCAGGGTGTGCGACAATGGTGAAATAATTGTACGGCTTGAGAGTGTTAGGCAGCAGGTGCTTGTGCCTACACAGAAGTCTTAACACAGTTATAACATGTCGAGAAAACATTTGCTGAAAAACTGACCAGAACATAGAAACAGAGAAATTGTCAGCAGATAAGGAACACCAGGCCTATCCTGTCTGCCCGAAAGCCCTACACTAAGTTTGTGGCCTCTGACCCTACCTGGTCAATGGCTTTTCACTCCTCCTTCTCACCTCTGAGGTACCCTTATGCCTGTCCCATGCATGTTTAAAACCCTCCACTGTGCTCGCCCCCCCACCTCCTGTGGCAGTCTTTTCCTCGTGTCCACCACCCTCTCTGTGAAGAAAAACTTCCTCACATTTCCCCTCAACCTGCCACCTTCCAGTTTCACATCATGCCCCTTCATTCTTGTTCATCTTTTATATTTGAAGATGTCTCCCCCTTGCACATTGTTAATGCCCTTAAGGTACTTGAATGTTTCTAGCATGTCCCCTCGATTCCTCCTCTCCTCCAGCGAGTACATATTGAGGTCCTTTAGTTTCTCTTCATATGTTTTCTGGTGCAAGCCCTGTACCATCTTAGTTGCCGTTCTCTGGACCGCCTCAACCCTGTCGTTGTCCTTTACGAAGGTGCAGCCTCCAGAATTGCACAGAGTACTCTAGGTGAGGCCTCACAAGCGTTTTGTACAACAGCATCACCACATCCTGTCTTCTGCTAGTGATGCCTCTGCCTATGCACCCCAGCATGCCACTGGCCCTCCCTGCAGCCTTTGTACTCTGCCTAGGCACCTTTAGGTTGTGAGAAATGATACTCCCAGGTCCCTTTCTTCCTTGATAATAGTCAGCAACTCTTCTCCCCAAATCCTGTAGCTCACCCCAAGGTTCCCTCTTCCCAGGTGCATTATTTTTTTTTACTTCTTGGAATTGAACCTTAGTTGCCACACTTCAGACCATTTCTCAAGCTTTTCTAGGTCCCTCCTCATTGTCTCCACCCTGTCCAGAGTATCCACCCTGTTGCAGATCTTGGTGTCATCTGCAAACAGGCAGACCTTTCCCTCCAGTCCTACCGCGGTGTCACTAATGAAGACATTAAACAGGACCCCACTGGTCACCCCCCCCCCCCAATTGGATCCCATTTACCACCACCCTCTGCTTCCTGTCTGTTAGCCAGTTCCTAACCCAGTTTACCACTTTGTGTCCTATACCCAGACTACTCATGTTGTTGATTAGCCTATTATGTGGGACGGTGTTGAAGACTTTGCTGAAATCGAGGTAGGCGACGTCTACCACCCCCCACTCCACCCTCGATTTACTTCTCTTGTCACCCTGTCAAAAAAAATGTATCAGATTCATCTGACACAACCTTCCTGCTGTGAATCTATTTTTCCTCGGCACCGCTGGATTGCAAATGTGCCACTATTTTTTCTTTAAGCAGTGCCTCCATGATCTTACCCTCTACTGAGGTGAGGCTGACCGGCCTATAGTTCCCTGCCTCCTCCCTACTACCACTTTTGTGTAGAGGGACTACAAGTGCCCTCTTGCAGTCCTCTGGAACGATTCCTGTGTTGAGTGACTTTGTGACGTCCCTGACCCCCCCCCCCTTTAGTGAATACTGAACAGAACTATTTGTTCAACATTTCTGTCTTTTTCCATGTCTTCCTCCTTACACTTCCCAGTATCCCCTTTGAGCCTTACAATCCCTCCCATCTTCCTTCTTTCGCTAGTGTACCCATAGAATGCCTTGTCACCTTTCTTCACTGTCTGCGTTAATCTTTCTTCAGTCTGCGCCTTTGCTCTCCAAACAGCCTTCCCTGCTTCCCTTAGATTCCTTAGGTACACCTCCTTGTCCTCCTCCTTTTGAGTCTCCTTATTTCCTTAAATCTGCCCTTTTGGCCCTTACCTTGTTAGCCACCTCTCTCGAGAACCACAGTGGTTTTCTTATTCTCTTGCCCTTATTTACCAACCTGATGCATTGGCTCGTCACCTCCTCAATGGCTCCCTTTAGTTGTTCCCACTGCTTCTCAACTCTGCCTCCTGTCTCCCTTCTAACCAATGCCTCTTTGATACAACTCCCCATTTTAGCAAAATCCGCCCTCCTAAAATTTAAGACATTTGCCTTCATGTGACTAGACTGTGTCTTGGTCCCTATGCTAAACCACACTTTTTGATGGTCGCTGGAACCCAGTTGACCACCTACCTGGATGTCTGCGATTCTGTCCCCATTGGTCAGTACTAGGTCCAGAATCGCCCCTTCTCTGGTGGGATCAGTCACTAGCTGTCTTAGGCTTGCCCCGTGTAGGGAATCCAGGATGTGTCTGCTCCTGGTTGAAGTAGCTGCTGGGATGGCCCAGTCCACATCTGGAATATTGAAATCACCCAGCAGTAATGCCTCACCTTTTGCTGCCATCCCATGAATTTAATCCCCCTAGATCCCTATCCAACTCCTCCCCCTGTGCTTGGAGGCCTGTAGAGCACCCCTGCTTGGATTGCTATGCCATTGCCTGGCTCAAGGGTGACCCACAGTGCCTTGGCCTCCTCCATCTACCCAGTACCTCCGTTGCCTTTATTCCCTCCCTAACATACATGGCCACCCCCCCCTTTTCAACCCCCGAACTGAGCATACCCTGGTACATTAACATCCCGGTCATGATTTGTGGTGTACCAGGTCTTGTTATTGCTGCTATGTCCAGGTCTGCCTCTACTAACAGTGCTTCTAGGTCTGGGATTTTATTCCCCAGGTTGCGAGCATTTGTAATCATGGCCTTCCATGTTTTGCTGCCCATCTGCTCTTTACTCATGCCTTTGTTCTGCTGCTTACTTCCCTTCCCTCATTTTACCTTTTTCTGCTGCCTTCCTACCTCTGCCTTTCCCTCTTCGTCTGATTTAGTGGATACTGTCTGCATTTTGCCTTCCTTCTCCTCATTTCTGGTTTTTCTTTCTTGTTGGGGTGGACTGCTAGAGTCTCCCTGTTCCCTTTGCGCCCCCCTCCCCAACCCGGCTAGTTTAAACACTCGGCAAAGAAGCAATTAAACTGTTCATTTAGGGCTGCCTTCCCATTCCTGGACAGATGCAGCCCATCACTTGAGTACAGGGCCACATCTTTCCAGGTGGGTCCCCAGTCCCCAATGAAGCCATACCCTTTCTTGCTGCACCAGCCCTTTAACTATGTGTTGAAGCTTCCAATATGGAGATTCCCATCCTTTCCCCTGCTTTGGACTGGCAGCACCTCCGAAAATGTCATGGAGCTTTCTGCCTTCCCCTGCTGCCCTCCCAACTCTTTAATATCCTCCTGCACCTGCTCCACGCTTGTCCTGTCCTTGGATAGGTCATTCATTCCCAGGTGGACAATGACCTCCACCTTCCCTCTCCTTCCCACTGCCTTCGCGATCTTCTGGATCTGCTCCCCCTCGCTCCGAGCTGTGCCTCCTGGGTGGCTTTCCTCCCTGCTCTCCTTGCCCAGATCCATTCCCTGGACAGTTGCGTCCCCCATCAGGAGTAACTTCTTTTTTCCCTGGGGTCCTCTTTCTCCCCCCACTGGGTCTTCCTTCTGGAGGACCCTCACATCCTCCCTGATCACAGCCTTGGGTTTCCTTGCAGAATTCTCCCGCTCCTCCAATACAGTGTAGGTGTTCTTAAGCTTGACCAGATGGGGGAATGTGTCTCTGCCCCCAGCCTCCCTGAGCCCACCGTAGTCCATCCTGCTATGTGCTATGGCAGCCATTGTGGCAATGGCTGGTGACATGGTAGCCTCTGGGTGGGGATGAAAGTCGCCAGTACACACATGTTTTTATGGTTAAAAGTAAGAGAACTTTTGTTTTTAACAGTTATAGAGTACTAAAATTAGTACCGAAAGCAGAGACTGGCACAGACTCCATTGTTCAGAAAATAGTTCTTATTGCTTGTAAATACAAATCCAGCACTTCCACCTGGACAAGGAGAAAACAGCCATCACCAAGTGCCCCAACTGGTTTCGTGCCTGCATGCTTCCTCAGGGAGGTTGGTCATGTGTATCATCACAGTATTTAAATCAATTTGTGAACATGATCTCAGGTATTTTTAATCAAATCACACACACCCCCACTTGTACGTTAACAGCACTGTGCCCTATCGTGTCTTAATAGCAATCCTAATATGAATGCCAATCGTAAAATATATTTCATTTGATGTCTATAACAACAGTATTCCAATTTAATAAAAACAAAATTTATCAAAATGTCTTTAATTCATGAAGGGCGCCAATACTATGACACAGTGCGGCACAGTGCTGTTCCTGTACAAATAGGGTATATGTGTGTGTGTGTGTGTGTGTGTGTGTGTGTGTGTAACCGGTTGGGGCACTTGGTGGTGGTTGTTTTCTCATTGTCCAGGTGGAAGTGTTGGACTTGTATTTACAAGCAATAAAAACTATTTCTGAACAACTGAGTCAGTGCCGGTCTCTGCTTTTGGTACATATGGATTTTGACAGGGCACGATGGATGGTGGAGCTGCTTTGGACTGTTTTGGACCTAAAGTAGTCTCTGATGAGAACGTTTTTAAACAAGAATCAAAAACCTTTTTTTCAACAACATTTTTATTTCAGGTTTAGTTGTCCATGATTTCAAGTGTGTAAGAGGGAGGAGTTTTGTTTCTTCCTCATGGCCAAGGTATGCTACTTCCATCATAGTTTGCAGGCGGGTGTACTGATTCTTTAATGTGTTGCCTGTAATGAGGTTGGCACAGAGGAAACTAGTACAGGAGTGTAATTACGGGCTAATAATTAACATGGCTTCTTTTTGTTTTAGCCAGTCAGATTGCTTGGATTCTTGTAAATCGTTCTTAACAAGTTGTAAGATTGCTCACTGCTGTAGAATGTGTTGATGTAGCTGGTTATCGGCTCTCTTTTCCTTAGTAAAAGTGAAACCTTGTTAGTTGTATCCAACTGTTAATGTGTAACCCTAGCAACTTTTCTGTAACTGTACATGGGAGTTACTGAGAAGGAGCCCTGCCTCAATTGAGTATCCTAAACAGAAATATTTTACTCCTACTGCCTACTACAACTAAACATCTACTGGTGCGTCCCATCAAAACCTTGTGTTTCAAATGTCACTATCTTTCTTGAACTTTAGGAATGCCCACGTGTATGTAACTGCGCTAGTAATCTATTCCTTTTAACAACTCCACAGGCCATTCCGTTGCTGGCCCTCAACCTGGGACATTTTCTGATCTGTACTTTACACAGATCAGGCTTGCCCACTGTCACAAGCACAGTAGATTTAGCTGGCTCTTCCTTGTTTATACAAGGTTGACACTTCTAACCTTGGAAGTACTTTACTATCTTATTAATGTTGTTGATGATTTCCACACCAGCAAAAATGTGTTCCTTTTCTTTTTGTTTGCTATCTTTTTTCTTTTTACCCTAGCCCCGGTCGGCTCCTCGTCCAGCCACCATCCTAACGCTCCACTCCTTCAGGCCCTAACCCCCTGTAACTCCCATGGCTTACCCCCCATGGTGGGGCAGGGGGAGCCCCGTTGCTCATCCGCCGATTCCGGATTCAGTTCGGGGGTGTTCCCTCCAGAGACTGAGCGCGGGGACAGGCATCAAGCCGCAATGACCAACCACCAGGGTCTTTTTCTTTGATTTACTCCCCATGCAGGAGCACGGCGTGCAGTGATGCCTGCGGTGGGCTCTTGCACGCTACCGCTCGTGCCCCTGCCAAGCATCTGCCTTGTTCCCACCCCATGGTCTTGTGGCAGCGCGCTGCTGAGCCCCAGCCTCCACTAGGGGTCAGATGTGTGCCAACCGCTAGTCACCCCCCTCCCCAGAGAAGGAGAGCAGTCCATTGTATGCTCAATCCATCTCCTCCCTGACTATCCCGGGCGGCCCGCGCTCGTTCCCGAATGCGGGTCATGGGCATGGCGTGAGGTGTGGCATCCAGCGCCTCAACCCTCAGCGCCACCGGCGAAGCTGCAAAAATAAGTTCTTAATATTTTAGTTTGTTTTGGTTCTGAAATGAGGTGGCTGATGCATGCTCTGGATGGTGGCCCTTGGGCTGGGTTGGTTTCTCCTGTGTCGCTGGAACATGATGGGGACCCTTTAGTGCATGGATCTCATTCCCTAGGCCCGTGGGTTCCTTGACTCTCACCTCCCTAAATGTAGAGGGAATTAACTCTGCTGCCAAGAGGACTAAGATTCTTGCCCAATTTAAATGATTAGGTATAAATATTGGGTTTCTGCAGGAGATGATATTGTCTGAGAGAGAACATATTAAGCCTCTGAGGCTGGGAGATCGGAGGGCTTTGGGTTCGGTTCCCACATCTGGCACTTGGGTTAATATCCCAATACTGACACTGTAGTGCAGCATGAGGGGGGAGCATTGCAATTCTGAGGTGCCATCTTTCAGATGAGATGTTAAACCGAGCTCCCATCTGCCTGGATTGGTGGTAGTTTGGGTGGATGCTAAAGATCCCATGGCACGTATTGAAAAAAAGAGTAGGGGAATTTCCCCGGTGTCTTGGCCAAATTTCTCCCATTCACTAAAAATGCCACCAACGCTTAAATCTGGTTCAATTTCAGTTGTTTACCATCTGAATCCCCCCTCTGTGCCAAAGCTGGGTGGGCAGGTATAGGTGGCTTCCCATGCTTCTGGAAAGAGGGCATGGGCAGTCATTCTGGTCTGCAGGGATGTGGCTTTTGAGAGACTCCATTCAGAGACTGCTGAGAATGGCAGACTTGTTATACTTTCGGGAGGTATGTTTGCAAGAAAGTCTATCTTATTAACATTTATGCCCCAAATGTTAACACCCCAGATTTTTTTCAGGACATTTTTTTCTTACAATAGCAAGTTGGGGGATGGGTTTGATCAGAATGGGTGGGGATTTTAACTGCTTGCCCAAACCCCCAATGGGAATGCTCCTCTGGTTCTACTACAACCAGTAAGCTTATGAGTTGGGCAGTTTGGTCTGGGGTGGAAGAATTGGCGTTGTCGGACCTGTGGAAAGAACTCAATCTGACTACAAGGGATTTTGCTTTTTACTTGAATTTACATAGGCCATACTCATGGATAGATTATTTTCTAGGCAGTAAAGTAAATTTATACAAAATAAGGACATGTACCATTCACCCTAAAGTAAACTCAGACCATGCATTGGTTACAGTGGAGCTTCAGCTGGGAGACTGGACTAAAGCAACTTTTTGGAGAATGGACTCCTCCCTGCTGGTCGGAGAAGATTTTAAACAATTCATTAGGGAGACTATACAGGGATACATTTCTGATAATCAAGGGACAGACACCAAGGAAAAGTGGTACTGGGATGCCCTAAAAGGTAAACTTCGGGGAGTCATTATTTCTTACATGTCCTGTTTAAAATGGCAGCAAACAGAAAAACAGACCAACTTAGGCCCTGTCCACACTACACCAGTAGAACAGTTCGGTAACGTTACAGAGGGCTTAAACCGTTACCGTAATGGCTTGCATTTACACTGGTAATGTTATAGAATGTGTTTTTGGAACCGTTATGGAAACCTGTTGTGAGGTGGTTTCAGCAACGGTCCTTGTAACGGTTGCAGTTCTGTAACGTTACCGGTGTGTGTCTAAATGCTCCACCGTGTTGCCTCCAGTCCCCCACCATACCTGCATGCATTGCAGCACTAGTGTAATGCATGCAGGGGGGTGCAGAGGCTACCAGGGCGTACCAATGGCAGTGTGAGGCACGAGCGTAGTCTGCAATACTGGGCAGTCTCCATAGCAGGGTAACCCAACCTACAGCGGTATGCCCACCCCTGGAGTTACCCATGTGTCCCCACTTGACCTATCCCCCTGTCCTCACATGCCTCCCTGAGAGCCGCCTCCTGAAGTATCCATATACTGTCCACGATGACGCCTCTCACTGTGACGGGCACTGGGAGTACCCTGCCTGCCCATCAGAGCTGTGGCATCAATACTACCAATGGAACGGTGCCAGTAGTGCACACATACAGCGGTTGAGCTCCTGAGTACATCGTGTAACACCGCTGCGGTGGCCAGTAGATGTGTGGCACTGTGTACAGGGGAGTGGTGGGGTACACCAATGGCAGTAGTGGAGGGGCTGCCATCAGCCATTCGGCAGCAGTACCTGACCGGCTGTCATGCCCTGGTGCCCTACCCCTGTTGGACATGTTGCCATGTCACACACACTCCCTCCCTCTCACAGCAGTACCTTCCTGAATCCACCATGCAGCCCCCGCGCCTTCTCCTGTCGCCTCTCACCATAGGTGTGTAAAAGATAATTGCCATACTGTATGTTGCACATTATGGCTTGTACAGATGCATACTACCCCATATGTATTGCAGGTGGGTGCCTCTCATCAAAGCTGTCCTCACCAGGTACACCATGGGATATGCTCTGCTTCGACGGGGTTGGGCCCACACATACTATCACACACAATGTGGACAGGCTGTGCCGTTTTCAATCCTTTATCAAACTGTTCACTGGCAGTGTGGACACACTGTACCATTTACGGTCTGTAATGGTTTGGAACCGTTACAGATTTCAAGTGGTGTAGTGTGGACAGGGCCTTAGAAACCAAGCTTAGGGACCTAGAGAGGCAGCACAAGCATTTGGTGAGCCAAGAAATTTATAATGAACTGCAGCGGGTTCACAGGGATCTCCAGGCTTTGATAGATATCAAGACAGAGGGTAATCTCCGATTCTTGAACCAAAAGTACTTCGAGCATGGCAACAGAGCAGGCCACCTTTTGGCATTCTGCCTGCACAAAGCCCAGGCAGATTATGTGAAAAAAGTGAGGGTGGTGGGAGGGGAATGAGATACGGCAGCCTTCACTCCCAGAGACATAGTCTCAGCATTTCAAAGTTATTACCAGTCTCTGTACCAGAAAGACACCACAGGACACGCAGAGAGGGAGGGGATCCAGTATTTCCTAAACTGTATAATACTCCCCAAATTGACAGAGGTAGAAAAAAACATGCTGGACGCCCCTGTCAAACTGAAGGAAATAGGAAAGGTAATATTATGCACACTGGGAAATCACCAGGCCCTGATTGGTTCAATACAGAATTCTGTCAAACATGTAAACAGCTAATCACTTTGTTGACAAAAGTATTCAATGCAGACGAAGACCCAGAACACTTGCCATGCTCCTGACAGTCAGTTTTCATAGCAGTTATCCATAAACTGGGAAAACCGCCTGACTGATGTGAGTCATATCGCCTATTTCATTATTGAATATAGATGCCAAAATATTCAGTTAAGTTCTGGCAGGTAGGGTAAATAGAGTCCTACAGAAACTAGTGTATCCAGACCAATCTGGCTTTGTATCAGACCACCCACCACCTGGCAGATAACATTAAGAAATGTTGTAACATCTTCCATGAAGGGCAAAAACCAAAGGATCAGCAAATTGCCATCACAATCAATGCGGAAAAGACCTTCGATCGACTCGGTTGGGATTTTCCTTTTGCAACCCTGACAAAATATGGATTTGGAAGCCAGTTTTGTCACTGGACTCTGGGTCTTTACCTGGCACCTACGACGAGGATCAGAGTGAATGGTACAGTTTTGGGGTACCTTTTGATTAGGTGGGAAACTAGGCAGGGGTGCCCTCTGTCCCTCCTGCTCTTTGCTTTTAGTATCAAGCCACTGGCAGCAATAGTAACATCCCATCCTGACCGAGAAGGTATCACTGTCCGGATGGGGGGGTCGAATAGGATATGTTATATGCAGATGATACCATGTTGCGTCTAAGAAACCCATTTCGCACATTCCCCGATACTTTACATCTTATAACAATATGGCAGGGTGTCCGGGTTTAAAATTAACAAAGGGAAAACCAAGATAGTACTGATTAGTGGCACCTCCACACCAGCACTTACATACTAAAAGCCAGCAGAATAGGCCTGTCGGTCTTTCGTGTCTGCTTGGTATCCAGCCCTTAGCAGGCGCTCCCCCCCCCGTCCCCATGAGGGTCACTCTTGGCTTCAGTACCCCCATGCATCTGTCCCACCCCCTCTTGAAGCCCTCCACAGTGTTTTGCTCGACTAGGCTCCCAGGCAATGCATTCCATGGCTCTACCACCCTCTCTGTGAAGTAATGTCTTCTACATTCTCCCCTATAGGTTCCTCCCTCCAGTTTCCACTTTCTGGTTTTGCCCCTTTGCTTTAGCCTGAACATTTCTTTGGCTCCACCCCTGTTAATCCCTTTCACATATTTGAAAATCTCAATCATGTCTCCCTATCCCTCCTCTCCTCCAGTGAGTAGAGCCTTAGGGCTTGCAGCCTGTCCTCATAAGTTCCTATCCCCCATGCCCCGGATCATCCTGGTTGCCCTCCTCTGGACCTCTCCAACAGTACTTCCTCCTCCTTAAGGTGCGGCATCCAGAACTACATGCAATACTCAAGGTGCGGCCTAACCAAGGCATTGTACAGAGGTAGTATCACCTCACTCCTCCTGGACGTTATTCCCCGGGCTATGCAGCCCAGTAACTTGTTTGCCTTTACCGCCGTTCTTCTGCAGTTCCCACTGTTGTTCATTCTGGTGTCTACCACCACCCTGAGGTCCCTTTCACTTGAAGTGGCTTGCAGTGGAACCCCTCCCAAGGTATAAACATGACCTGGGTTTCTGACCCCCAGATGCAACACCCTACACTTCTCTGGATTAAACCTCAGCCCTCACCTCCTTGCCCAGCCCTCCAGGGTGTCCAGATCCCTCTGGGCTGCCACCATTGCTTCCTCCCCGTTGGCCAATGCTTCCAGCTTAGAGTAGTCTGCGAAGAGGCACATCCTACTCCTGTCCCTATATCGGAGACATAGGCGTTGAAGAGTAGTGGCCCCAGTACCGGCCCCTGGGGACCCCACTGATGACCTTCCTATGGGGAGGGGACAGTCCCTCACACCACCACCCTCTGTGTTCTATCTGTAAGCCAGTTTCCCACCTGTCTAAGCAACTGTCTATCCACCCCCATCTCCCCCAACAACCCAAAGTGGGGTACCGATTCAAATCCAGATACAAGACGTCCACTAGACTCTGTCTGTCCAGGGTCCCATCACCCAGTCATAGAAATCTATGAGGTTGGTCTGGCATGATCTCCCTGGGACGAAACCATACTGCCTGTCATCCATGTGTCCCTGTCTGGAGAGAAGCACTGAACAGCCCAGCTAGTGGAGCTGCTATTTCGTCTGCCAACTCCTTCAGTACCCTTGGATGCAGCCCATCCGGTCCTGGTGCCTTGTCAGTTTTCAGCGCCCATAGGGCCTCCCTCACGCTGCCCTCTGTGATTTCCCCCTCCCTAGCCCTCTCCTCAGTAAAAGCCCCATCCTCTTCTGGGCCTGGCCCGCCTGGTGCCCCGGCCTCCTTCGATCCTGTCATCTCCCTATGCCCTATTCTCTCAGCTGCCTCCTCTTCCCCCCTGTTTTTTGATTGAATGCTGTCCATGTCTCCCTCCCTAAAAACCGAGGCAAAATACTTGTTCAGTACCTCTGCCTACTCCCCCGCTTCCTGAGCCCATCCCCCCCCAGTCCTAATCCTGGGGATCCGTGCTCTCCCCTTTCTCTTTTCCCCTATATATCTATAAAAACCCTTTACCCTCACGTATATCCTTAGCCAGGTTGTACTCCATCCTTGCCTTCGATCCCCTCACCACCTTTGTGACCCTTCTAGCCGACCGCTCGTATTCCCCTCTCTTCCATTCCCTCCTGGAATGCTTAAAACGTGCGTAGGCAGCCTTCTTACCTTTTACCGCCTCTTGCACCTCCTTGGTCCACCAGCACGGCTTGCTGGCTCTGCCATTTTTGCTCCTTACCCATGCACACAAGCTAGTATCCTCCTGTACCCCTTTTTTAATGGCCTCCCACAATCTATTTACATCCATGTCTGGCCTGATCTGGCTCAAGCTCCCCCTCAGTATCCTGCCCATGCCCACGAAATCCGCCCCCCTGAAATCCATTACCACTGTGTTTGAGCACTTTTCTTTCCCCCCTAGGCACAGCATAAACCAGACCATGTCATGGTCTCCTCCTGTCAGCGGGCTACACACATCCAGATCCCTTATCCGGTTGCTGTCTGCAAGGACAACGTCAGTATTCCCCCCGTAGAGCTCCCCACCTGTTGGACCAGAAAGGCATCCTGAAACACATCCATCAGCCTCTGCTCCCTGGCCACCGCTGATGTCATGGTGTCCCGGTCTGCCCCTAGCATATTCAGGTCCCCCATGACCACCACCCTACCCTTTCCCTGGTCACAGTGCCCCTTGATGTGCTCTACCAATTTTCCCTCCAGATCCTCATCCATTGCAGGTGGTCTGTATACCACCCCTACTTTTAATCTCCCCCCCCCCAATTGTAGGGTTACCCAGATAGCTTCCACTCCCCCCCTGCCCCCTCCACTTACCAATATTCCATCCTTGACTATCAGTGCTATGCCTCCTCCTCTACCCACTTCTCTATCCCTCCTGAATATTTTATAGCCCTCCAAATTTAGGTCCCAGTCATTTTTCTGGGTGGCCCATGTTTCCATAATCGCTGCCACATCCGCTGATCCTTCGGCCAGCATCGCCTGTAGCTTGGGCATTTTGTTGCCCATACTCCTGCCGTTGACCAGGACCATCCTCCACCCACCCACCCTCCCTGCACAGCTGATTTGGCCCTGCGCACTCCCTATTTGACCTCTCCTGCACAGCTCTTGCATTGTGTCCATCGGAGTCACCTACCCTTATTGGCCGCTGCAGACCAGGGACCATGGTCAGTCCTCCTGTCTCCAGTCCTGCACTAGTCCCTCCCCCCTTTACAAGTTTAAACCCCACTTCACATTTATGAATTCGGTGAGTTTCAGCTTTAAGATCTCCTTCCCCTCTAGGTTAAGATGTAGCCTATCCCTAGCATATAACCCCTTATCATCCCATGTGTTCCCTCCGAATCCCCCACCAGTCCAAAACCTTCCTCCCTGCATCGCTCCCTGAGCCACTGGTTGACACTTCTTAGTTTGTGCTTGGCCTCCCCGGCTGCCCTAGGCACCGGTAGGATTTCCGAGAAAGAGATTGAACTCCCAATAGAATGGCAGACCCTGGCTAGCTCCCGGAACCTCGCCTGGATTTCCAGTTCGCTGTTCTCTTCCAAATCATTTGTGCCCAGGTGTGCTAGGAAATCAGGGGTTCCTCTGCATTCCAAACCAAGGAATATAGCTGGAATTTCAACCTTGTACTGTACTGTATGCACTGTGTATACTTTTTCTTCCTTGTATATTATTGCTTTTTGTATACCTGCTTCTGTACTGTACTTTGATGTATTCATGACCAGGTCCACCTTGCAAATGAGCCTTGCTCAATGGTGCCCGCCTGGATAAATGAAGATTTTGATTGATTGATCGATACATTTAACCCTGACTTTGCTGCTTATACTTTCCCCTACTCCCTCCCACTGGATGCCCCTGGTCATGAAGTCCCCCAGCAAGATCACCTTTACCCCCCCCCCACTTACTGGCCCTTTTGACCCCTTCCAGGCTCTTCCTTCTATCATCAGCCCCCAGCTTACTGCTCGCACCCCCATTTGTCTGAGGTTCACTAGTCTGTGCGTGACCTACCGTGCTCTTCCTTCTGCATGTGGCTTCCAGTTTACTCTTCTCCCCTCCAACCTCCTGGCTGACACAGCCAGCCCCCCCACTCCCCCCTGGACTCCCTTTTTGGGCCAGAGCCCACAGTTCCCCCTCCTCCCTGCCTCCTCTCCCACCTCAGATCTTATCTCCCCCCTTCCTTCTGGCATAATGGTCCCTACCCTACTCTCCTCCTTCCCACTCTTGGCAGATACCCCCTTCCCTGGCCCCTCTAGAGAGCCCTCTACCACCCCTCTCCCCTTGGCTGACTCCCCCAACCTGGGTGTCTGCTCAACCCCATCTCCCCCCCCTGCCTCCCACCACGTCCGTCTTACTGGTCCACCTCTCACTGCCTGCCTTCTCCCTCAGTGTCATTTCCCTCATACCCCCCTCCCGGCAGCCTAACCAAATGTTCTCTGCCCTCCTGTCCCCCCAAAGTACCTCCTCTCCTGGATAGAACATGGTGCATCTCTTGCTAAGAGTAAGAGCAATTAATTCCTTCAAATGGGTAACTACTAAGATTATTTATATATATATATATATATATATATATATAGTGTGTGTGTGTGTGTATATATATATATATATATATATGTGTGTGTGTGTGTGTGTGTGTGTGTATGTATGTGTGTATATATAGATAGATAGATAGATAGATATTCATTCATTCCAGTTGGACTGAAAGGGCTGTACCAGGCTAATTATGGTAAGACAAAGAACTTCTGTGCACAAGTACTGAAGCAGTGGTTACCCCAAAGGGCATTTGGCTGGGAAGCCAAGTTTCAAACAAATACAAAATCACACATGCCACCACAATGCAAAGCATCATGGGCTGCATATTATGCTGGTTCAATTTTAAGTTAAACTTTAATTATGGTAAACTTATCACCAAGGTTCTTAACCGATCTCAAAAGATGGGAACTGCTCCCTTTGTCAGTGTTGAGTAGAGTGGATACCATTCGTATGAATATCCTGCCTTGAATTTTCTTTTTCAGACATTCCCAATGAATGTTCCCCGAACTGAGGGAAACTTAATAAGGCACTGCATAATTTTAGCTGGGGTAAAAATAAAGCTAGGATCTGCTGGGCAGAACAGCAGAAACCTAAAGACTAAGGAAGGGTGGGGCTTCCTAATTTTAAAGTATGTTATCAAATGTCTCAACTTCTCCCTTCGATAGCTTATAACAAAAAGGACCCAGACGACATTTGAGTAACACAGGAACTTGGCAGTAACCCAGGTAGCTACCCCATAGAGGTGCTTATATGCCCTGGCGGAGAAACTGACTACTTTGGCTGCAACCAGTCCCTGGATTCAGCAGCTCTGTAGGACCTGGGAAGCGATCAGATGGGAACTTGGGATTGGTGGATCTTTCACCTCCTGTACTCACAAACAGATGTCTGGAAATCCCCCTCCCTACACCCTCACACGTGGACAGATGGTACTTCCTCTAGATGGAAAAGAATGGGACTTGCCTGATTCTCACAGTTCATACGTGACAGATTATCCAAGACAGTCGTACAAATGCAAAAGAGTGTTCACATTACAAAGGGCAGATTGCTTTCGGTACCTTCCGGTAGTTTCATCCCTTAGGATGGGAGACTTAATAAGGGACATACAGATGGATACACACCCAATATGCATGATCTTTGAACAAACAGCAGATGTACATCTACAGAAAAAAATACATTTCTCTGCTTGTCCAAACTTTCAGTCTCACCAGGAAATTGCCACCACCTCCATTTCAACTGGCCTGGGAGAGAGAGTCGGAGTCGAGTTTTAGCCCTCAGGACAGTGTGACAAGGCAGCAGGTAAAGCAAATAGGATGCTGGGATGCATAGGCAGGGGCATCACCAGCAGGAAAAGGGAGGTCATAATTCCACTATACAAGACACTAGTGAGGCCGCACCTGGAGTACACTGTGCAGTTCTGGAGACCTTACCTCGTAAGGACATAGACAGGGTAGAGAAGGTTCAGAGGAGGGCAACAAAGATGGTGCATGGATTGCATCATAAGTCCTATGAGGACAGGTTGAAGGCACTGAACATGTACTCCTGGAGGGAGAGAGGGATATGATAGAGACATACAAGTATCTTACAGGGAGGAACAGGGTGCAGGAATGCACTATTTTTAAGCGAAAAGATGTTCCAGGACTAGAGGGCATGGGATGAAGTTGGAGGAGGGCGATTCAGAGGAAACATGAGGAAGAATTTCTTCACAGAGGTGGTGGACAAGTGGAACACCCTGCCAGAGGAAGTGGTGGGGCTGAAACAATCAGGGATTTAAGAATGCATGGGATAGACATAAAGGAATTCTGGAGGTCAGGGTTAAGGGGCAGCAGACTTCCTGGAAAACATAAACTGAATTTACAAACTTAAATGGGCAGACTGGGTGGGCCATAGGCCCTTATCTGCCGACACTGTCTATGTATCTATGTAGGACTAGAAATATATTTGGGAAGGGTTTTTTCGCACTTCAGCCTCCAATAACTGGAGGGAGTTCAGATGAAAGACTGTGAGTTGTTTTGATCCTCACCCCTTCCAGAACAAAATAGTACATGAGGGGAAACTGACCGATGGGGGGGGGGGTGAGGAGGGCACTCCTTATGTCTTTTGGGGCTGTCCTCTGCTAAAGCCCTTTTGGTCTGAAATAGGACTGAAATATAGTCCAGTGGCGGGTATACCTGGCACCCCCAGTACTGAACATCTGATTCTTGGGAAGCTTCCCAAGGGGAAAATAACAAATTGTCAAAGGTTTTTTCTGGGTATCCTACTGGCAGCAGCAGATAAAGCAATAAAAAAAAAAGGCCCCCCCGTTGACATTAAGTGACTGGATTTCGATAATCAGAAACATATACCGAATGGTAAAATCACTGCTGATCTCTGTTAAATGGATAAAATGATGGGGGGTTGGTTGCCATTTATGGGTCTCATAGAGGAACTAGAGGGTAGTTTGGTCTTGTCCCAGCAGGCATGGGGGTATTGACTTGCTTTGAGTCCGCCATCTGGAGGGGGAAAAAATGGTTCAGTATGTTTAATAAGATAGTCTCACTTACAAAAACAGCCTCTTTCAAGTTGTATGTTCTCCGCTTTCTTGCCATAGTTATTGTTATAAAGTGGCCAGGACAGTAACCTGGCTCCAACAGACAGACATAAAGATCTAGGTCATACAACAGGAACAGAGGTAACTACTATTGTATGTTAGAGCAGACGGGGAAAACTAGTATTGCTCTGTCTCAGAGAAGGCACAAGAAAGGATAGTGCAACACCTGGAATCCATAGGAGCACAGGATCCAAGACAGCATGGGTTTACAACAGAAAGGTCCTGTCAAACTAATCTCATAGATTTCTTTGACTGGGTAACCAGAGTGGTGGACAAAGGGGGAGCAGTTGGTGTTGCCTACCTTGACTTCAGCAACGCTTTCGATACTGATCCACATAGAAGATTGATTAATAAGCTGGGTAGGCTTGGGGTGGGTCAGAAATTGGTCAACTGGGTGGCAAACTGGTTGACAGGCAGAAAACAGAGTGGTGGTAAACGGTATACAGTCAGAAGAGATTCAAGTCACAGGTGGAGTATCTCAGGGATCAGTCCTGGGGCCAGTCCTCTTCAATATCGTCATCAGTGACATTGCAGATGGACTGGAGGGTAAGGTTTGTCTGTTTGCAGACGACACCAAGATCTGCAACAGAGTAGATGATCCAGATGAGGTGGGCAGAATGAGAAGAGATCTGGATAAACTGGCAAAATTGTCGGAAGAGTAGCAACTGGGGTTTAATGCAAAGAAGTGCAAGATCATGCACATAGGGAAGAGAAACCCTAAAGCCACCTATAGGATGGGAGGGGAGTTGCTGGCAGTCACAAGGGAAGGAAGAGACTTGGGCATCATCATCACAGATTGCCTGAAATCATCCAAGCAGACCACTAAAGCAGTAGGTAAGGCTAGGAGGATGTTGGGGTGTATTAGTAGGGGTATCACAAGTAGTAAGAGGGAGGTAATAATGCCTCTTTACAAGACACTGGTTAAGCCCCATCTGGAGTACTGCATGCAGTACTGGAGGCCACACCTTCACAAGGACATTAACCAAATTGAGGCAGTCCAGAGAAGGGCAACCAAAATGGTGCGGGGACTGCATCAGAAAACATATGAGGACAGATTAACGGAGCTCAGTATATATACACTAGAGCAAAGAAGGGAGAGAGGTGATATGATCGAAACATTCAAACGCCTTAAGGGCATTAACAAGGTGAAAGAGTCTAACATGTTTCAATATAAGAAAAATAGCAGGACAAGAGGACACAGCATAAGATTAGAGGGAGGCCGATTAAGGGGTAATGTGAGGAAATTCTTTTTCACAGAAAAGGTGATAGATGCATGGAATGGCCTACCTCAGGAAGTGGTGGATATGAATACAGTGCAGGGCTTAAAATAGGCATGGGATAGGCATAAGGGAGCAATACAGATGAGTATGAATAGATAGGCCACTGACAGAGCAAAGGCCGATGGCACATTCATAAGGTAGAAAAAGAAATGGGCAGACTGTATGGGCCTTGCAGTCCTCCTCTGCCGTCAGCTTCTATGTTTCTATGAAATACAGACATTTCCTTTTTATATCTAGTCATTGGTTTATTTAATGACACTTTCGGGATTGGACTCTCCTTATTCTGGAACGAAGTTGTGCCTTCATAGTGGAAGGCTAACATTTTGTAAATTAATTGAATGATGGGAACTTGCTGTAAGCTCCACGTTATTGTATACAATATTTGATGATTGTATTTGTTCTCTTTTTCTGCTCCTACTATGGTCTCTGCATGACTACTGCAATAAAGAAGTGAAAAAAAAATGTGGGTCAGAAGGGCTTTTCATATATTCTTTTTTTTGGTGTCACTCTAGGTCCGAGCTCCTCAGCAGTATTCATTTATGCAGTAGGTGTGGCATTTGTGGACTAGGACATTGGACATCCTAGAGACATACGACTGGATAGTCGATGGAGAGATGTCACCCCTAGGTTCTTGATCAGAGGAGCAGGGGGTACAAAGATGCAGCATCCCAAATCTGGGTGCAGTTAACCTATACCGTAGTACAAAAGGTAGCTGGAACAGAAGCTTTATATTCAAAAGAATTCTTTTATTACAAAGCATAGCATGTGGAGGTACTTGCATAAACACCAGTCATGGTTAAAAAGCCAAACACACCCTAGAAGCATAGTGTTGTTTTGTTATACAAAACACAGTACCGCTCCCATTTTCATTTCTAGCTCAGGTGTAAGTTCTCATTAATAGATAAGCAAATGGCAACATTATTTTAGATGTGGCAGTTTATAACTTGTCTGTGCACAGAAGGTTTCAGCAGGGGTTAGCCTCAACTTTTTTTCACTTGGCAGCAGGACAAGTTAATGAAGAATTGCACAAGCACTTCAGAGGTCTGCAGTTGTCCGCAGTCACAGCAAACTGTGGATTTGGCATGACAGTCCATAAGCATAAGGGCAAGCATATATTCTGCCAAAGAAATTCAAAATAATTAGTTTAATTTTAATAACTTTAGAACCTGCCACTCTTAAAAGTTACTGTGCCACCGTCCAGAAGTGAGAAGCAGCAGCTTTGGCACTGTTTGCCACACTGGCCAGCACAAACAGGTATGAGGGTAAGTGTAGTAACCAGGGCAATTGCAGTATGCCCCAAACAGTAAATCGATATTAAAATCGACCTGTTTTAGTGTGTTCTTAGAGAACCATTGTGAGCTCTTGCATCAAACGATTTATGCCAAGCTAGAGAGCAGCAGAGTATAGGCCCCTGTATCATTCTCTTATAAGGTTATTTGTTGCAGAGTAATGCACAGTAAAAAAGGAAACAAAGAGGAACAAAATATCCAGGTCTTTCATTCTTGTGCTTCCTGTGTAAGCAATAAGACACGACAGGGTGTGTGTTGAACAGATATTACCGCACGCCCAGGGGCGTAGTAAGGCATGAGGCCCTGCCGAGTGCCTTCAGCACCTGGAAGTGCAGTAATATCTGTTCAACACACATACCCTGGAGTGTTTTATTGCGCTTATAAAATGGTTCTCTTTTTTTTTTTTTTGTCACCTTAAAAAAATATTACTGAACTGAAAAAAAGCTGAAATCTTGTGTTAATTTGAGATAAAATAGTCCTTCCGCCTACTAGGTGATGACATTGTCTTCTGACACATTAACATTTGTACTGTTGTTGCCCCAAACCCCACGTCCCGATCTAGAGAACTAGTGTGGTTAGGAGAGGAAGTAACAGGTTCTCCCCGACAGGTTGCGGCACTTTTGCAATTAAAAAAAAAAAAAAAGGAATAAGGGATGCAGATTTGTTTTTGTTGTTTTAGTTAAATGTACTGGGATGGAAGTGCAGTTTACTATGAGACGGCACCTCGTTGTGGTCTGTTTCCAGTTTCGTGCGGCAGCAAGCTTCAGTCTTGCTGAACTGGAAGAATGCTTTATGGAGAATAAAATGCTGGCACGCTGCTGCTCTCTGATTTTGACCTCTAGCGGAGATGAGGTTTGGAGCGGGACTGTCAGCATGACATTCACTCCTTCGCTTACCGAGACTAAAAACAATGGCGGCCTTTAAAAAATTAACATTCCACTGATACATCTTAACATTCCATTTGGGTGCATTGATTTATTTGCCTGCTCTTTTTTTCCCTATGTGTAATACCTATTTGACATTTCCTTTCTGGCCAATCATGATGCTTCTTTTTACATGCCTATTTTATAATTCAGAATGAAATCCTACTGAGATCTGTAAAACCTTGTTGAAATCTGTGTTGTTCATTTCACTGGACTTCTAGAAATTCTAACTGGCAACCATATCCTTTATGTTTACTGCTTCAACAGTTCTTCAGTTTAATGTTTCTCTCTCTCTCTTCCCTCCTCCCTCTCTCTGTCTCTCTCTCCCCAAAGACAGAGACTTACTTAAAACACAAACAGGAGGGTGGCACTTGAGAGGTCAAAATAAATCACAAAAAACTTAGTTCTTACTTCATGAAAGCTAACATGCACTTGAACCTCTCTACATTGTTTCTTCTGCACCTTTTTGATTGCTGAATGTTTGGCCTTGTATGAAGGAGGTGTTTTTAATATCAGAACTGTCTGGTTAGGGTTAAACTGACTTTGACAGAAAGCAGAACTGAATTTTTCTGTACAGTTGTGGAGCTTACAAAAGTATGTTTTGTCTGAGCAGCCGCGAAGCCAACACTAAATTGTCCAGTAATTGTGTATTTATATGACTTGCTCCTCTTTAGAAGTAGTGATCTATTGTAACATTTATTATTACGGTTTATGATGCATCTTGTATGCCTTTAGAATTCTAAGGCACTTCCAAAATGAGTTTTTTTTTTAGCTTAAAAATTGCATGGTATGATAACCTTGTAACATTTAAAAGTTGGTAAACGACTAACAAAATGACAGTGCTAACAAAGTTTCTTCCCTTACAAGAAAGAAATACAGCAGTGTTAAACAGAAATTAACAGTTACAGCTATTTTGTTAATCGTTAGTATTGCCCAGCCTGGAATCTGATATGCAGCTAAAGCCTGGATGTAAAGGGGGGTAATAAATATAGAAATCCATAAAACAAGACTCCTCACTCTCCCCCTAGTATGTCAAGGGTTTAAGGAGAAAGAATCATCCTGTTCCATGATGAACGATACCCATTTTTGCCACTTTTCTATAAATTGAGGTTCCCTCTCACCAATAATATCTGTTAGTTTTCCTGTGTGATTTATAGAGTTCACTGTTGTTCTGTATTGAGTAACCATAGGGGGGTGTAGGCTGAAGCCATACCCTTGTGATAGCCTTTTTAGCAGCAAGCAGAGAAGGATCAGTGAGCAGCTATTGGAGATCCTTACTCTATCAGGTGGTATAGAGAAGAGTAAAATTCTCGTGTATGGAATTGCGCACTCTACCCATTTAAGGGATGCCACACTTCCATTCATTTTATCAGCACCTTTATTATTATCTTAGCCTGAGATTTAATAAAGATGCTGATAAAATGAATGGAAATTTGGCATCCCTTAGATGGGTTGAGTGCTCAGAACTTTTCTAAGAATGTATAGAGAAGAGTACCAGGGTTGGTGTTAATAAATATATAAATTAATAAATCCTTGGTTGGTTACTTTAGAAAATAAAAATAAAAAGATTGTTTTCCTCCTGGTCCAGTGACACCAGTGGTAGCTTATTTCGCTGCCATCTGTGAGACCCAGATTTGTGGTGTGTATTCGACTCCCAGTGAAGGGTACGGGGACTGCATTCTTGTCCTGGCTTCACACTAAACATAAAAAAATATATAAATAAATAGCCCTTTTCAGGGTTCTGGGAGGACATTAACAAAAAAAAAAAAAAGGAAACGTGAAAATAAGTCACTCAAGATAGGGCTGACCTGAGGGCTGCAATGTCTCAGCAAGTGGGAAGAAGAGGAAAATATAGACATAGCCAGAAATGCTCTTTTTAAAAACACCCATGTCAGGGCATTTGGGGGCCAGAAAGCTAAGGAAATAAAACAGAAAAGCGAAGAAGGCCAGGCTGAGTTGCACTGTCTCGGCAGGTGGGGAGAGGAGGGGACAGAATAGAGACAGCAAGGAGTGCTGCTGTTCAGAAAGCAGCCCTTTTGAGTGCAGAAAGCTAATTAACAAAAAAAAAAAAAAAAAAAAGAGAGAAGCTTGGGGATCACTGTTCCATACTATAGCAGGAGTAAATAAATATTTGACAACTGTACGCCCTAGACCCCTAGCCCAGTCTACCTGTCCATGTCCCTGCCCTGACGATCTGGCCACACTGATACACGTGTTGGTTACCTCGAAGCTCAATTACTATAATGCGCTCTACTTTGTGGTCAAGGGAGGTGCGCTGCGGCACCTGCAGCTGCTGCAGAATGCTGCGGGACTGCTGTTAACAGGTCTTCCAAGATTTTATCATATTTTGCCAGTGCTGCGCAAACTGCACTGGCTGCCCCGGTGCGTTGGCACATCTCCTTCAAAATAGGTCTGCTGACCTATATGGCCCTGCACAGGATGGGTCTGGGTTACCTGATGGGAGCTCCTTTATCCCTGCAACCCAAGATGCTGTCTCCATTCAGCAGGAGAGGGCCTCCTTGAGGTGCCCAGGGCCAGGTTGAAATCTTCAGGCAATTGGTCTTTTGAGTTGGCAGCGCTGATCTTCTGGAATTCGTTACCTGGGTACTGTATATGAGGAACCCCCCCTGTAGAAACATTTAAATGAGAATTAAAAAGGTTTTTGTTTTGACAAGCATTTGGCGACTAATAGGTAGTTATTTACTGTTTGCTAGAGTAAAGGGAACATATTATATATTGGATATTATTTTATTTACATTGTTGATGGATGTTAGGTGTGTGGATTGATACTATTATGATGTTTAATATGTTGTAAGTGTGCCCTAAGCCTTCGGGGAAGGGCGCCTTAAATAAATAAAATCATCTACTACTACTAGCATTTCATAAGGAGGGAGGGAAGTGACCTGAGGATTCTCACTGTTATTTACTAAAGCAGGAGGAAAAACATATTTCACAGCACTAGTACGTCCTATTCTACCCTGCCTGACTATTGGAGTGTGGGTAACTACTCTGACTCTCACTGTTCTGTATTAAAGCAGGAAAACAATATTTGACAGCTGTATGCCCAAGTCTACCCTGTCTGCCTGATCATTTGAAAAGGAGGGGATGATGGTGTCTCTTGCTGTTCTGTATTAAGCAGGAAAAATATTTCAGTCATCATCTTCTGTATTAATTTAAGCAGGAAAATATATTTCGCGGTCATCTGAGTCACGGTCAATTTTACGTCACGAATCACTGTCTGTGTGTATTACGTGGCACACCCAAGTCTACTGCCCTTCTCCAACTACTGGTGTATGCTGCTATAAGTAATAAGTGGCACAGATATCATAGTGTACATCTGATCACCAAGCAGAAAGCAGTGAAGCTTAAAAAAATATCCATGTTACAGTTTGGTTTAAAAAAAAAAAATAAATAAATAATTCTTGAAAAGCCTCCAAGCGGAGGGGTTTTAGGAGGAGAAAATCCAGATTCCTGTACTACTCCAGTACCACCAACTCACCCTGCTGTTGCAACTGTGCCTACAGCTGTGACAGGTGGCAGTGCTGTTGTGCCTGCTACTCCTGTTGTTACTAGACTTGAAAGTGGAACAAAAAGAAAAACGGGGATCCAGGACAGCTGGAAGAAATAGGGAGTGGCTAGAATATGAGCCTGATCTGTGCATGACCTGCTTATGTTGCAAAACAATTCCTAAAAGTGACCAACACTTTTATGAGCGGGTGTAAGAGCATGAGACTAGAAAATGTAAGAGCTCATGAATTCTAAAATCTCATAAATGAGCCACAGACAAAAATACTGTGTCTAACATAGATCCTTGCAGCCTAGCAGTAGAACGTGGTATCATTCAAATGGAAAAAAAAAATGAAGTAACACAAGTCGAATGTTTGTTTAGAACAAATCTTTATTTGATAAATTCAGAATGTAATTTTACAGATTTCCCAGGTTTGTTAGACTACATATGGCACAGACGTGGGAATCAGTTACAGAAGTGACAACCAGCAACGTTCACGCATTTTTGTTTTCAGAATCAGTCTCAGACCTAAAGGGTGCAAAATAGGTTATACGCAATTGGAATCGAGCAGTACTCTGCTTAGTGTGCCTTCCTGGTAAAATTCTTAAACAAGTTTCTTTCTGTCCTGTATGACTGCACTGATGCATCAGTAATAGAGGAGGAGGCAATCTACATTAGGAGGATGGAAAATTTCTGTCCAGTGAACACATTTGTTTTCCTTCAGCTGGTCTCTATTCCAAATGGTGAAAACATTTATAAATCAATAAGTTATACTTTGTAAGTCACCCTGGACTATAAAGATTGGAAAGAAAAAAAAAAGTTGCTTTTGGGGCTGATGGTGCGCCTGTCATGTTGGGAAAAGTGACTGGGGTACTTAGCAGAATGATGACAGATGTATGTTATTTATTAGGGATTCAATGCAGTGCTCACAAGTTGGAGCTTACAATAAAGCACTCAGCAACAGCAGTTCCCTGTATGAAAACAGATGAACGCTTAATTGGTATCTGTAAGATCTGCCATAACTCCAAAAAACTGGGCAGGTCTGAAAGAGATAGCCAACATGTATGAACTACACCATTCGCAAACCAGTTAATGTGTCAGGAACCCGGTGCGTTGCAGAGAGAGAAAAAGGACTCTCTCCGTTATTCTCTCCAGTTACAAGGCTTTAGTTTTACATTTGCAACACATCGCTTCCACAAAAGGGAAAACGAATGATCAGGCCAGTGGGCTGTTTAAGACCATAAGCACTGTGAGATTTGTCCTTTTTACAAAGTTTCTTGCTGAATACCTTTCTGTGATGATTGCCTTGACCTTCAGTCTGACTGTACAGAGGGATAGCTCAATGGTGGAAACAATAATCAGTAAAGTTGAAAGCACAGTTCTCTGGCTAGAGACGTCTGCTGTGCAGTATAAACTCGACAAATTCTGTAATGAATTGCTGTTGCTCCCTAACACTGAGAGTGACACTAGCACTTCTACCGCTAGAACTCTGACAAGTACAACACAGGTTCACTACCGTGGATCTGACGTCTTAACTTTGAGAGAGGCTATTTTCTGGATAAAACCAAGCAGACAGTAGTAAGCGATGCTAAAAACAAGTACTAGATAAAAAAAAAAAAAAAACAACTGGATCTTTTGCAACAGTTTGTTTCCTGTGCTTTGTTGAGCACTTACCTTTTAATCTTTCTTGTTTTGGCTGTACTATCACACCATCATTTGCGAAGGTTTTCTTTGTTTTTGTTTACATTTCTCCCACCCACCATGTTGAACTGGAACCCTCTGCTGCCAACTGTGCATGCACATGATTCTCAGTACTACACAGGGACAGTGGGAGTGCCCAGCACAGGGTCCCATGGAAGTAAACCAAAGACGTGATGTGACGTGAGGGGGGAAGCTCGGGTGCAAATTAGGCACCAGCCATATCTGTTGTGGATCCATAACAATGGAAATCAATTTTAAATGTCTAAAAAACTGAAGATTGCTAGGAAAAAAACATTTATAGATACAGAAACCAGAACTACGGGTGCATGCTTCCAGCCAAAAAACAGAATTTTGATAATCACTTCCTGACTATCCAGTACTGCTGCTTGAAGGCCCTCTTCACAGCAACAATTGACAATATTAGCACACGATTTTAAAACAAAGTCCTCAGGTCATTCACGATATTTAACCTGTTACAACTCCCAGATAACAGCAGCTAGCCCTTTATGGTAATGAGGAAGTCTGTACCCTCACAGAGTACTACAGTGACGTCCTGAAGAAACACAATCGTAATGCAGCCTTGATTGAAGCTCAGTGGTTAGAGCTTAAACTTCACATAAAAAAAGTCACTGACTGAGTTTCCCGATACTTCACTATCTGGATTTCTGGCAAAACATTCTCCAAAATGATTAATTTGAGCAGAGTTTCCCTGATATTTTGGTCTTCGTCACTGTTGGTCTGTTAATTTCAGCACAAACTGCAGTGGTCTAGAGAGAGTTCGATTTGATGGCAGAGGTAATTGATTGGAGATCCTGCCTTTCTCATGCAACTACATCTGAACTAATCCGTGTAAGGCTGTCAGATGCTAGCATTCCTACTTTTGACCTGGAGGATGCCATGACACTATCGTTTAAATCTGGAAAGCAAAAGAGAAGACTTCATGTGAGACCATATGGCAGCAGATACTCAAGTTCTGATTCAGAAATAGACTAGAGAGTGTCAGACACTTACAAACTAACCCCCCAAAACCAACATTTTTTTTCTTTCTTCTTTACAGTTAGTTTTCTGTTAGGTACCTCAAAATGCACATAAAAATACTGTGGACAAGTAAAACCTTTGTGGGACAGGCAAAATTTACATCACACCTGTCCTTCTGACAGGCATCTCAAAAAAACATTTATAGCCCTGCCCCCAGAGCATTGTGCCTTTCGTTTTACTGAATTGCAAATTGTTATTGTTAAATTTATACATGGTTCTCTGTACAAGGCCAGACACATGGGTTAATCTCAGTTCAGTGACAGACAAAAAGCTGAATAGTTTTCAGAGTGTCTGTTATCTTAATAGTGATGGACCCAGGATCTCTGAATTTTTCTTCAGATGCTTGATCAGAAATACAGGGAGGATGTCTGAAGATGCATATGTTTCATCCCATCTTTTTAAATTTAATTTACTATCCATCATTGTTATACATAGCATGTATTTGCAGTGCTCCCCATTCATTGTTTCAGCACAGAGTACCTCTACCCTATATTTTTCTACCACCACTCTATATTTTTTACCACCACCCTATATGTTTTTGCCACAACCTTATATTTTTGCCATCACACTAATTGTTTTAATAAAATCCTCCAAAACGATCTTTTACCACCATTTTTTGTACTTCTATCCCTGTTTTGATGATAGTGCTCTATATCTTACTAAGAACCATTTATACACATACACATGCACAGTGCATAGAGGAGTACATGAAATAATGCACCCTTGGCCCCGATCAGTACCGCCACAGCCCTATATTCCCAGAGAGTGGGAACCCTGATTTTTGCCAGAATGGGACTTCATTTGTGAGGGAGGTCCTAGACCCTTCATAGCCTTTACCAGAAGCTCAGAGTTTTGAACTATTTCACTATCCATATATGAATGTAAGAAATCTTTGCACATACAGTGGCCACGTTGGTCATCAGTTTCACCCTTCTGCCAGCTTCCCTGGACCTGGAGATTCTATCATGAACTCAGCTAGGTCCAGAACTGTCTTAAAGGAGACAGGCAAAGGTAAATGGGACAAAGATGCCCCTATAGCATATAGGGATGTCATGGTAAGAAATTTTGACAGTATGATGTCGTATATAATGTGGCAGTTATCACAATACTGCAGTATTGCAGAAGTAGTTTTTTTTTTTTTTTTTTATAGACAAGAAAGTCTCCCCAAACTTTTGTGAGGAAGAGTTGATATGGAAGAGACGGTTGCTCTGAAAAAAAAAAAAAAGTACAGAAAGATTAGTTGAAAGGCCTAGAAACAGCAGTATATCTTGAACCATAGTTGAGTATCAGAAATTACCCACGTTATCAGTACTCTGACTTCTAATACCGCAGGATACTGGGGAACTGTTGTAGCATGACATCTCTGGTGGCGTAACATACTCTGCCCTTTACATTAGGTGATTTTCTCAGGTTTTCTAACTGCAGAGTTCTGGCAAATGCAGAAGTGAAGGCAACTCCCTGAGGAGCTCGACCAAGTGGCACCAAAGGATTGTGGTTAAAGACACCAGATTAGTGAGATGGATCCTGCTGCTGTCGTAGCTGAGACAGAAGAGTGTGGGCATTACATTAATGTTGTTATGGCTTTGGCAGGGATGTTTAGGTTTAAAATTATATTTACGTTACAGCTGCTTAGGTGTAAAAGTAGCTTTCAGTATAATTTTAAACATTAAATAACCCCGCCAAAACAAAAAAAACATATAATATACGCACACTGCTGTCTCTGGTACAACAGTAGTGGTATCCACCTAGGAACAGAGAATTCTTCAGAACAAAAAAGGCGAATTGACCCATTGTGTCTTCCCCCATCCAACCAGTATTCAGTGAGAGAACCCTAGTGGATTCCCTTCCCCTCTTCCTCCCCTTTCTTGGTACTGTTTTTATCAAGCTCTTGTATCTGTCCCACCCATGTTTGAATCCCCCACTGATTTCACATAGACTACATAGCAGCCTGTTCAGCCCTTCCCTAGCCTTTCTGAAAAATAAAATCAGTCTGTCTATAGTTAGGACTGGGTAGGGTGTAGATGTTAAACCCCTAGCTTTGCACCGTAATGACTTTTCCCCTGTTCAGTTGAATTTGCATGCACGGGTTGGGGGGTACTCTATGAAGCACACTCACTGATTAGATGCTGTCAGTGGAACTGTCTGTTCGACTGCTGATTAAACTGCCGAAATAGAGATTGAGGTTAAAACTTGTTTTTTCGACCAGATTCTTATTCTCATAGTTCAGAGGATCACTTTGATATATTTTTTGCAATATGGGTCACACTAATAAATGACCCACATCCAGCACTAAATCTCAGCCAGTGGAAACGCCACATCCTGAGTCTACAGCAAAATTCACATCAGAACCTGAACCACCAAGGCGGGCCCTACAAAGGTCTATGCAGGCCATCGACACTAAAATGGAATTAATTTTGACCAGATTTGCAGACCAGGATGCCAAGTTTGAAATGGCCACTAAATCGACCATGACTGCTGAATCATTGGCGACAAAGGCATTGGTGTCTTCCAGTCAATTAGTACAAGAAAATGCCCAGCTCAGATACCGTCTCGAGGCCTTGGAAAATTTGCAGAGAGCCGCCAATATTCACCTTGTGGGTCTGCCAGTAAATGCAAAAAGGGGCAACTTGCTTTACTTTCTTAGGGTTTTGCTGCTGAAAGCCCTTGACTTAGAGGCATCCCTTTCACCTGAAAGTATTGTCAAAGCTTACTGCATTTCCCTGAGATCAGCTGGGGCCAACAGTAATTTGCCTCTGACTATCCTTGCGGTGACTGTGAATTCGGCACTTTGGGATTAAATTCTACAGGTGGCGTGGGACATTAGAAGACTGAACTTCCAGGGGTCCACGGTCCACATCTTTCCAGACCTATCGTTCGCCACAAGGGCTGACTCAAGAAGTTTGATGATGTTAGGACCCGACTACGCAGTTTGGGGGTAAATCAGTCCCTTCTGATGCCCACATGACTTAGGATCCATTATGGAGGCCACACATATCAATATACAGATCCCAAGGAGGCTGGGAGGAAAGCTGATGCCCTCGCAACCTCGCAGGAGAATTAGAGCGGGTGTGGCAATGGGAATCCTCTGACTCTGACGAAGAACCATGAACATTGCCAGGCTACAGCTAAAACAAACTTTAAAAAAAAAAAAAATAATAATAATAAAAGGTGGTTTCACAGCATATCTCCTGCTTGTTTAGAGCAGTTCTGGTAATGCTTATTTCTAGGGATGTTGCTATGTTGGTCATTTCGGCCAGCTGATCACTGTGACCCAGAAGATGTGGGACGCGCTCCAGTGGTGGACCGTCCTCGACCGGTTGCAGGAAGGGATCCTGTTTGTCCGCCCTAAGCCGACGGTCGTCCTCATGACCAGTGCCTCTCTCATGGGCTGGGGAGCCCACATGGGGAACAACAGGGCCCACGAGTTCTGGACCCCCAAGGAATCCCGATACCATATCAACCTATAGGAGCTCAGAGTGATCAGACTGGCATTGTCTGCATTCACTCAGCAGCTTCGGGGTCAAGTGATTCAAGTCCAGACGGACAATACCACAACCATGTACTACCTCAACAAGCATGGCGGCATGCACTCCCAGCTGTTGTGCAGGGAAGCGTGCCACAGCTGGACACTTGTGAGCCATCTGGAGGTGGATCTCCTAGCCTTCCTTGTGGCAGGAGCCTCAAATCATGTGGCGGATGCTCTTAGCTGCATAGGTTAGACATCCTACGAGTGGTCTCTGCATCCAGAGGTAGCTTACAGCCTGTTCTCCCACTGGGGAAAACCGATGGTGGACCTGTTTGCCTCCAGAGAAAACACCAGGCTGAGGCTGTTTCGTACCTGCCCCCCTCAGCGGGGATCACTGCAGAGGGATGTCTTCTCGAGGCCGTGGAGCCCAGGCCTCTTCTGTGCCTTCCCTTCCTTTCCCTTGATCGACAGGGTGCTTCTCAAGGTGAGGCAGGACAAGGCGCAGGTGATCCTGGTAGCCCCAGACTGGTCCCGCCAGTTCTGGTATCCAGATCTCCTCAGCCTCAGCAACAGGCTCCCGAGGCATTTTCCAGCATGCCAGACCTGATATCAGTCAGTCAGGGGAAGGTATTCCACCTGGACCTTCAATCCCTGCACCTGATAGCCTGGTACCTGAGCGGCTAGAGTTCCAGGCTTTGGGTCTCTCTGAGGATGTACTCACAGTAGTGGAAGCATCCAGAAAGGAGTCGACCAGAAAGTGCTATGCCTTCAAATTGAAAAGGTTTTCCATTCGGTGCCAGGGAAAGGGTCTGGACTCTCTGCCCTGTGGCAAGCATTTTAGACTACCTTTGTCTCTGTCCAAAGGGGGTCTTTGGTCTTCGACCCTTAAGGTGCACCTGGCAGCCATCTCTGCTTACCGGGCACAGGCCGGTCAGCAGACAGCACAGGAGAAGTGGTCTGGCTCTTTTTCAAAGGCCTCGATCACATATCCCCTCCGGTGCGTGAACCTCCACTTCCATGGGATTTACTGCTGGTTTTGGCAAAGCTCATGGGCAAGCCATTCGAACCAATGCACAAGTGTGAGACATCACACTTGTCGTGGAAGATGGCCTTCCTGGTGGCTATCACGTCTGACTGGGTCTCCTCATCAGGAAGAGGCAGGACCGGAGTCCTTGTCAAAGAGTTGTCAGCCTTGTCGGGTGACAATGGGTCAACGGGATCGAGAACAATCTCAACCTCATCAATTGAGACCTTGGTCGACTGGCCAGACAGCAGGGATGAGAAGCCAGTGGCCAAGGAAGCAATTTCGACCGAAGTCGATACTGCCAGTTCCTGAGACCGAGATCGCTTACGATCCCAAGAGCGTCTTCGCCAAGACAAAGATGATGTCGGATCCTTTTCCTTTTTATGGGACCGAGAGGAATGCGAGCCCGCAGGTCCTTCGCCTTTAGTGGGGTGGGATTAACACAGCTCTCTGAAGGAACCAGAAAACGTGGAGCCCAGGTTGAGGGGAGCAAAAAACAACTGAGAAAAGGATTCTGCGGCCCGTGCCGATTCTTCAAAGGCCTGCATGTGTTCCAGCTGCTCGTCGGACCCCACAGCCATGGAGACTGCCCACCGGACCTCTTTGGATTTCACCAGAGGATTCTGTTTCTTGGGCCTGCCCAACTTCAGGCATGCGAGACGATCGTCAGGAACGTTCAGGTGGAATGAGAGACATCTCGCAAGTCTAGGTGTCATGGCCGACACCCAGGCAGTAGACGCACATGGTATGCGGATCGGTGCGAAATATTTCTTGGACACACGGTCACCGGCAAAATCTGGGGGAAGATTTATTTTCCATGACTGAATAACAAAGAGCACAGTCGCTTGCTCGAATGAACCTAAGTTTCAGAAGAACTGAAGGTTTTGAAGCAGGGCCTACAAAAAGTATGAGCAAAGAGGAGGCAACCTGTATCTTCCAGCGGAAAGGAAGATCTGGTGTCATGGGGTGGAGCCGAGGGTTATACCACCCGGGTGGGTGGAAGGAGCCAGTTTGAAGACCTTCCGGCAAGATTTAAAGGGGAAAGGGACATGCCAACAAGTATGGATGAACAACATATACCACTCCTAGAACTACTGTAACCTGTTTTTTTTTCTGCCAAAGTTGGTCGCTATTAGGCAAGTTCTAGTCTAATTGAATGTACCTCCTTTATCCTAATTGTTTAATTTAAACTAAAGCAGCCCTAGATGCAAACGTTTTTGTATTATAAATGAAGGGTAGAGAGCTGTATTTAGGACCAGGGTTTTGCTTGGGAAAGATTGGTGTGAAGGGGTATCTAATTCTTTTATTTTACAGCAGTCGGATTAGAGACTGTAAATCACTGACCGTTACCAATTTGTTGGGATTACGTTTGGAAGAGGGTCATATTAACACAGGTTGTTATTTGGAAATGTTTGGTAAATAATATTTTAACTGATTGGACCTTTCAAAAGTCTTGTGGAGTACAGCTTATTGTGGACTTTATTTTGTTTTATAATGTGAAGGAATACCCCCTATCTGTAAACAAGAATGCTTAGATTAATACAACCTGTTACATTGACTGTATACTGATTTATAATATGTTTTTTCTGGCATGAGGTGCTTGTATGTCATTGTTTTATAATAAAACAAAATATAAGTATGAAAAAAAGAATTTACATACATGGTCTGGGGAGCAAGGTCTCTTGATTGGATAGTGTCATGATGGTTGGATGTCCGGATTCCTAGATCTGGATAGTGCAAAATGTGGAAAAGTTGTGTTTTTGTTTGCTCTTCCCTACAGCCCAGATGGTCTGGAATTTTGTTCTGAAATTTTAGAGTAGTAGGGGCTTGCCCTAGAAAGAGTTGTTTTATTTTGTGTGTGTGTGTGTTTGGGGTGGTAGAAAACTATTGATCAGTTCCCAGTTATAAGGATCAAAATTTCGGTTCTGAGCATGCATAGTACAGTCTTTCATTTATATGTCCGATGCAAGAGAAGAATTTCTGGTTAATGAAAGAAGAATCTTCTTTCATGAGCTGAAATTCTTTTGTGAGGAAAAAGTCTGCTTTCATATGGCTGCCATCTTGTTTTTCATTAAAAAAAAAAAAAATTGAAAACCGATAAAAATGATGCAGTGGAGGAAAGCAGACACGAGTCTAGCTAAACGGAAGCTTAGTTCTAGTGTTTGTTTTTCGAAAAATGACTGACGTATAGTTTTGGGACATCCCTAAAATCCTAGGTGGAAGGCTTAGCAAGGGCTCATGATTATTCTTTCATGAGCTGAAATTTTTCTTTTGTGAGACTCAAGAAAGAAGACTCTTGGTTCATGAAAGATGCATTTGAATCTCACAAAAGAAGAATTTTGTGTTCTTCTGTGAGACTTCTTGTTTCATGATGTTCTTTCATATCAGAAGCTTACAAAAAAATTTCTTTTGTGAGGCAAGATTTTTATTTTTTTGTGATCTTCTTTCAGATCAAAAAAGCTCATGAAAGAATTTCTTCCTTCATGAGGTGAGATTCTTACATCTTCCTGTGTGATCTTCTTTCGTGAGACCATAAGAAAGAAGAAAATCTGCTCACAAAAGAAACAATGTCTTTGTATAGGAAAAACAACTTCTGTTTATAATGAGGCCATTTAAAAGAAAGTTACTCCAAATTTTCAACATGGTCTTTTTTTGTCCACACTTCATAAACCAGGAAGGTGACATTTTTCAAGTCTAGTCCAGAATGTGATTTTGCAATCATTCTGCAAAATTACCTTTCAGTCAGGATTTGAAAAATTTTACCTGGCTGGTTCACGAGGTGGGGTCATCAAAAGACTATGTTGAAAATTTGGGGTCAAAATATTGAAAAAACAAAGTTATAAAGGAAAAGCCCTGTGCACCTGTAGCTGCATGGAAGCGTTTCCATGCCAGTGAGCCCTGTACTTAGGCAGCTAGATGGACTTCTGACTTGGCATGGAAGGATATGGCCCTGTGCTTCTGTATGAGATGGACTTCTCACTTGGGCATCTATATTTGTAGTAGCAGAGGGCCCTGCACTTCTGCTGCCAGATGGACTCGTCAATTGGTTCAGGGTCTGGAGGGCACTGCGTAGCTGCATCTGTGGCCACACAAAAGCGCTTCCGCAGCCAGATGGGTCTGTTCACACAGGTCCCATAGGGACCTGCATGAACAAGGATGCGATTTCACTATCTCAAAAAGAAAGGCAATTGTTTGGAAAAAAAACACATTAATGGACCAGTTAGGGTTCAACTTAAAGCAACAAAAGTAGGAAAATGTGGTGTTAGGGTTTCCAACCCAAACACCGCCCCAAAGCAACAAAAGGACAACACCACACAAGCAACCACAGACAACCATCGTCAGGTAAGACAAACAAGATGAAACTGTTTCCAGATGTCAGAAATGCAGTAGCACTGATATGCTGCTGCCTTTGTGGATTTGTACCTATGGCTGCAGAAGCACAGGCCCCACGCTTCTGTGCAGCTACAGCTGCAGATGCGGAGGGCCCTTCCAACATAAGTTTGTTGTTGTTTTTTGGTTTTTTTTTAACTTTCTATTTTTGCTCCCCCTTGCCTCCTGCACTCCACCCCATTGGGAGATGCCTGACCTCTGTCCCTGTTTCTTCCTTCCTGAAGCCCATGGTAGACCCCCCCCCGTGTAGCCTTGGTTCCCCCCCAGGTGGGAACTAGATGGGGGCCCTTAACCCTGAGCACTTGCACTTTGTCGGGGCTACCAGTGGGACAGGCAGGGGACATTGGGGATCTGGGCTGGTGTTCCGTCTTATCGGAGTGCAGAGGGCCACTTTCCTGTTTCTCGGGCGTGACATATGCCCCGACGTCAAGGTGGAGCCCTGCCAATGTCTGTCATGCCCTCCCCCCTCAGGTTATAGCTGGGCACTTGCTGCACCTCAGGCCTCCGCCTGAGGGCAGTCATGCACTGAGCCACATCCCCTTCCCTCCCCGGGGAAGGCAAAGTGGTCCTTGGATGCTCAAGCCTTCTACCCCTGGCTGGCCCTCAGACTCTCTGGCTCGTTCCCGAACCCGGGTCGCTGGCATCGTGAGCGGTAGCGCTGCCTTTGCACCGGAGGGACAGCTTTTTTTTTTCGTTATATTTTTACCCTAAATTTTCAACATAGTCTTTTTATGAACCCACCTAATGAACAAGTCCAGGCCTGTGTGTGTGTATATCGTACTGTGTGCAGGAGCCTGCCCTTCTGTAGACAGAAGGCCCAGTGGGGTCTGTGCCTCTGTAGCCATAGATACAGCACTGCCAGCCAGGAAGCAGTAATTTTATTTATTTTAATTTTATTTAGTTTTTATTTACCATGTAGGTGCACTAGGCAACTCAGATGCCTGTTTTCAGGCACGACCTGGGAGAATACAACAATGGTAGTCAGAAGTAAGGAACAGTTATGACAATTGAAACCTGCTGAAACCATGATATCCTTATTGTGACAGTTATGTTTGCAGTGTATCACAGAAATGCTGCAGTATACTGCAGGGAACAGTGTGGTTCAGTGGCATTTAAGCCATTTTTTTACTGCTGTATTTTTTGTGACATGTCATTTACTGCAAGTTACTGCATTGTGGCTGCTACCACCTTGAACGGTTTGTGGATCTGCTGCTGAAACCATTATACCCACCTTGCGACAGTACTCCCTTCTGCATAACTGCAGGCCCCAGAGGGGCCTGCCCTCCTGAAGCCAGAAATCTATGTGTATGTCTTACACCTGTGGCTGAAGAGGTATAGGCTTGTCTGGTGCCTACACTTCTGGAGACAAAAGTAGTGTTGCAATTTTGGTATCGGGGATTTTGTTGTGCCTGCACTTCTGCAGCCTGAAGTCAGTGTGTATGCCTTACTGCAGGCACAAGTATGGGTATATCTTACAGTGTGCATGAGTACCTGAGGCTACAGAAGTGCTGGCCCTCTAGGGGTATGCACTTCTGCAGAGCGAAGAACTCTTGTAATTTAGGAATCATGGATTTTGTATTTGTGGCTGCAAGTGCCTGAGCTTCTGTACACAGAAGCAGTGTTGTGATTTGAGAGTTATAGTTTTGTATCTGCAGCAGCAAGTCAGTGTGTGTGTCTTGTGGTGTGCATGCTGTAGATACAGATTGCAAAGGTAAGCACATCAGTACTACTGCATTTGTGTCATTTGGAAACAGTTGTACGTTGTTTTGTCTTACTTTGATGATGGCTGGCTGTCAGAGGTTGCTTGTGTGGTGTTGTCCTTTTGCTGCTTGGGGGGGGGGGTACTTTGGGTTGGAAACCCTAACACCACGCTCCACTGCTTTTGCTTTAGGTTGAACCCTAACCGTGCATTAACGCAGATTTTTTGCAATTAATATTTGTATATAGTTTATAAATATATATTTATTACTGGTTTCTTTTTAAATTGGATCTCCCCCACACACACACAATTTCATGGAGTGCTACTGGTACTTGTGTTCCCACTCAGTTTGCATAATTCCCTGCTATCGTTTTCTGTACCCCATGAAAGCATTTGTATGTTTCAATCATGTCCCCACTTTCTCTTCTGGCCTCCAGCATCTACATATTTAAATCTGCCAACCTCTCTTCATGAATCCTTTCCTGTTGTCTCTGGATCATCTTTGTCACTCTTGTCTGTACTGCTTCAGCTGTGTCCTTTTTTAAATTTACCTCCAAATCTGTTCACAGTATCCAGGTAAGGATGAACCAGTGACCTATTCAGTGGAAGCAGCACCTCTTTTTTCCTGCTGCTGATCCTCCTGTCTGTGTACCTGAGCATCCTTTTTGCCCTTCCTACTGCCTTATTGCATTATGCAGTTGTCTTCTAACTGTCTGAAATTAACATTCTCAAGTCATTTTCCTCAGTAGTGCTTTCCGCTACTACCTCCCCATTATCCAGTTTTGGGATTTTTTTCCCCCCTGTATCATCTTGCACCTTTTGGCATTTCCTTTAGCTGCCATATTTTTAGGTCATGTCTCTCAGCTACCCAGGTCCTCTTTCATTATCCTGACCCTCATTCACTGTTCACCTGACCATAGATCTGAGTATCATCTGTGAAGAGGCATATCTTGCCCTCTGCCCCTGTGTCACAGATAAAGATAACGAAGAGGACTGATCACAAGATAGAGCCCTGTAGCCAGGGTGGGAAAAATCATTTTGTGAGCTGGCAGTCAGTTTGGCCACTAGTTTTCAACAATCTGATAGCCAAAACAGTTTTAAGTGGCCATATTTGAAGGACTAAGAAATCACTTTGTAGGCAGTTAATCAGGTTGGCCAGTAACTTTCATAATCTGGTAATCAAACCTGTTTAGTAGCCAGTGGCCACCTGGCTACCTGATTTGTCCCACCTTGCCTGTGGCATACTGATAGGTATCTCACTGATCCCCAAGAACTCCCATTTATTACCACACTCTAGGTTGCGCCACTTAACCAATTTTCCACCCATCTATTGAATTTGCCCCCCCCCCCCAAAAAAAAGTCTTGAATTTTCATTACTAGCCATCCATGAGGGATGGAGTCAGAGGCCTTACGGAAGTCAAAGTACAGTATGTCTGCTACCTTTGTCACTCAGTTAAAGACATCAGTCAAGTTTGCCTGATGCAACCTCCCACCGCCTTCTGTCCTGCAACTGATTTGTCTCCAAGAAGCTTACTGTCCTTTCCTGTATTATTGTATCTAGCAGCTTACCTGCAAGAAACATTAGACTGAGATGTCTTTAGTTCCCTGGCACATCCCTTCTGCCCGCTCCTTTGCAGGGGGAGCTGCATTTGCTGTCTTTCAGTCCCTGAGTGCTGTCTGACTCCAGCGTCACCGTTCACCGATGAAGTGTGTTCACCCATAGTCCTTCAGTGCAACTTGGTCAGGTTCCATGAGAAGCTGACTTCGTAAACAGTGCAGTTATAAAATACAACACAACCTAATGTATGCACCTTTACTTATGTCGATGTCACCAACCCTATATAGGCGTGGGCAGCCATACTCCCTCCTCAGTTCTTTCCCGTTGTCGACTCGCTTACATGCGTCTCCGCTGAAGCTCCGTTGCAGTATTCGTGCCTTTTTTCAGCCTACGGCTTTTTTCACTTACCTTGTAAAAAATCTTTTTCAAGAGATTTCTTCTTTTGTTTGTGTCGAGAGTTAATCTGCTCTAAGAATTGCAGAGCTTCAGGCCCTCTGGTGTGAGGAGCATTATTTGATTTTTTTTTACAAAGACAGGGTGTCTTTGTGCACAAATCCTAAGTTTCTGGCTAAGGTGGTTTCAGAGTTCACATTCAATCAGTCTATCCACCTTTCTGTTTATTTTCCCGAGTGTGCCAATCCAGGGGAAGCACTGCTCCATATGTTAGATGTGCGCAGAACTTTGAAGTACTACCTACTCAGGACTAAGAAGTCCAGAAAGTCAAAGCAGTTGTTTGTTTCTTTCACCCCAAGTAGAGCGGGCGTTTCAGATTCTAAGCAGTGTTTATCCAAATGGTTGGCAAATTGCATTGTGTTCTGCTACAACATAGGGGCGTGCCTCTGATTTGAGAAGTGGAAGGGATCGTGCTGTCTGCTCCACTGAGCCAATAGAATTCCTTCCCTCCTCTACAGACGACAAAAAAAAAAAAAAAGTAACGCAGCAACCAACTTTGGAGCAGATAAGGCTCCTGTCGAGTTTTACATTAAACACCAGAAAAGGTGCTATGTTTGACTTATAAGGCACAGAATGGACTGGGACCCTTAGTGTAAATTGCACCAGTGTCGTCGAGTTGTGATCTTCAGGCACTGGCCCTTTGGTTGTTCCAAAATCAAGGCTAAAATCAGTGGGGGAGAGAGAGAGAGAGAGAGCATTTTTAGGTGGTAGACCCCTTCTTTGGAACAGCCTATCCTCAGATACTTGTTCTACCTACTTGGTCCCAACTCTCAAGAGTAAATTGAAAATCTGGCTATTTGGAGCAGGCATTTGAGGGTGACCGAGAAAACTTAGGCTTTACTGCACTGCCAAAATGCATATCTTTATGATCACTTGTTTTTTTTGTTTTTAGTGTTTATATAATGTGTTTATCATGTTTAGATTGTTTAATATTCCTGTTTTTGTTTAATTTTGAATTTATGATACCGTATTTTCTTTGTACAGCACCTTGGTTTTACAGGGAAACTCCGATTGAGTCCCTCAGTGCAGCAGCGGCTGCAGGAACGCCCGATTAGGACTTTCAACATAAATAAATGTTTTTTTAGTACCTGGTGCCCTGGAATTTTAATAGAAAGATCCGCTCGCTCCATCATGCGCATGGCGATATCTCGCGCACCTCGGGTGACTTCCACGTGAAGATAGCCCTCATTAGCATAACCTTCGTGGCAGAAGTCACCCGAGGTGTGCGAGATGTCCGCCTGTGGGTCTGTCGCCATGATGGAGCGAGCGGATCTTTTCTATTAAAATTCCATGGCACCAGGTACTAAAAATTTCTTTATGTTGAAAGCCCTAATCGGGCGTTTCTGCAGCCGCAGCTGCACTGAGGGACTCAGAGTTTCCATTTAAGAAAGGCTTTTTTAAATAAATATTTTTGAATGCAAACAATCATACAGGAGGGCTGTCTGCATGTCAGCAGGGGAGTTAAAGGCATAAATGAATATCTGAGACTTGATTAGCTAATCAGAATGAAAAATTATTGGCAACTGGTCGAAGTTGATTAGCAGTGGGGGTTCCAGGATGTTGGGGGATGGCTAAAATTAGTGAAAAATAGTGCCATTCACGCATTCCAAGCCCTGCGGTCCTGGAAAAATTCGATTAGCACCTATCGTAAATCAAAACTGAAATTGATTCGCAATTGCCGTTTTTTGATTCGCAAATTGCGATAAGAACCTGCTTATTTTTATGCCTTGAAGTTACCCAAATAAAACAGGACAGTGTGGTCTGTATACATATGATGTAGGCTATGGACACTGACCAGAAAAGAGAGGTCATTAAGGGGACAATGTAATTTTGACAATCACTGTGACAGGGTTTATTTTCTGAAGGCTTAAATCCCTGACTAGACACGATTTGATCCACAACAACCGGCAAGCACTGCTGCAATAGCAGTCTCTACCACACCTGCTGGAAGTTGGGGACCGTTTAATGAGATTCCACAGATTTATTTTCCCTGGTCTCACCAGACTGCAGCTTCTGTTTGGGATAGGAGTCCGCCCCTCCCCGCTCAAGGGGATTTGGGGTTCTCCTCAATTTACCTATCCTCTTTGAAGTCAGGATTCCACCCCACTCCCTCTCAAGGGGATTTGGGGTTCTCCTCAGTTTACTTATCCTCAGAAGTCAGGAAAAATTTTTGTTCCTCAAATTTAAGATTTCCGGAGCATGTAATGATGACAAATTTAATTGAGTCCATTTGGAGCATAATAGAACATATGTTAGTGGGGCTATTTAGTTCCCTTCAAGCCATCTGTTTACTGTCTCCACTTGTTATCCATTTGTCTTGTGGATTATCTCTGGAATTTGCATTCAAGTATCGTCTGTCTTTGACTCTGTTTTTTTTCCATGACTGCAACTATAGGTTTGAGTGCCCCCCCACCGTCAAGAGGGCCCTTTATATTCACTAGTTTGGTCAGTATCTTGCTCCGAAACTTTTAAAACAAAATGCAAGACTATCCACAGCTAGGACTTGATAGACTCTGGTTATTTTTTTGTCAAAACTGTATTTTGCCACCTTGCTGCGGCGTGTCCGGCATGGGACATCCAGTCGCCGGCTCTGCCCGCCCAGGGAGCTGGGTGGCTCAAACTGCACCCAGGAGGATCCGGGACAGCTCTTGCCATCCTGCTGTAGGGCCCCCCATGCCTCTTCGAGCCAGGACAGCCCTGGAACCCTCCCCGACGGGACTTCTCACAAGTCCTCTGGGCAGCACAGAGCACGGCCATCAGGCTGCACTGTCCCGCCCTGCATATTTTCCTCCTATTTAGTTCCCCTTTGGAACACAGACATGCAATGACGTCCAGGCACAATGTGCCAATGTCTGCCGCACTCCCCCATGCTAGTAGTACCTCCGGGCGTCCCCAGAGGTCACTACAGCGTGGTGGATGTCCCTAGCCCACCCCAGGACTAGGAGAGTAGTCTGTGGACACTCGATCCTAGTCCTCCCCTGCCAGCCCCTGATGACATGGGCTCATTCCCAAACCCGGGTCGCCAGCATGGTGCGAGGTGTGGCGTCCAGCGCCTCAACCCTCAGCGCCACCAGGCCAGCCGACTCTGGTAATTTTTTTCTTTGAAATTATGCTTTATTCTCCCTACTACCTGCTGACCTTGACCCTTCAGGGCATCCAAGGGGTCATCCTCCTGCCCCCTGCTCACCAGGACCTACCTCCCAGTCTTCATGTAGCTTCAGTTTGCCCCCCCCCCCCGAGCAGGGACGAGGTAGGGTCCTAACCCCGTAATCCTTCATTTCGTCGGGCCTTGGAGAGGTGGCCGGCTAGCAGGGGCAAATTGGAGGCATACCTCAGGAAGCCCATCATCCCGGAGCCGGCAGGTGTTTTTCCTATTTTCTCCAGATGCAGTGAAAGCCCCTGATGTCAAGGCGCTACGCGCTGATGTCCACTGCGCTTCTAGGCCACCCGTCTCCTCCAAATGGGGCTTGTGGTCACCCGAGCCTCCGCCTGAGGTCACGCAAGTGTGGTGGGCATCGGCCACCCCTCCCAACCCCCTGGAGATGGGGAGCTGTCGTGGGACGCTCAAGTCGTTCTTATCCCACAGGCCCTCCAGCGACCCGAGTCTACTCCCGAACCCTGGTCACTAGTGTCGCAAAGAGGAAATCCAACTGCTGCGCCGATGGGCTGTCTGACTCTGGTTATTTTTATTGCCAATACTCCTGATACTGTCGTGGGTCAGAAATAGCTCTAACAAGGGAAATCCCCGCAGCCAGAAAGAACAGCTGATGTAATTTCCCATGCTAAGTGCTTTGTGAGTCTTCTTGGTAGCATCATTCTCTGAGAAGACTTTCTTCCTCTCGTGCTAAGGACTGTCTCTCTTGGGACCTGGCTTGGATATATAAATGAGTGTATTAACAAACCCCTACCCCTATTTAGAGGGTGGGAGAAGTATAGTAAGCATGTCTATTTTCTCTGAGGTTCACTGAGATTCTGGGACCCTGTTGAATTCCAGACTGTGGCTTTAATAACAACGTATATGGATGGAGTTTTCCCCTAAAGATGGTCTCTTGAGTTTTTTCCTTTTCAGTTTCCTGACACCCTTGGGTTTTTCCGAATCTTCCCTCCCTGGTGGAATTCGGAAGATCATGGGAAGCTGCTAAGGATCTCCTTCCAGTATACTGACATACTAGATGCCAGCAGAGAAGGCCTATTGGTCTATCAAATCTGCTCGTGCTTCAGCATCCTGATTGAGTAACGTAGCCCTCTATCTGTCTCCTTCCACTGTTACTCCACCCCCCAGTCGTGCCCCACCCCCAGGCAAACCAGCCTCTGCTTCCCCCCTAGCCTATACCTGTCCCACCCTCTCTTGAATTCCTCCACCGTAGGTGCCTGTACCAGCTCCCTGGGCAGCGCATTCCACGGTTCCACCACTATCTCGGTGAAATACCTCTTCCTCCTTCCCCCCCTAATCCTACCACCCTCAATCTTCCAGCTGTGTCCTCTGGTGATTCCACCCTCCTTCAGTCAAAAGATCCTATCTTGGCTTACCTTATTTACTCCTGAGGTACGTGAAGACCTCAATCATGTTCTCCCCCACCCCGTCCCTCCTCTCCTCCAGCGAGAACAGGTTGCGCTCCTCTAGTCTTTCCTCATATGTCATATCCCCAGGCCCTGGATCATTCTGGTTGTTCTCCCCTGAACCCTCTCCAGGAGTTGGATGTCCCTCCTTAGGTGCAGCCTCCAGGGCTGCACACAGTACTTAAGATGTGGTCTAACCAGACTGTTGTACAGTGGCAAATTCACCTCCCTGTTCCTTGAGGTAATCCCTCAGCGATGCAGCCTAGAATCCTATTTGGCCTGACCGCAGCCCTTCTACAGTGCTCTGAATTATGCCCACTAAGACTCTTAGGTCTTTCCCCTGCTGCCTGCAACTCCCGGGTGTACACATAGTTGGGGTTTCCACCCAAGGTGTAGCACCTGCACTTGGAGGAATTAAATTTCAATTTCAGGTGCAGGACCACCTATCCAGAGTATCCAGATTCTCTTGCAGGGCCAATCTCCCCTCCTCCCCCTCCACCACCACCCCCAGCTTAGAGTTGTCCGCAAAGAGATGCATTTCACACCCGATATCTTCCCTGATATCAGAGATGTAGTCATGTATGAAGTCCAATCTCCTAGCTTTGAATGCCGTTCTGTTCATATTCCATTGCAGGGCATCTGGAGTTAATAAAGAATGAAAATTGATCTCTACAACTAACAGCCACGTTGTCTAGTTTAACAATAGCTAGTAGGATTGAAAATGTCATAGATACATAGACACTGTTGGTGGATAAGGGCCTATGGCCCACACAGTCTGTCCATTTGAGCTTGTAAGTTCCCTTTACATTTTTCTAGAAGTCTGTTGCCCCTTACCCTTGACCTCCAGAATTCACTTATGTCTATCCCATGCATTCTTAAATCCTGTGATTGTTTCAGCCCCCACCACTTCCTGTGGTGGGTGTTCCACTTGTCCACCACCCTTTCTGTGAAGACATTCTTCCTCACGTTTCCTCTAAATTGCCCTCCCTCCAACTTTATCCCATGCCCTCTAGACCTGGAACATCTTTCTCGCTGGAAAATGGTGTATTCCTGTACCCTGTTCTCCCCTGTAAGGTACTTGTATGTCTCTGTCATATCCCCTCTCTACTCCAGGGAGTACATATTCAAGTCCTTCAGCCTGTCCTCATAGGACTTATGATGCAATCTCTGTACCATCTTTGTATCCCTCCTCTGAACCTTCTGTACCCTATGCCCTTTAGTAGGTAAAGTCTCCAGAACTGTACACTGTACCGAAGGTGGGGCCTCACTAGTGTCTTATACAGTGAAATTATGACCTCCCTTTTCTCCTGCTGGTGATGCTTCTGCCTACGCATCCCAGCATCCTATTTGCTTTACTTGCTGTCTTGTCGCATTGTTTCCTTACCTTGAGGTCATCAGAGATGTCAGAGATGATAACCCCAAGGTCCCTTTCCTGCTTGGTGCATGCTATATCCCCACCCCCTAACTGGTATGTTGTTCCAGGGTTTTTGTGCCCCATATGCATTATCTTGCACTTCTTGGCACTGAATTTCAACTGCCAAACCCTTGACCATTCTTCTAGCTTTTGCAGATCCCTCCTCATTCTGTCTACACCCTCTGGCATGTCCACTCTGTTACAGAGCTTTGTGTCATCAGTGAACAGGGGAAATTCTGCCTTCTAGGTCCTCGCAATGTCATTGATGAAGGCATTGAATAGAACTGGTCCCAGCACTGATCCTGTGGAACCCCACTGGTCACTCTTCCCTCTGTGTCCTGCCCCCCAGCCAGTTACCCACTCACCTCACTACTGTCCGGCCCACTCCCATATTCCCCAGTTTGTTTAATAGCCTTCTGTGTGGCACAGTGTCAAAGGTCTTGTTGAAGTCCAGATAGGCCACGTCCACTGCCCTCCCCAGATCCACCTCCCTTGCCACCCTGTTGAAGAATTCAATGAGGTTGGTCTGGCATGACCTCCCCCCAGTGAGATCATGCAACCTTGGGTCCTGTAGTCTGTTGGTAACCAGATGATCCTTCAGTAGTACTTCCATGGTCTTCCCTACTACTGAAGTCAGGCTGACTGGTCTGTAGTTCCCCACTTCCTCTTTGTTCCCGGTTTTGTGTAAGGGGACTACATCTGCTGTCCTCCAGTCTTTGGGTACCTCCCCTGTTTCCAGTGATCGGCTGAACAGGATTGCCAGAGGTTCAGCCACCACCTCTGAGTTCCTTTAGGACCCTGGGGTGCACCCCATCTGGCCGCATTGCTTTTGTATTACATTATTCTTGATGCATGCATTCATTGCTTTACTCACTGTTAGTCAAGAAACAATGGGAAAACCATGAAAACAAGCTCAAATTATAGTAAAAATGACCATATATTTCCACAGGATATAAAGCTTCCATTTTACAACATCAGACTACCTTGCTGTATCAAAATATTACTAGAAAATACTCGACAGTTCTGATCTTTGGATTATATTTTATGAAAAGGACATATCTTACGAATTCTTCCCAGGCTGGATAGTAAGACAGCTCCACCTGCTAAATTAAAAAAAAGTGCTCACAGATGGTCAAAAATTATGAACTGGAAGGCCAGCTTCAAGGTGCCAAGCGGTGTCGGACCCCCTCTTGAAAGTTGGGATACCCAGGTTCACACTCCATTCCCAGGATATAGGAACACAGTCCGACGAGGATGATGGGACTTGTAAGGGAGGAAAGTAGGCTACAAAAAATGGGGACAAGTCAGTTTTAATAATGCATGACATCTATTGACCAGGCCGGTAGCATGCTAGACCGGTCCTCCACTGCTCAGCAGCGTTGAGCCAGCGATGAAACATCTGATATTTTGTTTGTTTTGATCATCTGTGAGTTTTTGACACAATTTAGTAGGTGATATTTTCTAATGAACCCAATTTTCTTAAGATAAAAAAAATGGTAGATAATTACTAATTTGTATATTTTTATTGCAAAAGTACAAATATTGACAGCAATTTTATAAGTGTATAAAAAGGTACAGATTGTTTTTGAAGGAAGGTTGAACAAATAAATCTACTGTTTCTCACTGAAATACTTTGGGCTCTGGTACTTGAGTTTCTAATGTTACCACAGTACAAGAATTTAATTGAATTCCTTTTACTTGCTGTTTGAAATGTTCTGGTGGAGAAAACTCACTAGTTGCATTGTTTATTCATAGCAATTATTATAAAAGTAGAAAGTCTTTCAGTAGTACATTAAACAATAATTAACAACATAGTCTGTTGGGCCGGCCCGTCGGCACAGCGGTGGCACCACCGCTCACGATGCCAGCAACCCGAGTTCAGGAACAAGCTTGGGTCATTGGGAGGGGGGAGGCTGGGAAGAGAAGGATTGAGCATCTCGGGACACCCTCCTCTGGGCAGTGAGGGTCGCTGCCTTCACTGCTGTACTGCCATCTGGGTGACCACTGGTGGCAGTGCAGTTGAGGGCATTGTGGGAGAGTGACAACCCTGACAAAGGCCCTGATGTTGGGACGAAGTACTAGGAGCAAGCACGCTCCATGTTTGTGATATGCTGCTTTACTTTGAATAAACAAATTTGGATTATCTGTTGGAGTTGGACTACTTTTGTTCTGGAGTGCCATACATCTGTCCTTTGCTGCGTGGGAGGGGGGATGCAGGCCGAGATGTGGTGCGCCACCATGCCTGCCCGTGCACACTTCCCTTGGCTCTCCACAAGTGCCTGCATCCTTGAGGAGTAGAGAATTATGGAAAAGACCCTACATCCAGTCTGACGACAACCTCTGGCGGACTGAAGACAGATCAACCCGGAACCCTCAGTTGTCAGTCTGACAATGAGCATTCAAGTGGGGGGCACTCCCTCCATTCCTGCCCATGAGGTATGATTCCGAAGCATGGAGGTGGGCATCTGTAGGGGACTAAGCCAGGCACCTTGGAGAACCCTGAGGGATAGATCTGGCTGTGGCATAGAAGGGGGCTTAAAGAAAGAATTTAAAAATATAAATAACATAGTCTGTTGCATGTTGAACAGATGTGAACACCTGCTCTTCAAGCACAGCTAGTCCTCCGATAACATCACTTCCTTTTCCAGCTTTAACATTAGATTAAAGCTGTCTTGTTTTCATTTACAGCTGATTTACGTATGAATATCTCTGGGTTGCTAAGACCTACAGCTAAACACAATGCATCATTTTAAAAATCTTCTTATAGGTTGTTGGACCTAGAGGTCCTGCAAACATTTCTTATCTTTAAAGGAGAAGTGTGTGGAACCTGTTGGTCATTATTCCTGTAGTGTAACAGCAATTTATTTAAATAACACTTCAAATTGTTTTATCTTTACTGGTGTTTGGGTAAACTTATTGGATGTTTCTGACTAACACGCTGGTGGTAAGTACCATTTTAGAACTTTTTTTTTTATGTACTACATGCACCTTCTGCCTCCGGCTGCCCCCTTCTGACCGACCCCTCACCCCGGTATCACCAGGACTTACCTCTGCCTGGTCACCCGGGAGGTCTGTCATCATCCTGCAGCTGGAGTATTTCCTAATTTTCTCCCTTCCTCATTGCTAGGGCACACACGCAGGACATGCGTACATCCGCAGAAGTCCCGCAGCACCAACCCTCGTCTGGCTCCTCTGACCCGCACTACCCTCCGGCCTTCACCTGGGGGTAGTCATTCGGTAGGAGTGCCAGTCCTCCTTCCCTGGGAAAGGAGAGCTGTCTTCCGGATGCTCGATCCTCTCCCTCCCCTGCTGACCCCCGACGGCCCGTGCTTGTTCCCGAACACGGGTCACCGGTGTGGCCCGAGCCGTGGCATCCAACACCTCAACCCTTAACGCCACCGGACTGGCCTTCCATTTTAGAACTTTATGATGTAGTTTGTCCCTTTCAGCCACAGAATTCTATAGCAAAACTGGATGCATTGTGATAATCTAAGAGCATAGCAAGGACATAAACTACATCATATGCAGTTCTTCTAACATGGTCTTTAGCACCTGAATACAAGTCAGAAACACCTACTGTATGTACTAAAAAGTCAGTAATGATAGTACAATGACATAATGTGAATCAGTATTTAAGAACAGCCTTAACAGAAAATATAGGCTTGCAGGTTAAATACAGTTCTCCATTTTTTTTTTTAAATATCCACAAGTGTATGGTGTGCATATATATGGAACCCAAAGAAACAGAAAAGAGAAAGAAATAAGTGGCTTAGCTTGGATTTTTCCCAGCTAAGGCACTTATTCCTTTATTTTTTCTGTTTGTTTAAATGTAGTGCTCCATTAAATGATTTTTTTTCTCCCAAAACATTTAGGGCTGGATTTACAAAGCTTTACATCACTGTTTTAGTAAAGTTGAGTTACTTTTTTTCATAGATTCATAGAAGTAGCTGGTAGATAAAGACTGCGTGGCCCTAGTCTGCCCATGAAAAACCCCAAGTAGTTGCAACATAACTGCTCCCTTTCTTGCACCCACCATGTTGACCACGTTGCCAAAGCAGTCAACACTAGAATAGGCCTACTGCACCGTTACAAACATTGCTTGACAACCGAGTCACTCCGTAATGCTGTCAACAGCAGCATAATCTCCATCTTAAACTGTGGTCTAGTCATCTGTAGCACCGTGTCAGACACCACACTTAAAAGGGTTACCACTGCACTAAACAAAGCCTACAGACTAGTCACAGGTGCACTCTGACTTACGCATACGTGCGACCTATACGCTCAGTCCTGCTGGCTGCACCCTAAAGGCAGAGTAAAATACCAGACCTGTCTACTAGCCAAAAAAAAAACTGTCTAGGTCTAATCCCCCCAGCCCTCCAGCATCTCCTCACCCCAATGTCCAACCCCCACAGGACTCTTGGGCATGTCCAGGCAGTCATACCAGGCTCCATTCCTCTGTACATCCCAGGGACAAAGGACCTTCGACTACTGTGTCCCCAGCTGGCTTAATGGCCTCCCCTGGGACTTCCTCATCGAGCCAAATATTGGTCCATTTAAACATAAGCTTCGCCAACGCCTTGCAGCTGTTAGTGGCTGTGACTGCACTCCACAGTACCACCTCCTGCTAGTTGCTAGTAATTATCAGCACTTACTCTGCTTGCCCTTGGCCTTTCCCCCTCCCCACCACCGTCACCCACACTCTATCCCCTACTCACCTCGCCCTCCCCCCATCCTTGTCTCACCCCCTCCCCCTCCCTATCCTCAACAAAGCCCCTGGCTGCTCATAGTTTAGTTACATGTACTAAATTCTATAATTGAAGTGTCACTGTTAAACTGACTGTACTACTTTTAGCTCTGTATCCTGCGATTTTTGTCCCATCATGTCATTATGTATCATCTGTTTTGTTTAAATGTGGAACCTTTGTAAAAGAGCTTTCAGCTCAAAGGTATTGTAATCTGAGATCTCAATAAATAAATAACTGTTAAACCACATAAAAGGCGGTGTAATGTTCTTCCACAAATACTACAAGTTGCGTGCAAAAATAGATGTGTACACCATGTGGTAAAACAAATGTGCACAAATGTCTGAAGGGCTCATACAAATGTACATCCTGCAGATACCTTGGAGTCTGGCTAGACCAGCACCTTGACTTCTCTGTGCACATTGACGCAACCCACAAAAAACTGCACCCCATTCTGGGCGCTTCATACTGCAACAGAGGCTGCATCCCTCTGCCAACACACAGGGCAATTGTACGAAAAATAATCCTCCCTATACTGGCCAATGGGGACATAGTCTATAGTGCTGCTCCCAAGTCCTCCCTAACCAGGCTAGATCCACTCTTCTTTCTGTCGTTTTGCCCTGGACTGCCCTCCCACAACCCATCACTGTGACCTGCACAGGTCCTTAGACCTCCCTTCACTCTAGGACCGGAGACTGACCCACTGCGTCAGGACTACAGCTAAATTCTGGGCACAGTCCGTCCCCCCATACCTCGCGGCAACCCTAGCAGCTCTACCCCTGCCTGCATACTCACTCAGAAAAATAGACTCCCGGCTTCTCTATGTGCCACATATGTCCACTGTTACAGGCTAGGCTGCCTTCAATTACCGCATGCCTAAATTGTGGAACTCCTGCTGCTGAGACAGAGAGAGAGAAAGCAGCCAAAGCTTCCTTAAATCAAGGAGGTTATTTTCTAGACTACACTGAATTGAATTATTATTTTTTGCACCTGTGTAAGTAACTAGTATTGATTCTGTTTTTGGGGTTGACTTTTCATAGTTTTACTTTAATTTGCCAGGGAGGAACTGTAGCTGGGAGATATTGCAGTCATTTGTGACTAGACCTGTTACTTAACCTCTGTGAAACAGGTGTCTAGAAACATAGAAGTTGATGGCAGATAAGGACCGCAAGGCCCATCCAGGAACACAGAGTTCTGCCCATTTCATTTTCTACCTGATAAATGTTCCATTGGCCTTTGCTCTGTTAATGGCCTATCTATTCATACTCATCTGTATTGCTCCCTTATGCCTATCCCATGCCTGTTTGAAGCCCTGCACTGTATTCATAGCCACCACTTCCTGAGGTAGGCCATTCCATGCATCCACCACCCTTTCTGTGAAAAAGAACTTTCTCACATTACCCCTTAATCGGCCTTCCTCTAATCTCATGCTGTGTACTGTACTCTTGTCCTGCTATTTTTCTTATATTAAAACATGTTGGATTCTTCCACCTTGTTAATGTCCTTAAGGTGTTTGAATGTTTCGATCATATCATCTCTTTCCCTCCTTTGCTCTAGGGTATACATATTGAGCTCCGTTAATCTGTCCTTATGTGTTTTCTGATGCAGTCCCTGCACCATTTTGGTTGCCCTTCTCTGGACTGCCTCAATTTGGTTAATGTCCTTGTGAAGGTGTGGCCTCCAATACTGCACACAGTACTCCAGATGGGACCTAACCAGTGTTTTGTAAAGAGAGATTACCTCCCTCTTCAGACTTGCGATACCCCTATTAATACACCCTAACATCCCCCTAGCCTTACCTGTTGCTTTAGTGGTCTGCTTGGATGATTTCAGGTCATCTGATGATGATTATGCCCAAGTCTCTTTCTTCCCTTGTGACTGCCAGTAACTCCCCTCTCAGCCTATAGGTGGCTTCAGGGTTTCTCTTCCCTATGTGAATGATCTTGCACTTCTTTGCATTAAACCTCAGTTGCCACTCTTCCGACCATTTTGCTAGTTTATCCAGATCTCTTCTCATTCTGCCCACCCCATCCGGATCATCTACTCTGTAGCAGATATTGGTGTCATCTGCAAACAGACAAACCTTACCCTCCAGTCCATCTGCAATGTCACTGATGAAGATATTGAAGAGGACTGGCCCCAGGACTGATCCCCGAGGTACCTTACTTGTGACTTGCATCTCTTCTGACTGTATACCATTTACCACCACTCTCTGTTTTCTACCCGTCAACCAGTTTGCCACCCAGTTGACCAACTTGACCACCGAGCCTACCCAGCTTATTAATCAATCTTCTATGTGGAACAGTATCAAAGCTTTGCTGAAGTCAAGGTAGGAGACATCAACTGCTCCCTCTTGGTCCACCACTCTGGTTACCCAGTCAAAGAAATCTATGAGATTAGTTTGACAGGACCTACCTTTTGTAAACCCATGCTGTCTTGGGTCCTGTGCTCCTGTGGATTCCAGGTGTTGCACTATCCTTTCCTTAAGGAGTGCCTCCATAATCTTGCCCACTACTGAAGTAAGACTGACTGGTCTGTTGTTCCCTGCCTCCTCCCTGCTACCACTCTTGTGGAGCGGGATCACTTGAGCCCTTCTCCAGTCTTCTGGGACCTCTCCTGTGCTCAGAGACTCACTAAACAGTTCTGATAATGGCTCTGCTAGTTCCACCCTTAGCTCCTTTAGTACCCTGGGATATATGCCATCAGGTCCCATTGCCTTGTCCACCCAGAGCTTATCGACTCTTGTAGGACCCTTTCTTTTGTGAAGGACTAGTGCTCACCTCCCCTGTGTCCATGGTGCTGAGCTGTGGGCCTGCCCTACCTTCTCTTCAGTAAATACTGAGCAGAGTATCTGTTTAGGATAGATGCTTTACATGGTCCTCCTCCTCCTCTACACGCCCCTTGTCCCCTTTGATCTTAGCAATACCCACTCTGGACTTTCTCCTTTCTAATGTATCTATAGAAAGTCTTGTCACCTTCTTTTACTGTTTGTGCTAGTGTTTCCTCAGTTTGGGCCTTTGCCTGCCTTACTGCTTTCCCTGCTTCCCTTAGGGAAGTTTGGTATGCCTCCCTATCTTTATCCCGCTGTGTTCCCTTATATTTCCTGAAAGCCAGCCTTTTGGCTGTGACCTTTTCTGCTACTGTTTTTGAGAACCAAAGTGGTTTCCTTCTTCTTCTTTTTCACTTCCTTTTCTCTATAACACAATGGGATGTTGCTTCAGGTATTGCATCATTAATGCTTGCCTACTTTGCCCGTACCTCCTCAGCTGTATTTCTTTTTGCTAGGGCTAGCTTAACTCTGTTGGCCATCTTATCAAAGTCAGCTTCTCTGAAGTCCCATATTTTTGCCTTGGAATGGGATGATTTAGTTGTAGTGGCTAAATTGTACCATACCATGTGATGGTCACTGGCTCTCAGGTAACCTTCTACCTGGAGCTCTCTGATCCTTTCCTTGTTAGTCAGTACTAGATGTAGGGTAGCCCTGTCTCTTGCGGGTTGTTGTACCAGTTGTTTGAGGCCTTCCCCCTGCAGGGAATCCACCATATATCTACTTCTGGCAGATGTTCCTGCTGGTATTGACCGATCAGTATCTGGCATGTTGAAGTCTCCCATTTTCAGAACCTCCCCTTTAGCTGTCATGTTTTGTATATCTTCTAACAGTAATGTGTCTATGTCATCCCCCTGGTCTGGGGGCCTGTAGACAACCCCAGTTTGTATGGCTGTCCCATTTCCTGTTTCCAGGGTGACCCACAGTTCTTCAGGCTCCTTATGTGTATTCTGAATTTCTGTAGCTTTGATATTTTCATTGACATAGGACCACTCCACCCCTTTTTGCACCTCGGTCTCTTCTGAAAAGTACATAGCCAGATACTGAAGTCTCCCAAGTGTGGTTACTGATAAACCACGTCTCGCTAATTGCTACTATTTCCAGTTTAGCCTCTGTCATTATTGCCTGCAGGTCTGGGATCTTGTTTCCCAGACTGCGAGCATTTGTGTACATGATTTTCCATTGGCCAGATTTCGGTGTGTTAGTTGTTGGGTGAGGTCTGGTGTTTCCCCTGTGCATCATTTGGGGAGCTGGACCTTTTTCTTTACCTGGTGATGCAAATGAACTGCTAACATGCTGAACTCCTGTTTGACCACTAGCTGAGGGGGGAGGGGTCTTTTTCCCATTCGACGTATGGGGTGCTGCACCCCTCCCCTCATTTTCTAGTTTAAATATTTTGCAAAGACATCAAACTTCTGCCCTAATGCACTGACTACCTCCTTAGTCAGATGCAGTCCATCAGATTTAAAGAACTTTCGCTCCAAAACTGTTGCCCTACAAATTTGTGTCCTTTTTCCTGGCACCAGCCCTTGAGCCACATGTTTAGCTCCCCTTCTCTGACCTTCCGTCCATCTGCCCCCCTCTCCCAGACTGGCAGGATCTCAGAAAAGGAGATGCCAGACGAAATGGATGATAGTTCGTCACCCAGCCTGGCCAGGTTTCCACAACTGACCGGCTGGCGAGATCATTAGTCCATGTGTGTACCAGGACATCAACGTGTTCTCCTGCTTCCTGAACAGTTTTAGCAGTGTGGTCAGTGTCTCTCCACGCTGATGTACCTGGGAGACATCTGACCATTACCCCTGGCTGGAGATGGGCATCAACTCCCCGAATCATGGAGTCTCCTATGATCAGAAGTTTTTTGGATTTCCTTTTTGCTTTTTTTTTTTTTGTTTTTGTCCTGTTTTGGGCAAGTTTTGCGCTAACTCCTGGACTGCAGAGTCCTGCTCTGCAGTGTCCTCTGCCCCTTTGTTTGATTTTGGAGATAGAGGCAGATACCTTTTTGTAGTTTTTATATGGTTTGTGGAGGTAATATGTTGGAGAGCACCGAGTGATGGAGCACCCGATTTGCCCCTCCTAACCACCTGCCAACCTCCCAGACCAACTACCCTCTGCGGTCGAGGTGCTTCTGTTGGATGTTGGGGAAATGGCGGGTGGTTCTTATAATATATTTCCTCTTGAATAGGAAATTTGAGGTGCGCAATCTCTGCCCATGCTGCTTGGAGCTGAGCCCTAAGATCTCCAATGGCCCAGAATGTAGGACAGTGTCCTAAATCCTGTGAAACTGCCCTTCTGAAAAGTGTTCCGCAGTACCTGCAGTTAATGATATCCATTCCAGTTAAGTTGCTGGGTTTATATCCTGGTCAGAGTAATTGGAAGGAAGAAAATGAAAGCAAAAGTTTGATTTTGTGTATTGTTTTGTTTTTGAATAACTTGTTATAACAAGTTAAATTAGTAGTGCCCCTGTAAATGAGGTCACCATGTGGATAGCCCACTGATCCGCCCCTTCCTGCTTTGCCACAGGAAATGTCATGACTTTGCTACCCTATAAAAGGAGTGTAGTATGGGGTGGTTGGACCCTTCCCCTGCCGAAAAAGACCCACTCACGAAAGAAACAAGGAGGTAAGAGTAGAAACAGTCAGTCAGCAACAAATGCAGTAACCCTGAAAGCTTATGCTAATGATAGATACAACTGTAAAACCTGTAAAGCACCACCTGTAATAATTTCACATAAGATATACCCTGTAAGAAACACTTTGCTACAGAGAAAAATAAATCAATAACAGAAGATACACCTTGCAAAAGACGATTTGAATCAGAAGATTACAGCAGTAATCTGTTTGCACACACCTGTAGGCACACCCTGTAATAATGCAGCAGAAAGTGTACCCAGCAACAACAATTTGAATCAGAGAAAAATAAAGCAATAAAATGTTAGCAACAAACAGTAGCAATCCCTGTGAGTACAAAATAAAAACAACACAAGTAAATCTGCCTAGCCAAAATAAGTCTTCATCCTTTCTCTTGCTCTGGTAAGATTCCTTGCTCTGTCCTTTCAAGCAACCTAGAAGGAAAGAGCTGAGGTGAAGCTAGGTGCCTTGGCCAGCAAACCTAGTCTTCCACCTCCAAGATATCAACGTGTGTTAAGGGGAAGAGCTGAAAGAGGCCTAGTTGAACTGTGAATTTAAAACTGGAGTTGTTTGTGGTCTCTGTCTGCTGAGAGAGAGAGAGAGAAATTAAGGAGGTTATTTTCTAGACTCCACTGAATTGAATTATTACTTTTTGGACCTGTGTAAGTAACTAGTATTGATTCTATTTTTGGAGTTGACTTTTCATAGTTTAACTTTAATTTGCCAGGGAGGAACTGTAGCTGGGAGATATTTGCAGTCATTTGTGACTAGATCTGTTACCTAACCTCTGTGAAATAGGTCTCTGAAAGGAAGGAAGACACTCCTCAGGGTGGAGGGTCAGAGTTGTAGTTGATTGTTTTTGGATGGCATAGATTTCCTACCTGATAGGTTTAAATGCTTCATTGGCAAGGATTTAAACTAGCCAAGGGGGAGGTACTGAAAAGGAGAAGGAAATCAGAGCGCCCCCCCCCCCAAAACAATTAGGGTAGTTAGTGAGGTAAACACCAAGATAGAGCACTTGCTAGGGAGAAGGGCAGGGGTAAATTAAGAAAAAGACAAAGGCAGTAAGAACAGGGATGGGGCAAAAAGAAATAACGCCATAAAAAATGGAGGGTAATGAGTACCAATGCCGTCCCCCGTAGTCTAGGTAAAACGCTCCCTGAAATGGTGGCCTTGATGGAAGAGGGATGCCTGGATATCATGACAGTCACAGAAGCATGGTACACAGAGAACCATGACTAGGATGTCAACGTACCAGGTACACAATCTACAGGAGGGACAGAGGGGGAAGAAGAAGAGGAGGAGGAGGAGCTCTCTATGTAAGGGAAGGGATCAAAGCAACAGAACTAAAGGGTAAACAGGGAGGAGAGGAGGCACTGTGGGTCACCTTGGAGACTGAAAATGGCACCACAATCTACACAGGGGTTGTATACAGACCCCCGTCTCAGGGGGAGGAAACAGACAAGGAAATGATAGAAGGCATCCATGGGATGGTAGAGAAAGAGGAGATATTGCTGATGGGGGACCTGAATATGCCAGATGTTAACTGGAGCACTTTGCTGCAGCCACATCCAAGAGCAGGGCCATTATCGATGCCCTGCAGGGGGCATGTCTCAGACAGCTAGTTTTGGAACCCACTCGGGAGGGAGCAATCTTAGACCTGGTACTCTCAAATGGGGACGGAGAGAGGATCTCCTGTCTTGAAGTGGGTAGTCATCTGGGAACAAGCGACCACCAAACAGTGTGGTTCACGGTAAACTTAGCTGTAGAGTCAAGCCATACAAAAGTGAAGGTACTGGACTTCAAGAGGGCTGAGTTTGTCAAAATGGGAGAGTGCCTCAGAAAAACACTAGCAAACAGGCAAGAAGGTGGGGTGGAGCAACAATGGGGAAACATCAAAACTGCCATCACAGAGGCAGCAAGCCTTTGTGTGAAGCAAATAAACAAATCAAAATGAAAGAAAAAAAACACTATCATTCTCAAAAGAAGTGGCGGGAAAGGTAAGGGAGAAAAAGATAGCATTCAGGAAGTATAAGGAAACACAGAAGGAGCAGGACAGAGACCTGTACCAGTTAAAGCAGAAGGAAGCGGGGAAGGCAGTCAGAATAGCAAAGGCCCAAACCAAGGAAAAGCTAGCCAACTCAGTTAAGAAGCGGGATAAAAGCTTTTATAGGTATTTTAGGGAGCAAAGAAAGACTAAGGCAGGGAACTGAGGCTGAATAAAGAGGAAGGTGGTTGGGCAGAGAGGGACAGTGAAAAAGCAGGGATACTGAATGAATACTTCTGCTCAATATTCACAATGGAAAAGCAGGGGGAGATACCTAATCCAGTCAATAGAAGCACTCTGGATGGGGGGGGGGGGGTGATATTAGTCCTTTCACAGAAGAAAGGGTTCTGAAAGAACTCTTAAAACTGAAGGTGGATAAAGAAATGGGGCCTGATGGGATTCACCCAAGAATTCTAAAACAACTAAAGGAAGAACTAGTAACACCACTGACTACCATTTTTAATAATTCATGGGAGGATGGTGTGGTACCTGAGGACTGGAGGAGGGCAGATGTGATTCCCCTTCACAAAAGTGGGAGCAAGACAGAGGCAAGAAACTACAGACCTGTCAGTTTGACCTCAGTGGTAGGGAAAATGATGGAATCCCTTCTGAAGGAAAGAATTATTGAGTATCTAGAGGCCAGTGGGGCACAGGACCCAAGGCAGCATGGATTCACAGCAGGAAGGTCATGTCAGACAAATCTAATTGATTTCTTTGACTTGGTGACCAAAGTAGTAGACCAGGGAGGGGCTGTGGAGATGGCCTACCTAGACTTTAGCAAGGCATTTGACACAGTCCTGCACAGAAGATTAATAAACAAATTAGCCAGCCTGGGAGTGGGTCCCAGGGTGGTAGCCTGGGTAAAACACTGGCTGGACAACAGGACACAGCGGGTAATAGTAAATGGAGTCCACAGTGAAGAAAGTGGGGTTACTAGTGGGGCACCACAGGGTTCAGTACTGGGTCCAGTCCATTTTAATGTCTTTATAAGTGACATTGCAGAGGGACTGGAAGGGAAAGTATGTGTCTTTGCAGATGACACAAAGATCTGCAACAGGGTTGATAATGCAAGGTGGGGTAGAAAAGATGAAAAGGGACTTGGCAAGGTTGGAGGAATGGCCAAATGTATGGCAGCTTAGCTTCAACGCAAAGAAGTGCCAAGTAATACACCTGGGAAACAAAAACCCAGGGGAAGAGTACACAGTGTCGGGTGAGATACTGACACTAATGGAAAGGGACCTGGGGGTAGTCATATCAGACAACCTAAAGGTGGGCCAGCAATGTGAGAAGGCAGTAAGAAGGGCTGGGGGATACTGGGATGCATAGGGAGAGGCATCACCAGTAGAACCACAGGAAGTTGTTTGCCCTCTATACAGACAGTTGGTAAGACCACATCTGGAGTACTGTGTACAGTTCTGGAGACCCCATCTTTGCAAAGACACAGACAGGGTGGAGGCTGTCCAGAGGAGGGCAACCAAAATGGTGCAGGGTCTGCACCAGAAGACATCTGAAGAAAGATTAAAGGAGCTTAAGATGTACAGCCTCAAGGAAAGGAGGAGAGGGGGGACATGATAGAAATTTTCAAATACCTCAAGGGAATCAACAAAGTCCAAGAGGGTAGCATCTTTCAGAAAAAGAGATGTGCAAGAACAAGGGGGCACAATTTGAAGGTAGAGGGGGGACGGCTCAGAGGTAATGTGAGGAAGTATTTCTTCACAGAGAGGGTTGTAGGTGCATGGAATGATCTTCCTGAGGAGGTTGTAGAGTCAAAAACAGTGGGGGAATTCAAGAATACATGGGACAGACATAAGGCAATTCTAGTGGGGGGTAGGAGGAAGTCGGCTGTTGGTTAACTAGGATCTGTAGCTTATCCATTAGGTATGGAAATGGGCAGACTAGGTGTGCCAAGCGGTCCTTATCTGCCATGAAATTCTGTGTTTCTGTGTTTCCTTGCCAGCCGACATTAGGCACGCCACCAACACACAACATCTCAACTCCTTCCTTCAGACTCCTTTCTCCCCCACCTGCACCTGCATCTAGAACTGGAGAGGGCCCAGTGTCTCGCCCCTCTCCAGTTTCTGTCCATCTTATTGAAATGCACTTTGGCTCCTTATTTGGTCCTTAGACCCTTAACCATGCTGGTATGCACTGTTTATTACTGTGATATAAAGTTAGTCCTATGAATGTTGCTTGTATATAACATTCTCAGCTTGAGGTTCAAAATAATTTGGACCCAATGCATCCTCTGATGGCAAGCTATATGCCAATACAATTGTTTATTCTTTCGTATGGCTTGTTCGCTTGTATTTTCCTCTGTATATTCTACTGGATATCTATTATATATTCTAGTGTATGGCTTGTTACTGGTATAGTCCTCTGTATATTCTTCTGTATATTCTCCTCACCCCCAGGTTGCATCTGGAATCGAGCATTTCTCCACGCAGTATGTTTGGCTGGTAAAACTCTTAAATAAATGTTTGCATGCATTTTGAATGGTGGAAATCTTGCGGCAGGACTTTTGAATATCCAACCCAGAATGAGCTGGGAAACTATAGACCAGCTTGTCATTGATCATTGGCAAGCTAATGGAAACCATTTTCATGGAAAGGTTGGTGGAATTTCTCTGGACTCATGGCCCACAGGATGATCGGCAGAATGGGCTCGATGTTGGGGGAGGGCCAGGTCATGGCAGAGAAACTTGATACATTGTTTTGACTGAGTTTCAATGGCTGTGGATAGGGGCCAAGCACGGGACATCCTGTACCTGGATTTCAGCAAGGCCTTTGACTCAGTCCCCTGTAAAAGATTAATAAAGAAGTTGGACAACCTGGGGGTGGGGACAAAAGACGAGGTGGGTGGGTAATTGGTTAGGGGGAGAACACAGATAATCTTGGTTGCTGGGGAGCATTCGGAGATGCAGGAGGTCAACAGTGGGTGACCACAGGGGTTGGTGCTCGGGCCGGTGATGTTCGGCATGTTAGTAAACAACATTAAGAATGGCATAAAGGCAACATAGGCATCTTTTCGGATGACACCAGGCTTTGTAGGAGGGTGGATACAGAAGAGGGGATCAGGGACAAGAGGGACAACCTGGAAAGACTAGCGAGATGGTTCGGAATCTGGCAGCTGAGGTTCAGTGCCAGGAAGTGCAAAGCCACAAACCTAGGGAAAAAGAACCCAAGGGCAGAGTGTGTGTGTGTGTGTGTTTGGGGGGGGGGGGCAGAGACCATCAGAGTAACAGGAAGAGGAAGATCTAGGTGTTGCAGTGTAGTAAAACAGTGGGAGATGCAAAGAAGATGCTGGGTTGCATAAGCAGGGGGTTCACGAGAGAGAGGAGGGAGATTATACTGCGTGTGTATATATCTCTGGTGCAGCTGCACCTGAATACCAGAGAAGGGGCATAAGTCAGTTGGAGGCGGTGCCAAAAATTGTAGTTATGTATGAAATTTTCTTGCCCATACATCTGTTACACAAATTGTAGTTTCCTTGTATAGTTATCTGTAATTTTACCGCTGTATGTAGCCTCCCAGCTCATGCCTGACAGTGGACATTTGTTTGCCCAGAGCACTTATCTGATAAAAACTGAATACGGATAACAGAATGTAAGCCCCCTCTCCAGTGTCTAGGGTAGGGGAGTCCAACCTTTCCAGGTCGTGAGCCACATTTAAATTTTTGAGCAAGATGTGAGCCACAACAACATGCGGCCCGTACCATACCCAACCCTTATCATACCCATATTTATGAGTTAAAATAATAACATAGTCGTAGTAAATAATCAATCGTATTTTATTAAGTTACAATATTTAAAAAAACAGTTGTAATTTTAAAATAATTATTTAGAGCAGCTCTGGAGCTTTAGATTTGCTTGCAGGCTTAGTGAAAGTAGCTTGTTGAGCACTCGGGGCACTTTTCAGCTCCTGTAGTTTGACTTTTCTCAAATTTAAAAGACTGAAGTGTGCTTGACATGTAATTGACAAACCCCTCATGAGCCACATCTAACTGCTTCAAGAGCAGCATGTGGCTTACGAGCTACAGGTATGCCACCCCTGGTCTAAGGGTACTAGATATTAATGAGGGGAGGTGGGGCCTGGCAACACACACAGCTATCACAGAATATTCTGATAGAAAAGCAGTTACCTGGGTTCAAACCTCGTGTTTTTTTTTTTTTAACTCAGAAAGTTTATTTATATTTGTGAATGGTACAAACTTTCTGGTACAGTTTAGAATATCTCGTATAACAATTCACAGTAGATACTTTTAAACATCTATAATATGTGTATACCTTTAACTTTGCTGTTCTGTGTTTAGACCATTAACTTCCTGCCATCACCTGGAAGGAGAATGGCAGGAAGGGGACAGCCATTTGATAGCTTGCTGGTTAAGTGATATAGTAGCCCTTGAACCAAGGATGCCCTCACCCTCCTGTGCTTCAGTGAGCTTGTAGCTTCCTTTGGCTAAGGCAAGCGGGTTTATCTTCCCATAAAAACTGGCCTAGGATTCGGTAATGTTAAACAATTTGTATGGGGTCCGTAAAGGTCAGTGGCTATAGCAAAATTTACAAATTTTAGGCAATGCAAACATTTCTACAGCTTCTGTCTTTCCAGTTGTAGTGAGTCACAGTTTCAGCTACCTGCAGCAGTCAGCCTCTAGGTCACCAGTTAAGGGGAGCAAATGTTCGTATACCAGACGGGCCACCTGGATGTAATTTGTATGCCCAGATATGTACTAGAGGTTCTCTTCCACTGAATCAGAGTTCCTCAACATCAGTTCAGGGTGCACAGCCTGTTCATGGGAGCAGTGCAGCCTTGGATCAGTTGACTTCGAGCCTACAGAGTTGGTGGCTCTGTTGGGGTGAACATAAGTGGTGGCAATGAGTTGGTTGAGTCGAATGCTTTTGTGAAATGTGCTCCAAGAGTAGCCATAGAGGTCCCCACCGTTGGTGTATCCCACATAATGTTTGAGGGACATAGTGCTGTCAAGCCCTGGCCCTGCCCTTCTTACAGCCCAGTTTTGCAGGATAAAATAACTATGGGAGGGTTTTTTCCAGTTGAGATGCAAGGGTTTGGCTACTGTTTTATTGTTGGAAGAAACAAGAGATATTGATCAGTAATTGGCACAGTCCAGTGTTTGTTTTTTGCCCATTTGGGGCATCTGAGTGATAATAGCTTAATTAAGCCTCATTAAGTGAAGTTAAGTGAACTTGTTTACTCTGGCATCGTTGGAAATAGCCAAAAGTGTGTGTGTGTGGTGGGGGGGGGGCTACTTGGCTTGGTATGGTTTGAAAAAAGTGATAGTGAACCCATCGCTGCTAGGGACCCTCCCATTGGCCAGAAAGACTAAGGCAGCCCAGAATTCCAGCTTCTTTTGGGGGAGGGGGGGTATCAAGCAAATCCTTTAGTTGGGGAGATAGCTGTGGGAGGACAGTAAAGTCAGTAATGAGTGAAAGGTAGTGACAGCGCAGGTTTTTTAAAATATAGGTCTGGTTAGACCCACTAGTTTAAAAAATGTGGGTCAGAATGAGAAAGCATTGGGTCAAAACCTAATGGAAAGTACAGATTTCACCAGTACAGAAGCTAAAAATTGTCAAGAAGCAATACTTTTTTATCGTGTACTTTTCCATTGTTCTGCTTATTGTTACAGACTTGGTGCACAGCTATGGACCCACCGTCATGTGGAAGGAGTTTAATTTCTGGACAGGCTGCTGCTTTTTCTTTTTTTTTTTTTTTTTCCCCTCTTAGGAGTAAGGAGTTGCACTGCCAGTGCGGGGAACCAGATGAGCCTTTAGGAATGGAAACGACAGTGGATACAGGGGAGTGGTCCAGGATGATATGATTGGCTGTGGCAGGTTGTAAGTTGCCTGAGGCCGCAAGGTTGTCTGCCAGGATGTAGTTGATAAGACTGTAGGAACTGTGAACCAGCGAGTGGAAGGTGCCCCTTCCAGTGGGTTCTCTTGTTCCCAGACTTCTACAGTCCCCATTCAGACATGAGATAAAGGATGTTGGCTGTGGCTCTGAACTGCCCATCTGTGTCCACATTGAACTGATCAAGGAGGATGTCTAGAGGCATCACCCTTAAGGGTAAGTACAGCCCGACTCAAGGCAGGAAAGAAATCTGGATTTCCAAATAAGAACATACACATTGTTGATAAGACCTTTTCCCTGCCCTGAATGGAGGGAAGGGCCAATAACCAAAGTTTATGCGGCTCAGTCTACATCTGATCAGTGTTCCATGAAAGGAATTTGTGGAATAAGACAGCAACCCCTTTGATCTTATTGGGGACAGATTTATTTAGGACCTGCCCCACACACCTTTTTTTTTTTTTTTTTAAAACCAGTGGATGGTCCAGGTCATGACTCATGAAGTAGGTTTCTTGGAGGACGACCACTTTGGAACATAAGATCTTACTTCAAGAAGGTTTCTACAGTAGGTCATTACAAGTAGGACTAGCGCCACCTGGTGTCTGGACCACATGGCAGACTTTTCCAGCAATGTATGGCAGGGAACCGCCCACCCGACATCACGTGACAACGTCAGCATGACCCTATATAGTGGGCGTTCCCCACGCCCGCCCTCCAGTTCTTTCCTGCCATCATCTCGTGCACGTTACCGCGCAGTAAACTTCTACAGTGATCGCCATCAGTTTTGCACCTTTATTTAGTCTTTTTCCGAGTTTCTCATTTTCTTCTGATTTTCTATCTTTTCCATCTCAGAAAAAGAAGTGAGGTTTGCGGTGCCCAGATACCTCACAAAGATGGTCACCACAAGTGTGTTTTCTGCTTGGGCCTGGACCACCCCACCGTGACCTGCCCAGACTGCCAGTCCTTCAACCAGGCCAACCACAAATGGAGGCAGCAGGCTCTGGAGGCCCACTTATTGAAGTTGCGGTTGGTCTTGCTCGAAAAGCAAATGGAACGACTCCGGGATTCCGCTTATTCTTCTCCTGACAAGAAGAAACATAAAAAAGAGGAGCATTGGGAGCGGGAGCACCCAGAAGATGGTTCCTGGGACGAAGCCAGCAGGCCCTCAATGAGTAAGGCCTCTCCCCAACCCGCCTCCAGTGAAGGTTGTCCAAGTTACATCCGGGAATGCTGGGGGACCATCGACGACTCTGTTTCCTATTTCTGCAGGTAAGTCGACCACTAGCTCCTCTGGTGGTCGCCCTACTTTTGCCTCTAAGTCGGTCCCCAGCTCCTCCAGAAACCACCTGGCTGCAGATAAGATGACTCCCCGCTCCTCGGGGACTCGCATGGCCTCACCCGATAAGTCGGTGAGGGGTTCTGCCCCCTCCCGCTTGACTCCCTCATCTGAAAAGTCGTTCGCCTCTGGCAACCGCCCAGATGTGGCTTTCCCGTCAGCGAATTCTGTCACCTCACCTGACATCCAGCTTGAGCCCAGGGAAGACTGCCACTCTTCCCCCTTCTCCCTCCTGTGGCCCAGGCTTAGATTCGCCATCTGGGAAGAGAATGCAGGTCACCTGACGTGAGCATACGTCCGGGTTCCAACCCCCGTTCACCTGTTCGGGTCTCTGGGAAGGAGGTCCCTCCGCCACCATCAGGTCTGACAATGGAGGCCCCTCCAGTCCCTTCTGAGAGGACCATTCCAGCTCCGGCTAAAGTTCCAATGTCTGATGTGACTCCTCCATTGCAGCCGGTCCCTACGCCGTACCATCTGACAACTTTCTCTCTGCCTTCCACAGAACCTTCACATCTGTCCCTGCCATCAGCTTCCATGGCAGATCAGGTTCCCATGTCAGAGCCCCTACGTCTGGTTCCAACACCAGACTTCCCAACGCCGGATCCGTTTCTGATGCTGGGCCCGGTGGCGCTGATTCCAATGTCTGTGGTCCCAATGTCAGCTAAACCTACGTCAGTCCCGCCTTTGATTTATACTATGGCAGGTCCTTCATGGGCTTCCCAACGTCGGGCCCTCTGATGCTGGGACTTTTTTTGAGACCCCTCTCTGTCCCACGCTACCCCTCGGGGTACTGACCATCCTCGCAGGTCCACCACCAGATTGGCACTCTTGGACATTACTACCCGGGATACCTCCCCCATATCTGGAGTATTTTTTTCCGGGATACTGTGGGTGCCATTACCCACCTGCCCATGCTGTCCCTCCTCTTCTCCTCCTCCTTCTTCTTCATGCCCTCCAACTTCTCAGCCAGATTTCAAGACTCTCATTCAGTCGTGGTGGAGGGAGGTGGGGATGGAGTTGGCCACGGACCTGGAGAGTCGACTTCCAGTACCTCGTTCTCCTCCCAGGTCCCTGTCCCCTGTGAGCTCATTCCCATCCGCGGTTCATGTTTTGGGGACTACCTTCCGGGATATTACCCTTCTGGACTTGGGTACAGCAGAAGGCAATCCGGATTCGGGGGAGGACTCTTCAGAGGAGTCATCGGATTAAGAATCCCCGGTCCCTGGAGGGAAGACATCTCCGAAATCCCCTCCAGAGGATCCTTCCTTTTTGACCTCTTGAGGTCCATACAACAATTCTATAATTGGGAGTCCGAGCAACAGGATCCTTTGCAGCAAAGACTCGCTGAGCACCTCGAACTCGAGTCTTTTTCCTCGATTCCTGTTCCTCTGTGGATCGGACCTCACGAAGACCTCACCGGTACTATCTGGCAACTGCCCCATTCTATCCTGGCCAGCCAAAAAAGTGGATAGAACTTACCGGGTGCCTGTAGGGGCTCCTTTAATGAGCATGCACCCAAAGGCAGACTCGCTGGTTATCTCTGCGTCTCATGATCGCTCTATGGCCCCTAAGCACATGAGCACGTCTCTTCCAGACAAGGAGTCCAGGCAGACTTCAGCATGGGAAGAAGGTCTACTCTTCAGCTACATGCGCGTTGTGCTCCCTTAAATATGTAGCCCACATGGTGTCTCACCAGAAAGCCACCCTAGCCAAGTTTGAGGACCGTATCCCGTCCATGGAGCCTTCGGACCTTAAGGAGGAAATTGCCAAGGACATTCGCCTGTTCAAAATTTCCTGCAGGCATGCTCTCCGAGCCACTTATGACTTTATTGATGCAGTGGCCCATACCTCGGCGATCGCCATCTCCCTTCCACGGTGCGCTTGGCTTCGCATCTCTGACCTCGCCATCAAGGTCCAGACAGTGATCCACGACGCCCCCTTCAGGGGCTCGGTGCTTTTTGGTGGCAACACCAAGGATATCATTACGGAACTTCAGGACCGCGCTCAGGCCCTTAGGTCCGTGAAGTCCATGTACCATTTGGGCCGCAGGGTCAGCAGCCCTTTCTGAAAAGGATCTGGAGGCAGCGCATACAAGCCCAGAATCGTCATCAGGGCAAACGTAAGGCCATGGGAACCATCTCTTCCCCGCCTGCCTCCAAAAATCAGAGACGCTCAGGGGGCCTACCCGCTCCTCAGCCTCAGTGCGAGGAGCTGGTGGGGGGGGGAGAGGTTTGCTCGCCATGAGCAGGAGTGGCGGAGCATCACCTCCGACACTTGGGTCCTGCAGCTAGTGTCCCAAGGACACACTCTGGAGTTTCTGGAATACCATACAGAGTCTCCACCACGAAGGTCAGCCTACTCTCCAAACCAGACCATTCTTGTATGGGAGGCAGAGAGAGCACAGATGATCCTGATTGCTCCTCTTTGACCGAGGCAAATTTGGTTCCTGCTTCTTCAACATTTGGCGAGGGAATCCCCGGTTCCGCTTCCATTGATGCACAGCCTCCTCACTCCGAACCAGGGTCAGCTTGTGCACTCGGGGCTCTGGACCCTGCACTTGCATGCGTTGCTCCTGCAGACATAGTGAAATCTCGTTTTGGGATTTCCACCAGAGTAGCCCAAATAATAGTGGAGGCTAGAAAGCCCTTCACCAGATCCACTTACGCCATGAAGTGGAAACGTTTCTCTGTCTGGGTGGCTTCCAAGAGTTGGGACCCTTTCACTTGTTCAGCCCCACATATTATGGAGTACCTGCTTCATCTTTCTGACTCAGGGGTATCTTATTCCTCTCTAAAAGTACATCTGTCTGCCTTTTCGGCATATCACGTGCTTGTAGATGGTAAGCCCGTGACCCAGTTGGAGAATTCCAAAACCTTCCTGAAAAGGATTCTCCATCTAAAATCCTCCATCCGCAGCCCTACACCACCCTGGGATTTGAATTTTGTGTTGGAGAAGCGCACTGTCCCTCCTTTTGAACCAGCGATGAGCTGTGACTTACGCTATCTGTCTTGGAAAGCGCTATTTTTAGTTGCTGTTTTTTCTGCGCGAAGAATTTCCGAGCTTCAGGCCCTGGTGTTTAAGGAGTCTTATTTGATTTTCCACAGGACCAGGTGGTCCTCAGAACAAATCCTAAGTTCTTGCCTAAGGTGGTGTTGGAATTCACACTGAAAAAGTCCATGGAACTACCGGTCTGTTATCCGGGCTCCCAAGAATAGAGGTGAGGCACTCCTGCTTACCTTGGATGTGCATTGATTCCTAAGGTGCTATATTCACTGGACCAAAGATTCCTGTAAGGACAACCAGCTCTTTGTTTCCTTTGCCCCCAAATCCTTGGGTAAGGCTGTTTTCCAAACAGTGTCTGTCTAAGTGGCTAGCTAACTGCATCCGCTTCTGTTATCAGAAGTACGACAAACCTCTGCCGGGGTCTGTTAGAGGCCATTCCACTAGAGACATGGCTGCATCTGCAGCTTTTCTTTGTAATGTTTCTGCATCGTAGATCTGTGCAGCAGCAACTTGGAGTTCGGTCCATACCTTTACCAAGCATTACAGTCTGGACATTGCTTCTAGGCAGAGGGTTGGGTTTGGCCCTTCCGTTCTGTCCTAGGCTGGTCTCGTTCTGTCCTTTCTTTTTGGATTCTCCTCCTCCCATGTTTCTCTTGGTCTCTCTCTCTTCGGAGGGGCTGCTTGGGATTCTGTCCTACTTGTAATGACCTACTGAGGAACCCTCTCGCAGTAAGATAGTACAGTTACGTAAGAACTTACCGTAACAGTAGATCTTAGAAAGAGGTTACTGCAGTAGGTCATATTTTTCCCTCCCTCCTTCCCCCAAATTTCTTTCGGGATTCCAGAATCTGTTTCCTTCTCCTGTCTTTCGTTTGGGGTCTCTGGCGGGAGAACTGGAAGGCGGGTGTGGGGACCGCGCACTATATAGGGTCACGCTGACGTCATCACGTGACGTGGGGTGGGCAGTCCCCCACCAGGCATTGCTGGAAAAGTCTGCTGTGCGGTCCAGATGCCAGGTGGCACTAGTCCTACTTGTACTGACCTATTACAGCAACCTCTCTTGAAGATCTACTGTTACGGTAAGTTCTTACGTAGCTGTACTATTTGGAGGTAAGCAAGAATCTTATTCCTTTTTTATGATGTGAGTCAGCTGTTTCACATTCTAAGAAAATGTCTTATTTGTAGGATCCCAGGGGTGTCCGCCATAGTGTAAGGGGGATGAAAAGGTAACCTGAACATGAGCCACTTACCTTTCCTTGTAGGCCCTGTGATGCCTGTCCTGTGATGACCCTGAGAGTAGTTGAAGTGGTAGTTGAGCCCAGTACATTTTGATCTACAGGAGAATAAGACCTGTAACAAGAAACTTGCAAGAGTCTGAGAAGTAACAAGCCAGCCATAGCTAGGAACGCAAAGATAAATGAGTTGGTGCCGACTGGTAGAGCCATAAGGTCTGTGTGCCCATGTATACCATGCTTGAGAGGGGGGAAGCAGAAGTACTAAATTTAGCATAGTCCAGGGAGTGGCTACGGAGCCAGTACATAGTTAAAAGATGGGCATCCACATATGGGAGAACTACCATAGATTGACACCAATGTAAAAGGGGGGGGGGATTGTCAGGAGGTGTGTCGAGCAGAGTGGTACGACATGCCAGCTGCATGTCTTCGGAAGGAGGGGCTTCAGTGGGGGTCCCTCAGAAGGAAGGGAGAAAGAAGGTGGAACAACTGACGGGTGGAGTATTGGGAAATCCAGCCATTGAAGGAAATGGATCAACGGGGAGAGCTGCCAGACATACTTTGAGTACCTCAGAGAGGGCTGAAGTAGACAGTACTCTGAGAAAACAGCCATTAAAGGGTTGCACGGCAGAAAGCTACCCTCCCCATGGACCTGCATGAGGGCAGTGCAGGGGGGGGGGATGCCGGGGGGAGGCTACAGCCCTGACCCTCACCCTTTCTCCGGATCGATATGCAGTGCAGCATCTTTGTCCAATTGATGGAGCAGAGAATGCTCAGGGAAATGCAAGGTGAGTGGAAAGGCTGCAGAAGGTATCCTATTGGTGGGGGGGGGGGCAAAGAAACACATCTTAAGTAGGGCAGGATACACAAGAGGGGAGCCAGGAGAGAATGATTGATGGAGCCTTGTGGATACAACTCCCCAACGCTGCATCTAAGAGGAATTAACAGACAGCCACATATGGGAGAAAGCCCCAAAGTGGTTACATTGGGGGGGGGGATCATAAAGAGCTGGAATGTGGCTCATCATTTATGGGAATAAAAAACAGTAAAACACGGTTACATTCCTGTCATAGCAGCATCTGCAGCTTTATCAGTTAACAGCACCAACAATGAAGGTGCAGTGCCTCTTGGAAATTATAAACTAATCAGGTGACCCCTCTGTAAGGGGAGGCAGAAGCAAAGGATAAGTTTCCTTGTCAATTTCCATGCCACAGTTGTCATTACCTCCACCAAGGAACGGCAGGAGTCCTGAGCAACATCTTGCTTGGCAGGTCTTGGGGATTGCCCATATGGTAGGGCTTGGTGACTGACGTTTTGAATTCAGGATGTGGCAAGAGGGTGGAGTGATTTGAATGGTACTATTGCTTCTACTCCGGCTTTGATTTAGATCTTCCGGGGCATTCTCTGATATCTTTGTTCTCTGACCCCTCTGGTTGGTCTCTGAGGTTCCCCTTCTTCTGACCAGTTTGGTCCAGTCATTGGTGGATGTTTTGCTGGTGTAGGCATCTGATCCTGAATGTCCTCCAGGAAAAATGGAACTGCTGGACAGCTGCAGGTCTTGTTGTTGCTTGGACCTGGCCATGTGCAGGTGCTCTGGGATTGTTTTGGTCTCCCAGGGGTTTCTCGGAGCCGTATTTTGTGGTACAGAGTTGAGCAGTGGTGAGAAACAATGGCTCAAGCATCCTGGGGAAAGGGGAGGTTTTGTTCCAAGCTGTTTTATTGTAATGCAAAGCTGGACAGGTCTTTAAATCAGTATCAACTGTCTACCTGCCTGCAGGTTGTGCTGACAGTTTTGGAGGCTCTCCTTTTTGGCACCGCCTCTGCTGAGGGAGCAGACAGCTTCCTCGTAGAGGTAGGAGATGATTTGATTACTGCCATGTCTGATACTATGAACTCCCAGTAGGTTGGCTATATCCTTGGGGGTAGGTGATTGTTTTGTTTATCTTTGGGCTCCATGATGCTGCAGTCCCATTGTTGACCACAGTTTAAACTGAACAGACTGCAGGAATCTGCAGGACAGAAAAGGAAATCTGATATCACAAGAACAGCTAATGCCAACCCAAACTTGTTGGGATTTACTCCTGATCAGGGAGGCTATGAGGTGGATAAAGTAGGATGAAGGTAGGTGCTGTTGCAGAGCTTCTCAATTAAGTGGCTATCTTTCCATCCATTTAATCATGTTAAAGGAAGTTCTTACTGTTCTCTTTCTTGATGTCTTATTCGGTCCAGGTTTCCCTTTATTTTTGTTTTAACTTTATTACATTTCATAAAACACAAAAATACAGCTTGAAAAAGGCCAGTAGGCAAATAAGTACATAAATTTAAGAACAACATTGTTTAAAGAAAAACATTTCAATAGGATACGTCAGCACCTGTCTGTATTTACTTTCATGGGAGGGTGCCTTACCTAGCATCCATAATAATACCTGCAGTGCAAAGAAACCTGTAGCTGCGCAGTGCTGTGGATACTCGTTTCTACAGAATGTTAGTCCAAACAAGTTCCAACCAGACTTACCACTGTAGTGTCCAGTGGTTCCTCGGAAAGTTCCGTTTTTGTTTCGCCAAATGCTACAGTGTGATAGGATCTAGGATATATAGAACCTGTTGAGCAAATATGAAAACTTCTCTCAGCAGGAGGAGGCTGGCAGCAGCAATGTCCATTGGAATATAAATTGACTCAATAAATGATTTTGATTTCAAGTTAAACAGTACATAGTCTAACTGAGTTGCATAATAATGTAAGAACAAACATGCAGACGGCTAGCAGATTACACTACACCATTGTCTGATCGTGTACTCAGGAAAACATTTACGTGAAACGAAAAGTGATGCCTGCTACTGGAACAGGCTGTCTGTATCCTGCTTTCCTGGGAAGGGGGAATTGGGGCCTTTCTACAGCTGTGGTGTTGTGATTCCTTGGCACCATCCAGACCATACTTTCCAATATTGAAACCAACTACTCATTTAATGAATACAAATTCCATTTACTACAGACATGACTCTCATCCCCTGTCCACAGAGCCTGAACCGACCCACCCTAGCTTAAGCAGGAAACACCCTGGGGACACTACACTTTACCACCTTGTGGCCTGACCCTAATAGACTTAATAAGCAATATTGCAAATTTTATAAGAAAAATACAACTTGAGATATGAATACACAGTTAAAATGATTTCAGAGTCTCTCAGTATTTGTGAATCCAACTTTCTCGTCTCCTACATACTGTCAGAGTCTTCCGGCTCCTATCAGGAGGTAAATTACATTCGAAGTTTGTCTGCTAATTTACCAGGGTCACTGGGCTGGAGAAAATATAGGTCTTGCTCCCAAGCCATATCTTAAAGCAGGCTGGGAGTAGCATATAATGATTAATGCCAAGCTCCCGGAGTAGGGGGCACACCGTGTCAAATCCCTTCCTCCGTTGCCTGGTACTGTAGCTGAGGTTAGGGAAGATCCAGACCTCCATATCATTTCATTTCAACCCTCCTTTCTGTTTAATGGCAAGTAGCAAACCATCTCTCTCCTCACTGCACCCCAGTATTGCTAGTACAGTTCTCACATCGTCCTCTCCGTCAGGCCTTCTCGTCTTCAGTATGTCCTTTTGACAGTAATAGAGTCCTGTAGTTGTAGCACCTCTGGTAGCCAGTTGATAAAAAAGGGTTCGAAGGTCCTGTACCTCCTCTTGCTCCAGTAAGCCTAGGGTATGTTGACTGATCAGTTGAAATTTTCCAAGTGTTCTAGCCTGGCTCTGAGCACACAGTTTTCCTTTACCAGTGTTTTTCCTTTTTTTAACTTTGTGTTTATTGTTTATAATAAGTCTTACAGACATTCCCTCATACAGGGTTGCAATAATTGTAAACACAATCACAGTAAATATTGATATTCATAATTTTCATACTAACATACTAAAAGCCAGCAGAATAGGCCTGACTGTCTTTTGTGTCTGCTCGGTAGCCAGCCCCTATTGGGGGCTCGCTCTCCTACCCCCCCCCAGCCGCAGAGAGGGTCACCTTCAGTTTACCTATGTACCTGTCCCACCCCCTCTTGAAGCCTTCCACTCTGCCCTCCTCCACCAGACTCCCGGGCAGTGCATTCCATGGCCCCATCACCCTCTCAGTGAAGTAATGTCTTCTACGTTCTCCCCTGTAATTTCCCCCCATCCAGCTTCCGCTCATGCCCCCTGGTTGTGCCCCCTTTCTTTAGTCTGAACATTTATTTGGCTCTGCCCCTGTTTATCCCTTTCACATATTTGAAGACCCCTATCATGTCCCCCCGTCTCTCCTCTCCTCCAGTGAGTACAGCCCAAGTTCTTCCAGCCTTTCTCTCATGCCCTGAATCATCCTGGTTGCCCTCTCTGGACAGTCTCCAGCAGTGCTATGTCCTTCTTGAGGTGAGGTCTCCAGAACTGCATGCAGTACTCGAGATGTGGCCTGACCAAGGCATTATACAAAGGGAGGATCACCTCCCTCCTCCTGGATGTAATTCCCCCTAGCTGTGCAGCCCAGAATCCTGTTTGCTTTTGCTGCAGATCTTCTGCAGTTTTCAGTGTTATTCATTTTGGTGTCTACCACCACCCCCAGGTCCCTTTCACTCGTTGTGGCTTGTAGTGAGACCCCCCCCCCCGGGTGTATACATGACCTGGGTTTCTGACCCCCCCAGATGCAGCACCCTACACTTCCCTGGATTAAACCTCAGTCCCCACCTCCTTGACCACCCCTCCAGGGTATCCAGGTCCCTCTGGACTGTATCTCTCGCTTCGTCCCCGTCTGTCAGTGCTCCCAGTTTTGAGTCATCCGCAGAGAGGCTCATCCTACTCCTAACCCCCTTCCCCATATCTGACACATAGGCATTAAACAGGAGTGGCCCCAGTACCAAACCTTCAGGAACCCCACTGAAGACCTTCCTATGGGAGGAGACTATCCCACCAACCACTACCCTCTGTGTTTGCCCCGTTAGCCAATTTTCTACCCATCTAAGCAACTGTCCTCCCACCTCTATCCCCCCAGCTTTAACAACCCGATGTGGGGTACCGAATCAAACGCCTTACTGAAATCCAGGTATAGGATGTCCACTGGTCTTTGTTGGTCCAGGGTCCCCGTCACCCAGTCATAAAAATCTATGAGGTTGGTCTGACACAATCTCCCAGGGACAAAACCATACTGTTTGTCATCCAGGTGCCCCAACCTTTCCAGTTACGTCCTGAGCTTCTCCTTGATGATGCCCTCTATTAGTTTGCCTACCACAGACGTTAGGCTGACAGGCCTGTAATTTCCCATCTCCTCCCTAGACCCCCCTTTGTGGATAGGCATCACATGAGCCACCCTCCAGTCTTGAGGCACCCATCTTGTCTGCAGAGAGGCATTGAAGAGTGCAGCTAGTGGAGCTGCTAGTTCGTCCGCCAGTTGCTTCATAACCCTCAGATGCAGACCATCCGGTCCCAGTGCCTTATCAGTTTTTAGCACCCGAAGGGCCTCCCTCACCCTGTCCTCTGTGATTTCGTCCTCCCAATCCACCGCCTCAATTAAGCACCCATCCCCTTCTAGGTTTGGCCCACCCGATACCCCAGCCTCTTCCGGTCCTCTAGACTCCATCTGACCTCTCTGCTCAGCTGTCTCCCCTACCCTGCCTTCAGGCTGAATGGATCCCCTGTCGCCCTCCATAAATATTGAGGCAAAGTACTCATTTAGCACCTCTGCGTGATCCCCCGCCTCCTGAGCCCATCCCTCCCCAGTCTTAATCCTGGAGATCTGTGCTCTCCATTTTCTCTTCTCCTCTGTGTTCTTTTACAGTTGGAGTGGGGGTATCTGAAAATTATTAAATAAGTTTGTCCATTAATGCTAGCCTCTCAACGGTTTTGGAATGTCCAGATCAGATAAATGTCAGAGAGCAAATTCAAAAACAATCACTTAGGATTGCTATTTGCATAATAAATTATACAAAAAACAGTAATCATGATGCTATTCATAACTACTGCAAGTAAACAGCATTCAGCCTAGATATACAACTCAGTGTAACTGGTCTATAATAAACTCATATTGGGGAAAATTGTTGGTAACTTGAACATTTAACAGAGAGGTATGCAATTATGTACAATACATATCAATGCAGAGCTTAAACATTCGCACCCCCCCAACAGAGAAAAGCAGGGACTACCAAGAGGGGTGTACTGTACACATACCACAGCCTAGCAACGATTTGACCGACCAGCAGACAGATCGAATCCCCAAAACATTTTTTAACCCAAGGTCTATGCTGGACTTACTGTGAGGGCAAGCAACTATTTAGAGGTCATGTAAAATAAGTCCCTGATCGCTCCGATTGATGATCTAGAGCTGTAAATTGCAGAAAAATCAGCGTGAGTCACTTTGGCCCTTGTTCCTCTTCAACCGCTTCCTTCCTTTCTCGCCGAAACATCTTCCCGGGAGGCAAACTCCCTCTCCATTTTCTGTAGCCATTGTCCTGCATCTGCCGGGTCTGTGAATTGCTAGGATTTACCACCATAAATTATTCTTAGTCAAGCTGGCAGCAAGGAAGAGTGCACCACACCCAGTGCACGTAGCTTCTGCCTCACTCCGTCAAATCTTTTGCGTCGAGAGCGAGTCTGAAATGACGTACCCAGAAAAAATTTAATATCAAAGTCATTAATCACAAGTGGGTAATCTGCTCTTGTGGCTGATATTAAAATGTCCCAGACTTACACTCCCGTGGTCCGTAACAGAACTGTGCTTGGTAAACTCTTGATAGATGGCCTCACTCTAGGGTTGACTCTAAGCACGCCGCAGTGCTCCCCCAGTCAGAATCCTCAGGCACAGAAATCGATGTCTGCATCCAGTCCTTCAAGAAGGGAAAAGGTTTAAGCCCTCAGCACCTTCTGGTACACCGACCAGATGGACGTTCCCTGCTCACGCCTCATTTTCTAAGGCCTCGAGCCTGCCTCGGAGCTGGACGTTTTCCTGGGTAAACGTGGCAAGTGCTGTTTGGGTGGTAATCAACCTTCTGTACCAGTAAAGGCAGAAGAAAGCAGGGAGGGTAGTCAAAATAGCAAAGGCCCAAACTGAGGAAAAGATAGCCAGCTTGGTTAAGAAGGGGGATTAAACCTTTTATAGGTATATCAGGGAGCGTAGAAAGACAAAGGGAGGGATAGTGAGGCTGCATAGAATGGACGGTGGGTGGGCAGAGAGGGACAGTGAAAAAGCAGGGATACTGAATGAATACTTCTGTTCAGTATTCACAAAAGAGGAGGTGGGGGAGGTGCCTAATCCAATTAACAGAAATACTCTGGATAGGGGGTTCGATCCCAGTCCTTTCACAGAAGAAAGGATTCTGAAAGAACTCCTAAAACTGAAGGTGGACAAAGCAATGGGGCCAGATGGAATTCACCCCAGAATTCTAAAAGAATTAAGCAGAGAACTAATGACACCACTGACTACCTTTTTAACAAATCATAGAAGGATGGTGTGGTACCTGAGGACTGGAGGAAGGCAGATGTGATTCCCCTTCACAAAAGTGGGACCAAGACAGAGGCAGGAAACTACAGACCTGTCAGTTTGACCTCTGTGGTAGGGAAAGTGATGGAATCACTTCTGAAGGAAAGAATAGTTGAGTACCTAGAGGCCAGTGGGGACAGGACCCATGGCAGCATGGGTTCACAGTGGGAAGGTCATGTCAGATGAATCTAATTGATTTCTTTGACTGGGTGACCAAAGTAGTAGACCAGGGAGGGGCTGTGGACATGGCCTACCTAGACTTTAGCAAGGCATTTGACACAGTCCCACACAAAAGATTAATAGTCAAATTAACCAGCCTGGGAGTGGGTCCCAGGGTGGTAGCCTGGGTAAAACATTGGCTGGACAACAGGACACAGAAGGTAACTGTAAATGCAGTCCACTCTGAAGAAAGACTGGTTACTAGTGGGATACTGCAGGGTTCAGTACTGGGGCTGGTCCTTTTTAATGTCTTTATAAGTGACATTGCAGAGGGACTAGAAGGAAAAGTATGCCTCTTTGCAGATGACACAAAGATCTGCAACAGGGTTGATGCACAAGGAAGCGTGGAAAGGATGAGAAGGGACTTGGCAAGGTTGGAGGAATGGTCAGAAGTATGGCAGCTTGGATTGAATGCAAAGAAGTGCAAAATAATGCACCTGGGAAATAAAAACCCAGGGGAAGATTACACAGTGGGGGGGAGGTAGTAACAACAAAAAAGGAAAGGGACCTGGGGGTAATCATATCAGATGACCTTAAGGTTGGCAAGCAATGTTAGAAGGCGGTAGGGAGGGCTGGGGGGATACTGGGATGTATAAGGAGAGGCATCACCAGCAGAAAACAGGAAGTTGTTATCCCCCTGTACAGACAGTTGGTGAGACCCCATCTGGAGTACTGCATCCAGTTCTGGAGACCCCATCTGCACAAGGACATAGACAGGATGGAGGCAGTTCAGAGGAGGGCAACTAAAATGGTGCAGGGTCTGCAAGAGAAGCCATACGAGGAGAGACTAAAGGAGCTTAATATGTATACCCTTGAGGAAAGGAGAGGGGGGACATGGTAGAAACGTTTAAACACCTCAGTGGAATCAACAAAGTCCAAGAGGGTAGCATATTTCAGAAAAAGAGATGTGCAAGAACAAGGGGACGTAATTTGAAGATAGAGGGGGGATGGCTCAGGGGCAATGTGAGGAAGTATTTTTTCACAGAGAGGGTGGTGGATGCATGGAACAGCCTTCCTAAGGAGGTTGTGGGGCCTAAAACTGTGGGAGAATTCAAGAATGCATGGGACAGACATAAGGCAATTTTTGTGGGGGGTAAGAAGAAATAGGCTGTTGGTTAAATAGGATCTGCAGCTTATCCTCTAGGTAAGGAAATGTGCAGACTAGGTGGGCCAAGTGGTCCTTATCTGCCGTCAAAGTCTATGTTCTAGGGACATGGATATGTTGTTCATCCACACTGTCTGGCAGGTTCCTTGCTGCTTTAAATCTTGCCGGAAGGTCTTCAAGCTGGCTCCTCCCACCCACCCGGGTGGTAAAACTCTCGGCTCCGCCCCATGACGCCAGATCTTCCTTACCGCTTGGAAGCTCAGGTTCCCTCCTTAACGCTCTGCGTTTAAGACTGGTTCCTAATTCTTCGAAAGTTCGAATTCGAAAAGTTTTTGCTAAAAAGACTTCGGTCTTCTTTTCCTCGCGGCTGCGATGGACAGATCGACTCTCGGTTTCCGGAGGTGCCCTTGCGGGCAGAAGATGTCTCGGACGGATCCGCACTCCACGTGCGTCTACTGCTTGGGCCTTGAGCACGACCCGCAGGCCTGCGACTTGTGCTCTTCTTTTTCAGCCTACGTCCTTGAAGACCGTGCTGCCCGATTACAACTGGGGCGCCCCGAGAGAAGAATTCCACCGGTGAAATCTAAAGAGGCCCGGTTGGCGGTGTCCGCGGCGGCGGGCTCGGCGGATCAGCTCGAGCAGATGATCGCCCTCGAAGAGGAGGCGGCGCGGGCCGCTTCTACCTCGGCTGCGGCATTTGTCCCGCTCTCTTTCGGTGCCTCGTACTCTGCTTCTTTTAAGGAGCTTTGTTTGACCCTCTCGACGAAAGGTGAGGGTCCAACTTCTTCGGGACCTTTTTCCAGGTCCAAAAAGAGCAAAAGTAAGTCTCTCCGTCGATGCTCTTGGGAGCTTCTTGTCGACAGTCGACTTCGGTCAACCCCTCAGCTTCGGCCACTGGCTTCATGGTGTCCCCGTCAGGCCAGTTGACCGAGACTCCCGTCGACACGGTCGAGATTTTTCTCGACCCGTTAGACGGGTTGTCGGCTGGAGAAGCTGAGAATCCCCTCTCCCTGGTTCCCCGGGTGGGAGTTGAGGATCCCGTTACGCGCCTGTCTCTCGTGGAATTAGTCCGAGCGAGGGAGTGCCGATTTCGACACTTCTCCTCGCTTTCCTCGGCCTAGTCGAGACTCTCGGTCTCTGACATCCTCGCGGTCCAACCGATCCCGCCACCATAGGCGCCTCGGTCTTGGCACCACGGCAAGCGGCACCGCCACTCTTCCTCGGACGAGGGGAGGCTTCGGCGCAAGTTGTGTCGGAGGTACGAGGAACTCATGTGGCAACAGCTCCTTTTGACCGGGAATAGGCCGACCCAGTCGTCTTCCCCGGCCATTAAGTGGCTGTCACCAGAGCGGCCGAAACAACCCCTCGTTGTAGCCGAGGAGCCTGTTCCCAGGCCGGTTGTTCGGCCAATTCCAGCTGCCCCACCGATTCTGGTGGAACCTCCGCCTCCACAGCCATTAGTTGGGGCTCCGACCAAAAATTCTCGGTCGGCCTTGGGTTTACCCCATAGGCTGTCTGTCACCCTCACTCCCGATAAACCTCTGCAGGTGGAGGGTGGCTCAGGCCCGAGGCAGCTCTTTGAGGACTCTTCTGAGTCCGAGGATGGTTCCTCCCTCTTCTCCAAGCACATGGACTTGGAGTCCTCGGGAGGGCAGTCAGTGGACGTTAGCCCTTCGTCCTTCCTAGGGTTGCTTCGGCTCATCTCGGAGTCCACCGGGATGAAGCTCTAACCCGTTTCTAAGCGGGCCAGGTATCCCCTCATGGAGATTCTGGACCGAGGGGATTCTCCTACGGAGGCCTTTCCGGTGGCCGAAGCCATAGTGGGTCCGGCCTTGGAACTTTGGCAGCGTCCTGCTTCCTGCCCTGCGCCTTCGGCCAGGATGGCCAGGAAGTATGCGGTCCCTACCGGTTCCCTGTCCGGTTTTTCGGAACACCCCTGGCCGAGGGGTTGGTTACCGACAGCATTTTCCGGCGCGCCGGGAACGCCAGGGATGTGGACAAACCTCCCGACAAGGAATCCAAGAAATTGGATTATGCCGGGCTAAAGTCTATGCTGCGTCCTCTCTCGGCCTTCGTCAGGCCAGTTCGGCCGTCCTCATGGCACATTTTTCTCACGCCCTGTTGGGCTCCCTGGATGAGGTTGTCCCTTATCTTCCCGTGGATCTGCAGACTACGGTCAGGCAGGTGCAGGACCAGGGCAGTGGCCAAACAGCAGCTCCAGACTGCTTTAGACATCGGGGACTCATGTGCCAGGTCTGTGGCGGCCGCAGTGACCATGCGTCATCGGGCTTGGCTGAGGATATCCACCTTTACCTTGGATACCCAGCACAAGTTGGCGGATGTTCCCTTTTTGGGGACTGACCTCTCCGGCCCTGGGGTGGAAGGTCACCTGCAGAGGATCGAGAAGTCCAATGCTACCTTGGACTCGGTCTCTTCCGCTCAGAAGGACAAAGGCCGCAAGCCACAGCCTAAGCCCTTTACGTCCTTCTGCGCCCCCGGCGCACCCGGCCCAGCAATGTCAGGGCCAGCAGGCTCGAGCTTGGCATCCCAAACCCAAGCCGTCGGCTTCCTCCAACAGGAAGCAGGGAGGTAAAGGCCCAGGAGGTCCCTCGGCCGGTCCCTCCTCCAAGCCTGCCCAGTGACGGGCTGAGGGGTGTCGCCCCGTCCCTGTCACCTCACCCCTGGTTCCCCTGCGTGGGGACGGCTCAGACACTTTCCTTTCTGCCTGGTCCGCTGTTACCACAGACAGGTGGGTACTGGAGGTGGTGGGAAAAGGCCTACCTCTAGAATTCGAGCAGGCCCCGCCTTTCAGAGCCGTCGCACCTCAGGGGGCTTTGGGGTCCGCAGTCTCACTGGCGGCTCGTCCAGCCGACATCGCTCTCCTCCTCCAAAAGGAGGTGATCACGGAGGTAGAGGACCCCCCTTTAGACCCGGGGTTCGTGTCCAGGTATTTGCTGGTTCCGAAATGGACGGGGGGCTGGCGCCCCATTCTCGACCTACACGACCTGAACAAGTTCCTAAGGTCTCGGACCTTCAGGATAGTCACTCTGGCGCAGATAATACCATCTCTGGAACACGGCGTGTGGTTCTGCTCTCTGGACCTACAGGACGCGTTCTTTCATATCCCTATCCGTCCGTCACATCGGAGATTCCTCCGCTTTCGAGCGGAGGGATCCCTCTTCGAGTTCAAGCCATACCCTTGACATCTCCAGCTCCCAGGGTCTTCACCAAATGCATGGCAGTGGTGACAGCATTCCTGCGGCGCCGAGGGGTCCGGGTGTACCTCCTGGACGATTGGCTGATAGCAGCCCCTCCAGACGGGAGGTGGAGCGGTCCAGAGATCTGGCCTCCAGGTTTGCTCTCAAGTCGGCCTTCTCATCAATGAGGCCAAGTCGAACTCGAGCGAAGCAGGTGATCCTGTTCATCGGGCAGAGCTCGACTCTCTCGAGCCAGAGCATGGCTCCCGGCGGACAGGGCCGAGGTTCTTACCTCCTTTGCCCAATCATTTCTGGTTGGGCAATCGCGCCCTTCCCGGGACTTCCTGCGCCTCCTGGGTCTCATGGCGGCCTGTACTAGCGTGGTCCGTTGGGCATGCTGGCACATGCGCCCCCTTCAGTGGGGACTGGCCAGCCAGTGGTCACAACGCTGCGATCCATTGGACCAGCTAGTGATAGTGACCCAGGAGATAGGGAACGCTCTCCAGTGGTGGACCGTTCCATCCCATCTGCAGGAGGGCATCCCGTTTGTCCGCCCCGAGCGACGGTCTCTCTATCGACCGATGCCTCTCTGATGGGTTGGGGTGCCCATCTGGGGGAACACCGAGTGCACGGCCTCTGGTCCCCGCGGGAGTCCCGATGCCACATCAACCTGCTGGAGCTCCGGCGCGGTCCACCCAGCTCTCACCGCCTTTGCTCCGTTCTCCGGGGTCAAGTGGTCCGAGTCCAGACGGACAATACCACCTACCATGTACTACCTGAACCGCCAGGGTGGGACGACCTCCATGCTTCTATGCAAGGAAGCTCTCTGCATTTGGTCTCTCGTGTGCAGCCTGGAGGCGGATCTCCTAGCCATTCATGTGGCAGGAGCCTCCAACACCTTGGCCGATGCCCTGAGCCGGATAGGGGCTGCATCTCACGAGTGGTCTCTCCTGCCGGAGGTAGTACAAGATCTGTTCTCCCACTGGGGCTCACCTCAGGTGGACCTGTTTGCCTCCAGGGAGAACGCGAAGCTGAGGCTGTTTCATGCCCGCCCCCCCAGGGCTCGCTGCAGGGGTGCCTTCTGAGGAGCTGGACCCGGGCCTCTTTTACACCTTTCCCCATTTCCCTTGATTCACAGGTGCTTCTCAAGGCGAGGAGGGACAAGGAGGTGATTCTGATAGCCCCAGACTGGCCTCCCAAATTCTGGTACCCAGATCCCTCAGCCTCAGCTCCAGGCTCCCGAGGCAGCTTCCAGCTCGCCCGGACCTGCTCTCAGTCAATCAAGGGAAGGTGTTCCATCCGGACCTTCAATCCCTGCACCTGACGGCCTGGTTCCTGAGTGGCTAGAGTTCCAGGCCTTGGGTCTTTCCGACGAGGTCCTCAATGTTGTTGAGGCGTCCCGTAAGGAGTCGACCAGAAAATGCTATGCCTTCAAATGGAAGAGATTCTCCATCTGGTGTCAGGGCAAGGGCTTGGACCCTTCCTCCTGTTCTGTGGCAAGCATTTTGGACTATTTATGGTCCCTTTCTAGTCAAGGGCTTAGGTCGACGACCCTAAAGGTGCACCTGGCAGCCATCTCTGCTTACCGGGTGCGGGCCGGGAGCAGTCAGTAGCGCAGGAGAAGGTGGTCGGGCGCTTTTCAAAGGCCTTGATCACATTCCCCTCGATGCGAAGACCTCCACCTCCATGGGATTTGCTGCTGGTACTGGCAAAGCTCATGGGCAAGCCATTCGAGCCAATGCACAGGTGTGATCTCTCTCACCTGTCGTGGAAGACCGCCTTCTTGGTGGCTATCACGTCAGCCAGAAGGATGGGAGAGCTCCAGGCGCTCTGCATCGAGTCTCCTTACCTGGTCTTCCACAGGGACAAGGTTGTCCTGCGCCCCAACCCGAAATTCCTTCTGAAGGTGGTGTCGGAGTTTCACCCTAACCAGGTGCTGACTGTGCGGTGTTCTACCTAATCACACCTGGAGGCCGAATACAGGCTCCATACACTGGACTCCAGAGGCGCCCGTTTATTATAAGGGCGCCACGGCTAAAATTGGGAGAGATTCGCCAGCTTGTTTGTCACCTACGCTGAAGGCACCTGGCAGACCTGCAGCCAAGCGGACGATAGGCAGGTGGGTCACCTCCTGCATTGATCTCTGCTATAAGTTGGCGGGCATGGAGCCTCCCAGAGGGATAAGAGCTCATTCTACCCGTCATACTGCTGCATCGGTGGCTGCTTCCAGGGACGTCCCTATCCAGGAAATCTGCAGGGCTGCTACCTGGAAGTCAGCACACACCTTTATTACCCATTACCACATCGACCTTGAGTCACGCCGGGATGCTGGTTTTGGGGCCTTGGTTCTCCAGTCTTTATTCCCTAAGTAGGGTGTGTGCGCCTTGCCTCCCTCCTCCTGGAGAACTGCTAGGAGTCTGCCAGACAGTGTGGATGAACAACATATCCATGTCCCTAGAAATACAGGTTACTCACCTGTAACAGGAGTTCTAGGAATGGTATATGTTGTTCATCCACACTACCCACCCGACCTCCCCGGCTTCGACGCACAACCTGAGCTTTCAGCGGGCCAGATCTGGTGTCATGGGGCGGAGCCGAGAGTTTTACCACCCGGTTGGGTGGGAGGAGCCAGCTTGAAGACCTTCCGGCAAGATTTAAAGCGGCAAGGAACCTGCCAAACAGTGTGGATGAACAACATGTACCATTCCTAGAACTCCTGTTACAGGTGAGTAACCTGTATTTTCTGTCACTTTCAGCCACTGTGGTAGATAGCTTCGTTAGTGCTACATCATGCTTCTCTAGACACGCTAGGGTTTTCTCCATTTTTGCATCCATTGACTACGTCGTAGCCAGCATTTGATGGCTATGGAGGGGTAGGCGAGTTATCTGCTACGTTTTCCCCATCTGAGGTAGCGGATTCTGTGGCCTTGGTAGTTTTAGCTGGAACTGCTTTGGAAGGACCAGACGTTGCACTTTTCTATTTTCCCATCATAAATTTTATGCCCTCTGATAGCTGTTCACCTCCCAAATATGATTTTTGTAGTAATTTGTAGATTCCGTAGACTTAGTTTGTAGAAACTAGCAATTTTGTGGAGCTGAAATGCAGAGCAGTTATAAATTGCGTCCTGCCAGATCAGCTCTCTAGTGCCCCCTACCAGTGCTTTTTCAGCAGTCTTGTCTGCTATTGTTGCCTCCTGCTGTGCAGTGTCAGCTTTTTTTCTCCATAAGTGCTGTGTAATAGTTGAAATCCTCTATCTTTTGATCAAGCTTTTGGATGGCTGCTTGTAGTGAACAGAGAGTTCACCTGAAGTTGTGAACTTTACTGGCTGTGCATTGCCCAACCGCTGGGTCCCTCAGCATCTGCTTGGTTTCTTTTCAGTTTACCCATCGTGCCATTACTCTAAAACACAGAGATAGTCCAAAGTACTATTCCAACTGCAGGACAATCGCAAAAAATAGCAAATAAAGTTCAGTTTGTCTTATTAGAAGTCTATTCAAGATTCAAGTCTGTTTAAGATTTGAGTGCAGAGCTGTTGTAATGCGCATCTGATCACCTAGTCAGCCAAGTCATGCCCCCCAGTCCAAGTTTCTGCTAGCTTTTTTATCTGCTTTTATTCCCAGTCTTTGCAAAAGATGCCAATAATGCCAGCAGCAGTGAAATTTTCATGATAAAAGTCCATTTCACTGTGAGCCCGTGCTGTGATTAGCATTCATGACTACTTGATTTGTAAAGGGAACTGATGGAGAGCCCTACAAAGCAATCAACCCCTCAATCTCTGCCACTTGGGGAGTAATTTAATTACTGTATCTGCAGCCACTTATTGACTTGACATCAGTTCCTTATGTTGCTAATATGTGATAACAGATTTCAAAACTCAAGTTGTTGAAGGAATAGGGCTTTGACTGTTGTGGTGTGTGACTGGCACAGCTAATGAGCTATATAACTTCTTGGAATTTGCTGAACCAAAAGTGCAAAAGCAGTTCTGTTTAGTTCATGTAGAAAAGGGAACATTGCCACAGAGTTGTGTATAAAATTAGCTTGGGTGGAGCAGATTGGGCTAAGCAGAATGTAGACTTTGTCATATCAGCCTCTTAATAATGATTTGGGAGCAATCTGCAAGGAAGCAGCTATTTGTTTTTTCAAATATGTGAGCAAATTTACGAGGGTGGGAGGCACTCACTGTTTTTCAGTAGTGGTATAGCCAGGGAATTCTCCTGCTTTTTGGTTGTCACTGTTATGAGAAAATTCTCAAAAGTCAATTAGTTTTCCTGGCTTCTGGCGTTCTAATTCACATCTGTTTTCTGTACAGAAACACCGTTGTTTCATGTTCAGCTGCTCTGGTGACTCGGAACCCATGCTTATCCTGAGTGCAGTGTACATTAAATGCCTTGTGGTACATTATTAAAAATAGTGATGCTATCCTTGAAGCAGCAAAGGGAGGGGTGAAAGCAGTGGGGCATGTATGGACCACGCTGTCTAACAGCCAGATAGAGAATGGTCCATATGTGGACCACTCTTTATCTGGCTGTACTTGCTAATTGATTGCTGTGTCTGTAAGGCTGCATTGCCAGGGCTCACCGTAGTACATCCTTTTGTTCTTTTGGGACAGCCTTGAAATATGACGACTTTCTGTTTAGAGTGAAGAGGTGGAGTGTTGTGAGACTGGTTTAGATGCTCCCTGTAAGCTTGCAGTGGTTTATTTAGCAGTACAGTACTTTATTTATTTGCATATTGAATTATTTGCACTGGAATTATTCCTGTGATTTATAGCTTGTTTGAGTTTTCACACAGTTACATGGCAAGTAACTGTTGAGAGTGCTGGATCATTTTTCTACAGGACCTCTCTTAGGACCACACCTCTGCTAGTGCTGTTGTTTGTTGTCCAGGGCTAGCTGCCCCCTGAGGTATGCCTGATCTCAGCACACTTGGTGCAATATCCATTTCTTTTTTTAATTTACTGTTTATTAAAAGACAAACATTTCAACTATTGTTACAATAATACAGCAAATCACTAAAATAGTCTTGACAATACATAATTGCATAGTTGTACAGAGTGATGCTATAATTCTTCACTCGGGGGTTGTTCATTTTTCACAGCTGGAAGACACTCCCACAGAGTTCACCTGAATTCGGAGCAACTAAACATGTCTTTAATACTGTTATGATCCATGAGACCATCTCTTCCATGATGGAGGCGGTCCGTCGTCGTCCCACCCCCCCTTTTTTGCAGGACCTCTTTTTTTTGGGGGTGGGGGGTTATGGAACAAAATCACGGTCCGATTGGGCCATGTACCATATCCACCTCTGCCACTTAAAATTAAATATAGTAAGTTTATCCTCCAGACCAGCAGTCAATTTTTCTAACTGGTAGATGTTCATAACTATTTGTCTCCAGTCATTTAGCATAGGGATCACTGGTTTTATCCATCTCCTAGTCATGGCCTTTTTTGGCTGCTAGGAGGAGTACGGGCAGCAGAGTTTTGTACCAAGGAGGGTGGTGAGGGGGAATAATCATCAGCAAAACATTTCATCAGTCAATTCCATGTTTCCCTTAAACAGTCCCTTAACTCGTCCTGCAGGGAACACAAGAAAGGAGTTAATGGAGGGCATGACCAAAATATGTGACCCAAATCGGCTAGCTGACATCTACAACCAGTCCAACAATGACCATATTGTGGTGGTAAACTAATTGAGCAGGGGCTCTAAAGTATCGAGATCTACACTTCCATGAAAATTCTCACCAAAGCACTAAGGAAGTAATTTTAATCACCAGAAGTGTTGCAGTTAACCAAGTGTCTATTGTTGTTGGTAAACTTGGGTCTTTCTTCCAATTTTCCAACACTAAGTTGGTAGAATCTCCCAGTTCCTGTCCCAAGATCTTGTGTATCTAACCTATTAGGTGGAGCCCTGGGTTCCCATCGTTATGGCCCATAATCAGTGTAAGGAAAGGGTTTTGCAGCACTGGAAGTTTAATCATATCCCCCAGTTGTTGCTGCAGAGATCCCTTAAGTTGTATATACCTAAACTAGTCTAGTGATGGGAGGCCGTAACTACTTTGAAGTGACTCAAATGGGAGAACGTCACGTGAATTCAGGAATTGGTAAATGAAATGCAGGCTGAAATGACGCCAGTGCTTAAAGGTCATACATATCCACATCACTAGGCAAAAAAATTGTCATCCACTGAAATTAACCAGCTATAAATATGATCCTAAACTTCTGGTGATTTCGTAAACGGTACCACACTTTAAGGGTTTGAGAAGTAATGGGTGTGTGAAGTGCCGGGGGCGCAGCCCAGACGTGGAAAACAAAATTGCAACTGCAGCATGAAGGTCATGAAGTATAAACTCCGTGTCCTTCCACGGTGCTCATTAAAGGGAGGATAGCCAAAGAAAAACTATTCTCAGGGAGGTAGTCCTGGCATATGACTCTTACGTTTGGCAAATTCACTCTGCCTTGAGCCAAAGACAGCTGAAGTACCGGGAGATGAACTCGAGGACGCCGCCCCCCCCCCCGCCATAAAGTTAGATATCGTAGTGTTCCATGAGGCATAATAAAAATGTTTCGGAGGGTATGGGATAGTCTGGAACAAGTATAGAAGCCCAGGTAATCTATTCATGCATACAATTTCAACTTTTGGAAAAAAACAGCATTAATTTACTCCAGTTATTGAAATCCTTTTATATTACTGTTGAAGGTTCATAATTAAGTAGTCCTAGATTATTCAGGTATTTTGAGATGGTGATTTCTAAGTATTTTAGGGAGATTTTAAGCCATTTTAACAGGTAAAATTTCTTTAAGGATTCTGAGGGGATAAAAGTGAAAGTTAACACTTCAGTTTTAGTTAACTTCAGCTACATGGCAGGTTTTAGGCTGAACTTATCTAATATTTCCCAAAGAGCTGGTAGTGACTCTTTTGGAGATAGTAGTGTCAGAAAGACATCCGCAAAGAAAGTGATCTCATACTCAACCTGGCCCAGTAGTATGCCCTCCACCCCAACCCCCTGGCAAACAGCCATTGCCAGTGGTTCCATATATAATGCAAATAATAGTGGTGACAAAGGGCAACCCTGTTTTGTTCCTCGTTATAACGATATGGGTGAAGAAAGCAAACCATTGATCCTGACATATGCCACAGATCAGCATAAATCTGCCGAAGCCATATCAGAAAGGTGTCAGGAAAGTGGAAGGTCGACAGGGTATCCCATGAAAAAAACCCAGGACACCCTGGCAAAAGCTTTTTCCGCATCTAAACTAAGAAATATCGCCAGGATTTTTCTGGCCTGGACGTGTTCTGCTAGCAGCAGAACCTGCTGGATATTGTCCATAGTGTTTCAATTCTTAATAAAACCTGTCTAATCAGAATGCATCGGGACAGCAGAATTCCCTCTAAGTGGCAGGCCCATTTTGCCATATAAATCTTATAGTCAGTATTCAGTATCGATATTGATTGATACGATGAGGGTTGCATCAAGTCCTTTTCTGGTTTTGGCACTGCTGCTGTAACCGCACAGGCCCGGGGGGGGGGGGGCCCTGGCCTCTCCCTCTCCCTCTGACACCTGTCGAAAGGCAGAAAGTAGTGGAGGCAATAATAATCCAATAAATTTTTTATACCATTCAGAGCTATAGCTGACAGGCCTAGGGCATTTCTGAGTTTGTACAGCTTTAATTTGATGAAGGATCTCTTCAGCCCTGATGGGCGCTTCCAGAATACATCTCTGGTCGTCAGTCAGGTGGGGAAGAGACAAGGACTCGAGGCCAGGAGAGCTCATCTAGCTTCGAAGTGGAGTGTTGATCAGAATGATAGTTTTTGATAATAAGATAAAAAGATGGCTCTGATTTCCTCATCCCGATATGTAAATTGTTTAGTTTGGGGATTTTTAATTTTTAGTATTGTTGAGGTTTTTTTCCTCATGCGCAATTTACGGGACGGGGTACAAGACCCTCTAACCCTCCCCCAGATTATCATGCTTCAAGTAAAGTAAGATCTGCTGTACTTTCCAATCCATTATTTTTTTCATTTCTTGTTGTGTGTCCTGTATTTTTATTTGCAACTCTTTGTATACAGTGATTAGATGGTCCTGAAGTTGTTGCGTTAATTCCAAATACTTCTGTTCATTTTGCAATATCCATTTCTGTTTTGCTGAAAATATTGATGAACCTACTAGAGGAGAAGGCAGTAACCCAAATTGGGGTATAAGGATTATGAAAGGAATGAGGTATGACAGAGAGGGATTATTCTATGTTAACGTACCAAGTGCTGGGTTCGGTTTAGGACTTCAACCACCACGAGGTACATTGACATAGCAACTAAGATAATATGAGGGCTAGGGGATTTGACGTATGAGAACAGACTTGAGGAGCTCTGCCTGTTTTCATTGGAGGAGAGGGAAGACAGGGGGGACATGATTGAGGTCTTCAAGTACCTCAAGGGAATAAATAGGGTAAACATGGAGGGGATCTTTAGACTAAAGCAGGGAGATATCACCAGAGGGCATGGTTTGAAGTTGGAAGGTGGAAGGGTGAGGGGGAAAAGAGGAGGAGGTTTTTCACTGAGAGGGTGGTGGACCCTTGGAATGCACTGCCTGGCGAGCTGGTTCAGAGATCCACAGTGGAGGGCTTCAAGAGAGGCCGGGACAGACACAGAAAGTGGATGTATCAGATGATGGCCTGTCCCAGGGGGGTGGGGATGGATGATAGGGGTTTCTGGAGCACAAGGGATGGGAGGGCCTCGGCACCCAACTAAGAATCTAAGGTTCGAGCAGACTCGATAGACCGTAAGGCCTAATCTGCTGGCAGATAGTATGTTAGTATAATCCCCTAGCTGGATTTGCCATTTCCACTTATAACATTTTTAGTATCTTAGTTTATAACCATGTAGTAGTGTTGTAATTTGTTGCTGTATCTTTAAATGGTTGGCTTTAGAGCATTAGCATAAATTACATATGCAGCAGGGATTAGGTTGCAGCTGGTCAAATACACTAGTTGGGTGTGGTTGCAGTACAGTGAGTGTGTTTTAGTTGCATAGTTAGTTTAACTTCCTGCAGTTTCCTTGTGATCAGTGAGGGTGAGCTGGAAGTCTGGGCTGTGCTTCCTTTATTTTCCACATTTATTTTATTTAAAATTTCAGTGACCTGGAAAGGCACTCTGAGCCGAGGCTCGTTTCCAGGTGTGACCCGGGGACAGGGGAACAAGGAAACAAGGGAACAAAACAGACAAATGGAGATGCAATAGAATTAACATACAAGTACAGGAGTAGCAATACAGGCAAGGATTTTTTTTACTTGGCATATACGTGACATATACAAACTAAGACGTGGCATAATATTTGAGATATTTCGGTGCACTTATATATACGATTTATGCAACTATCTTTATTCTCCTTTCACTGGCCCCATAGCCCTCCTTCCAGTGAGGTCGCTCGGTGCCTGCCTAAGGTCCTCCTGGGTCCGGTGTGCTGCTGCCAGAACCTCTCCTGCAACTCCTCCAATGTTCCCGTCCCCTGGCTCTAAGCCCCCCGGGGTGGGACCGCTGTACTCCTTTGGCACTATCTGTAGTCTAGAAGGGCCACCGGGGAGTGGAGGAGAGACAGCGACCAGCCAGGACAGATCCAGCATTGGGCGTGGGGCAGTCCTCTGGGCCCACCTTCGCCTGTCCGGATGCCAGGGTGTATCCACTTTTTATGGTTTCCCTTGGGGGTGTGGACGTGCCATGATGTCTCGTACACGACAGGAGCACTCCCGCTCCCATGCATAAGACGTCTGCCGACACCTCCAAACCTAAAGAGCCTGCCACAAGTAGTGATGCTCGGCCCCACTGGGGCCGCTGGTAAGGGCGCAAGCCGCACTCCACCCCTCCCAGGAGGAGAGGAGAGCAGGCCTCTGGACACTCGATCCTCTCCTGCCCCTGCAAAGCCCGGATGACCTGAGCTTGTTCTCGAACCCGGGTTGCCGGCATGGCACGAGGTGTGTCCAGTGCCTCAACACTCTGCGCCATCGGGCCAGTTTATACAGCAGACTTGGCTAGCAAATATTGAGACATAGTAGGGTAGGCGGAGGCATGTTTCGCCGGTTAGGGTAGAATGAGAGAATTGGAGGGGGGAGTGGTGGGGCAGGAGCACAAGAGGGCAGGAAAGAGGCGTGTTTTTTTGATGGAGGGGGGAGAGAGTCCGTTTCAAAGATGGGGAGGAAGACTGTTCCAAAGGGACATGATGATGAGTTAAATGGAAGCCTAGACCGTTGATTAGAAGACCTGCGACTCAACTCTGGTGTAGTGCAGATTATGATGACTTTGAAGCGGGGAGTTTGAGCCGTTCTGTGCTCGTTTCTGGTTTCAGAAAAATTAGCGGATATTTTATTAGCTCTTCGAGCAGTATAGTGATGTATGTATATTCTGTTGTTGTAGAACCATAGTTTTCGACAATAGTTTGTGTTTTTATTAGGTGTTCTAGATCTTTTTCTTGTGTGAGCAGCACTAAGGCTTTTGGGATTTGGATTTTTAACGTAGGAAATATATATATTTTTTTTTTTTTTTAAAGTTGCTGGATGGACTTCCTTTGCAGTTTGTGAAAATTGAGCAGTGTTGCTGGAGGGTGGGTTATTTGCATGATTTCTTTCTGATATTGCTGTTTTCTTTGATTTGCACTGTGACCCTTTTGACCCTGAAGATATGCAATTAGCATGTTGCTCTTTTTGACTGACAGGTTGTGCTCCAGATTAATGCGTCTCAGTAGTGGTATGTGCTAGGTTAAAGGGACACTGTCAGCCAGTTTTTCATCATATTGTTTCTAGTTAAAAACTTAAATTTTATGGTTGCTTACCTTCTCTAAAATTCACTGCTGTTTGTTTTGTCTGTCTCCTTGTTTAGTAGAACTGAAATGCATGCTAATATATACTTACAAACAACCTTGTTTTGTTTACAATCCTTGATCTGTTCTTACTACATATTTCCTGATCATTAGAAACACACCCAGACAGTGCAGTCACTTATAAGGCAATAGTCTCCTAAACTCCCACTGCATCATGAGTGACTAGATTGTGTTGTGGGTGTTCCCAAGTCCAGGAAAGATGCAGCTGGAGCTGATCAAGGAACGTAAACAAACCTGTGTTTGTGTGGTAACACCAGTATGATGGGCAGTCTGTTTTTCACTTTCTTTTTTCTTTAAAAAAAAAAAAAAAAAAAAATCAGAATCAAACTATCAGCTGCATTAGTAGTCTTTACAGAATGTTGGCAATCTTAAACTGTGATCTTACTTCGAGAGAGTTCTTGCAGTAGGTCATCGCATATAGGACTGTGCCCCCTGGCGTTAGGACTGTACTGCAAAGTTTTCCAGCAATGCCTGGTGGGGGACCGCCCACCCGTCATGTGACTGACGTCAGCATGACCCTATATAGTGGGCGGTCTCCATGCCCGCCTTCCAGTTCTTTCCCGCTGTCCACCTGCGCATAGTTACTCGCAGCAAATGTTGCTCAGTTGATCGCCATTTTTGCCTTCATTTCTGAAGTTTCTATTAGTTTACGTTTCGTTTATATCTTCTCCACCTCCGACAGTGAAGACAAGGAAGTGCGAGAAGTGCGGTGCACTGATCCCTCATAAGGATGGTCACTATCGATGTCTTTTCTGCCTGGGCCTGAACCACGACACCGCGGCCTGCCTTAACCGCAAGCCCTTCAATCAGGCCATCCGCAAGCGGAGACAGTAGGCTTTGGAGGCCCATCATTTGAAGACCAGAATGGCCTCCCTAGAGAAAGAGATGCAAAAATTGAGAGACACTGCTTCTTCCCCTTCTTGAGTCAAAGAAGGAAAAGAAAGCAAAGCACTGAGAGTGGGAGCGCCTGGAGGATAGGGATCGAGTGGGTTCCAGTAAGCCCTCGACCAGTAAGGCCGTTCCCCTGCCGCCTGCCCTTGAGGTAGTCTAGGCCACGTCCGGGACTTATCCAGGCCCCTCTGCCTCTTTCCCCCCGATCTCCACTGGTAAGCAGTCCACCAGCTCCTCGGGCGCATGGCCGATTTCGTCCGATAAGTTGGCCCCCGGCTCCTTCGGGACTCACCCAGCTGTCAATAAGTTGAGTCCCCAGGATCAGATGGGGACCCACACGACACTGACTGATAATCCGGTCGAAGGTCCTCTCCTCCTCCGCCCGGTCCCTCTTCCGTCTGCTAAGCCAGTCGTCTCTGCCTTGGATGACCGCCCAGAGGCCGCTCACCCATCGGGGGCTGATGCCACCTCACTCTATGTCCAGTTGAACACACTTATGGCTATCTACTAACCCACCCTCAGGCTCTTCTGAGGGAGCCTTCCTCTTCACCTCTCGTGGAATTCGACCCCAGTGGAAACGTCGGGTACGGAGGAGGAAACGGGACCCTGGAAGTGGTTCTTTCTTCTCCCACCCCAGTTACCGCGTCTCGGGTCTTCCCAAGGGACACTAGGCCGGGGCTCCAGCGCCAAACCTTAGTGTTCAGAGAGTCCCCGAACCTATCCTACCTTTGCCGGAACTGCTGATGGTGCCACTGTGAGATAGTCTTCTGTTGACTCCGCCCCTTCTGATGCCAGGGGCACTGACAGGTATTTCGTCAGACCCTCTTCTGTCAGGACCGTTGCGTCCAACCCGGACATAAACTATAGTGATGCTGGGCCCGGCGCCACATATTCAGATGACCGTAGGTTTGACGCCAGCCCCTCCGTCTGCTCCTCTGACATGGGGTATCCTGACATAGGATATTGTCCCTGGCCCGTCTCGGCCACGTTACCCTTCAAGGATATCTTCCTCAGGGGGCAAACATTGGCCTATCCTCCATCTGGCCTGACGTTGGATTTTATACCCCATTCTGTTTTTCCGGGGTATCACCTTTTGAGTTATCCCTATTACCAGGCCTACCCTCATCATCACCATTACCATGGGTCGGGTGCACCTCTTTATGATCATCTGCCCACCCATGCACCTACACCCCCTCATCTGGCCCCACAACAGGATTGCCAGTCTCTAATTCCTTCCTGGTGGAAGGAGGCTAGGTCGGAATTGGTCTCGGATTTGGAGAGGTGTCTACCGGCCCTGATAGTCACCCCTCCCCTTCGTTCCCTGTCAGCTCTGTCTGCTCGTCTGTGCATATTTCAGGGACCACGCCTCAGGAGGTTACCTTTCCAGACTTCGATACCCCCTGAGGATCATGACACTCTGGACTCCGAGGAGGATTCCTCGGATGACTCTTCTGATGAGCATTCCTCTGTGGCTAAGGGCAATGAATCCCCCAAATCTCCCCTAGAGGACCCCTCTTTCACAGAGTTGTTACATATTATCCAGCAGACCAGCGGCTGGAATACAGAGGAACATGACCCAAAGAGGAAATGTCTCGCGGAACACTTGGATTTAGAAACTGTTTCTCCTATCCCTGTCCTCCCCTGGACAGCCACTCATGAAGACCTCACCAGTACCATCTGGCAGCTGCCCCACTCTATACCGGGCATTCCTAAGAAGGCAGACTGGATATATCACTCTCCTGAGGGTGTTTCATGTTTGGATGCTCACCCTAAAGTGGATTCCATTGTCACAGTAGCAGCTCATGATCGCTCGGCTATCCCAAAGTACATAAGTACTCCCCCCCCCCCCCGGGTTCCACCATCCCTCCCACCTGCCTCCAAAACTCAGAGAGGCGGGAGACCTCCTCCCTTGCCCTCCACTTCCTGACTGGCAGCTGCCTCCTCCTCCTCTGCCACGGTGGGAGGAAGGTTCACTCTCCATATGCAGGAGTGGAGGGACGTAACCTCAGATGTTTGGGTCCTGCAGCTCATTTCCAAAGGGCACACCTTGGAGTTTCTGGAGTTTCCTGCAGAATCCCTTCCAGGTCGCTCAAGCTACTCCCCGCACCAGTATTCTCTAGTTGAGGAGGAAATTCGGGCTGTAAGACAGAAGGTGGCCATAGAGTCAGTCCTTCTGCCTCAGTGGGGAAAAGGGTCTTACTACAATTTTTCCGTGGTCCCCAAAAAAGATGGGCGACCCCAGATCCATATTGGACCTCAGCAAACTGAACCTGTTTGTAGAGTGCAAAAGGTTCCATATGCAGACAGTGCAGGGCCTTCTGCCTCTTCTGCAGAAGGACCATTGGCTTTGCGCACTGAATATGAAGGATGTTTACCTGCATATTCCGGTGTTCCAGACCACCGCCGTTACCAAGCGTTCTGCTTCCAGGAGCACTCAGTTTACAGCCTTCCTTTGGTCTTTCCTCGGCATCCCGGTTCTTACTGCGCCTAGCTGGTGGTGGCAGTGCCTTGGCGCCCGCCAGGTGTAGCAGTGTTCCTCACCTGTACTATTGGCTCTGATGGCCCCATCCAGGGACAGTCTTCTGGATTCACTCTCATGTACTCTGGACCTCTTTTCGCAACTGGGGATCACTGTCAATCTCCCCAAGGCGATTCTTACCCCCTCCCAGAACCTTCAGTTCATCGGAGCGATCTTAGACACGGTCCAGTGCACAGCCTTCTTCCCCCTGGACAGGGCAGAGGCTCTTCGAGAGCAGGTCAACCTAGTGGCCTCTTCCAGATTTCTTCCGGTCAGAACGTTGTTGCATCTTTTAGGCTTGATGGTGGCCTCCATCTCCATGGTCCCCTTCGCCAGAGTGCATATGAGGATCACCCAGTGGATGCTGCGCGTGCAGTGAGAACAATGCTTGGACAACTTGGTCCACATGATTCTAGTCTTCAGTACGCTCAATAGGGATCTCCTCTGGTGGTTAGATCCCCTGAATCTGTCTCGGGGGTCTTCCTTTCAGAAGTCCCCCTCCTCTCTGGACCCTCACTAGAGATGCCTCCTGTCTAGGTGGGGGGGGGGGCTCACCTGTAGGACTGTCGGACTTTGGGTTCATGGTCCCAGTTAGAGATGTCTCTCCACATCAACATCCTGGAGATGAGGGCAGTCCTTTATGCCCTTCAGGCTTTTCAGTCCATCCCATCAAAGGGAACACTGTTGATCCAGACGGACAACAAGTCTGTGGTCTGGTATATCAACAAGTATGGAGGCACCCAATCGTACCACCTATGCAGGGAGGCGATGCGAGTGTGGAACTGGGCAGCCCAGCACAACCTGTTTCTCTCAGCCGTGCATATTACAGGCATTTGCAATGTCCTGGCGACAGCCTCAGTTGGACGTCGTCCCTCAGTCACGAATGGGAACTAAGTCAGAAGTAGCAGACTCTCTCTTTCTAAGGTGGGGTCGCCCAGACATAGATCTGTTTGCCTCCCTGTTCACGCAAAGCTTCCCGGCTTCTGCTCGCTTGTTCCAGAGCCTGGTGCTTTTTTTGGACAATGCATCATCTCTATTTTGGAAAAGGAAGTTCTTGTATGCCTTCGCTCCCTTTCTCATTCTGCAGAGAGTGCTTCTCAAACTCCAGGCAGAGGGAGCACAGATGATCCTGCTCTGACCGAGGCAAATCTGGTTTCTGCTAATGCAGCAGCTCATAGTGGAAACCCCAGTTCCTCTGTCTCTCTGGCATGATCTGTTGACTCAAAATCAAAGCAGGCTGTGACATGCGCTACAGTTCTTGGAAGGCGCTATTTTTGGTTGCCATTATTTCTCGTAGGATTTCTGGGCTTCAGGTTCTGATGCATAAAGAGCCTTATTTGATTTTTTACAAGGACTGGGTGGTCCTGTGTACAAATCCTAAGTTTCTTCCCAAGGTGGTTTCTGAGTTTACCCTAAACCAGATAGCTGAACTCCCAGTTTATTATCCTGTTCACACGAATGGGGGGAGGCTCTCCTTCACGCTTTCGACGTGCATAGGATCCAGAAAATCTGATCAGCTTTTTGTCTCCTTTGCCTCCAAATCCTTGGGATCAGCAGTATCTAAGCTGTATCTACCCAAGTGGCTTGCTAACTGAATAGAAACATAGAAGTTGACGGCAGATAAGGACCTCAAGGCCCATCCAGTCTGCCCATTTCTTTTTCTACCTTATAAATGTGCCATTGGCCTTTGCTCTGTCAATGGCCTAGCTATTCATACTGATCTGTATTGCTCCCTTATGCCTATCCTATGCCTGTTTGAAGCCCTGCACTGTATTCATATCCACCACTTCCTGAGGTAGGCCGTTCCATGCATCCACCACCCTTTCTGTGAAAAAGAACTTCCTCACATTACCCCTTAATCGGCATACCTCTAATTTCATGCTGTGTCCTCTTCTTCTGCTATTTTTCTTATATTGAAACATGGTAGACTCTTTCACCTTGTTAATGACCTTAAGGTGTTTGAATGTTTCGATCATATCACCTCTCTCCCTACTTTGCTCTAGGGTATACATATTGAGCTCCGTTAATCTGTCCTCATATGTTTTCTTATGCTGTCCCTGCACCATTTTGGTTGCCCTTCTCTGGACTGCCTCAATTTGGTTAATGTCCTTGTGAAGGTGTGGCCTCCAGTACTGCACGCAGTACTCCAGATGGGGCCTAACCAGTGTCTTGTAAAGAGGGATTATTACCTCCCTCTTCAGACTTGTGATACCCCTACTAATACACCCTAACATCCCCCTAGCCTTACCTACTGCTTTAGAGGTCTGCTTGGATGATTTCAGGTCATCAGTGATGATGATGCCCAAGTCTCTTTCTTCCCTTGTGATTGCAAGCAACTCCCCTCCCAGCCTATAGGTGACTTCAGGGTTTCTCTTCCCAATGTGCATGATTTTGAACTTCTTTGTATTAAACCCCAGTTGCCACTCTTCCGACCATTTTGCTAGTTGATCCAGATCTCTTCTCATTCTGCCCACCCCATCTGGATCATCTACCCTGTTGCAGATCTTGTTGTCACCTGCAAACAGACAAACCTTACCCCCCCCCCCAAGTCCATCTGCAATGTCACTGATGAAGATATTGAAGAGGACTGGCCCCAGGGCTGATCCCTGAGGTACCCCACTTGTGACTTGCATCTCTTCTGACTGTATACCATTTACCACCACTCTCTGTTTTCTGCCCGTCAACCAGTTTGCCACCCAGTTGACGAACTTCTGACCCACCCTGAGCCTTCCCAGCTTATTAATCAATCTTCTGTGTAGAACAGTATCGAAAGCTTTGCGGACGTCAAGGTAGGTGACATCAACTGCTCCCCCTTGGTCCACCACTCTGGTTACCCAATCAAAGAAATTTTCCACTTCTGTTATCAGAAGCATGACAAACCTCTTCTGGGGGAAGTCAAATCTCACTCTACCAGAGGTATGGCTACCTCTGCAGCATTCCTAAGGAACGTTTCTGCAGCTGAGATTTGTGCGGCAGCAGCCTGGAGCTCAGTCCATACCTTCACAAAGCATTACAGTCTGGACATTGCCTCTAGGCGTAGGGCCGGGATTGGCCTCGCTGTTCTGCAGGGCCTACTGTCTTAAGTCGGTCCTGCTCTGTTCTTTCAGTTGCTCCTCCTCCTGTGACACTCTCGGTCTCTCTGAGAGTGACTGCTTGGGATTCAGTCCTCTATGTGATGACCTACTGCAGGAACCCTCTCGAAGTAAGATGGTACAGTTACGTAAGAACTTACCATAACAGTAGATCTTCGAGAAAGGTTCCTGCAGTAGGTCACCTTTTCCCTCCCTCTTTCCCCCAGTTTCTGCATTTCTTTCAGCCTATTCTGATCTGGGCTGCAGGATTTCATCCTTTCTCCTGTCTCAAGGTCACGCTGATGTCAGTCACATGACATCGTGTGGGCGGTCCCCCGCCAGGCATTGTTGGAAAAGTTTGCCTTGCGGCCCTGACACCAGGGGGTGCAGTCCAATATGTGATGACCTACTGCAGGAACCTCTCTCGAAGATCTGCTGTTATGGTAAGTTCTTATATAACTGTATTTTTTTTAATCTGGGGCACTTTTAGACCTAAGTGGGTTGACAGTGTCTCCTTAATGTAGTACCACGTGACCGAGCTTTGACCATGATGAGCTGGAATTGACCAGACTCCATTTTATAAGCAGCATAGCTCGAGTGTGTTGGAATTTCTTATAAACTGGGTAAAAACTATTTCATTTACAAAAATACAAAGAAATATTTAAATTCATGAAAAATGAATACATTTAGTGGATATTCATCCACTTGTAAAGTAGTCCCTGGTAAATACTGTTTTCCAGTTCATACTTACTTAAATTGTAATTTAAAGTTTTATGGGCTTAAAGAGGATGAGGAGAAAATAGAACATCTGACATTTTACTGTTCTCATTTTGTTTCCCATATGCGTTTCCTCGTCTCCCTGTATTACATCTAGAGCTTGCCATTAGAAACTTGCATTGGGGGGGGGGGCTAATGAGCAGCTAAGTGAAAGGTTGCAAAGCTGCAGAGCTCTGCACCAAAGCATCGTTTTAAAGTGCTTTAAAACTACTTATTTGTACATCTAAACAGCTTATTGTGGTACATATCGGCAGCAGAATGGATGAGTTCCTTACCACAAGCAAGCCAGCTTGGCAAACGGGCAAGAAGGCTAAAAATATACTGGGGCAAGATGGGGAGGAGTGGCAGTAGGACCAGGCCCAATATCACTGTCGGTGGCCGAAATTGCAGTGCTGAGACGAGCAGTCTCTGAATAGGTCTTAGCGGATTTGAAACCTCACTGGGACAGCATAGAGCAATCGCTAAAAGGAATTTCACAAGAAATAAAACAATAAACCAGACAACTTAATGAGGTTGAGCAGCGAGTGTCGATTTGGAGGATGTGAATAAGGAGGTCCCAGATAAAATAACAAAAACTTGAGAAAGAGCTGGTGGATCTAAAAGAAGCATTTGGCTACCAAGAAAATTATAGCAGGTGCAATAATCTTCTGATCAGGGGGCTGCCTGAGGGAGCGGAGCATGGAGATTTGAATACCTTTTGTGCTGAAATATTGCCCAAGCTCCTGGGACTAGACATGAAAAGAGAGGCTGAAAATTAAAACAGCGCATAGGGCCCTTGTTCCGTGCCTGCCAAAAGACCAACCGCTGAAGCAAGTAATATTTCATCTGCATCACTACCAGAATTGACAGGCCTTGCTCGTGGCCTACCAGAAATAAAAGGGAGCTGAACTATGAAGGGCACAAACTAGCTGTGGCTGTTGCCGTGCTGGCCGACCTGGGAGGTGCAAGTAGCAGTGAGGGATAAGAAAGCTGCCTATGTACGTTTTAAGCGCTCTGGGGGAAATGGAGAGAGGTGAGTATGAGTTGTCAGCTAGAAGAGTCATGAGTGGTGAGGGAAGCCAAGGCAAGGTTGGAGCAAAACCTGGCCAGGGATATCCGAAGGGGTGGAAAGGGATTTTATAGCCACATTGGGGAAAAGGAAAGGGAGAGCACACATCTCTAGGATTAGGACTGGGGAAGGATGGGCTCAGGAGGCAGGGAACGAGCAGAGGTACTTAACAAGTACTTTGCCTCGGTATTTAGGGATGGAGACCTGGGATCCATTCAACGGAAGGGGGGGACAGCTGAGGAGGACAGATGGAGATGAGGACCAGATGAGGCTGGGGTACCGGGTGGACCAGGCCTAGAATGGGATGGGGGTCCCTTTGAGGGGAGATTAGGGAGGGAGAAATCACAGAGAACAGCATGAGGGAGGCCCTACGGGTGCTGAAAACTGATAAGGCACCAGGACTGGATGGGCTGCATCCAAGAGTGCTGAAGGAACTGGCAGATCTAGCAGCTCTACTAGCTATGCTGTTCAACGCCTCTGTCCAGACAGGAAGGGTGCCCCAGGATTGGAGGGTGGCTCATGTGGTGCCTATCCACAAAGGTGGGTCTAGGGAGGAGATGGGAAATTACAGGCCTGTCAGCCTTACGTCGGTAGTAGGCAAACTAATGGAGGGCTTCATCAAAGGGAAGATCACGAGGCAACTGGAAAGGCTGGGGCACATGCATGACAAACAGTATGGTTTCGTCCCGGGGAGATCATGTCAGACCAACCTCATAGATTTTTACGACTGGGTGACGGGGACCCTGGACAGACAAAGACCGGTGGACGTCTTATGTCTGGATTTCAGTAAAGTGTTTGACTCTGTACCCCACATCGGGTTATCGACAAAGTTGGGGGGGGATGGGGGTGGGAAGGCAGTTGCTTAGATGGGTAGAAAACTGGCTTACAGATAGAACACAGAGGGTAGTGTTGGTGGGATAGTCTCTTCCCCTAGGAAGGCCTTCAGTGGGGTACCCCAAGGTTCAGTGCTGGGACCACTCCTGTTCAGCGCCTATGCCGCTGATATAGGGACGGGGGTTAGGAGGAGGATGAGCCTCTTCGCGGATGACTCAAAACTGGGAGCACTGGCTGACAGGGAGGAAGCGAGGGTGGCAGTCCAGAGCGATTTGGGTACCCTGGAGGGTTGGTCAAGGAGGTGGGGGCTGAGGTTTAATCCGGGGAAGTGTAGGGTGTTGCATCTGGGAGTCAGAAACCCAGGTCACATATACACCCTGGGAGGTGTCTCACTGCAAGCCACATCGAGTGAAAGGGACCTGGGGGTGGTGGTTAATACCATAATGAACAACACTGAAAACTGCAGAAGATCGGCGGCAAAGGCAAACAGGATACTGGGCTGCATAGCCCGGGGAATAATGTCCAGGAGGAGCAAAGTGATCCTACCTCTATACAATGCCTTGGTCAGGTCGCATCTTGAGTATTGCGTGCAGTTCTGGAGACCTCACCTTAGGAAGGACATAGCATTGTTGGAGAGGGTCCAGAGGAGGGCAACCAGGATGATCCAGGGCTTGAGTGATAGGACCTATGAGGAAAGGCTGGAAGCCTTTAGGCTGTACTCGCTGGAGTAGAGGAGAGGAGAGACAGGGAGACATGATTGAGATATTCAAATATGTGAAGGGGATTAACAGGGGCAGAGCCAAAGAAATGTTCAGGCTAAAGAAAGGGGGCACAACCAGGGGGCATGAATGGAAGTTGGAGGGGGGAACCTACAGGGAGAAACGTGGACGCATTACTTACTACAGAGGGTGGTGGAGCCATGGAATGCATTGCCAGGAGTCTAGTTGAGCAGGGCACTGTGGAGGGCTTCAAGAGGGGGTGGGACAGATGCATGGGTATACTGAAGCCAGGGTTGACCCTCTCGGGGCCGGGGGGGAGGAGGAGCTAGCGCCCAATAGGGGCTGGCTACCAAGCAGACATGAAAGACCATTGGGCCTATTCTGCTGGCTTTTAGTATGTTAGCTCTCCATCAGGACAGAGAAAAAGGCAGCAATTTAATGTACAGATGGATAGACTAAGGAAGAGGGGCCTGGAATGTTTCATAATTTACCCTGCAACAGTCAAAGTTAAAGTGGAGGGAGCTACTTACTCCTTCTAGGAGGCGGAGAAGCTGCAGGCATTTATAGAAGAATGAGATTGCAAAAACCAGAAGACATGAATGATGAGGTTGCTGAAGGGAATGCAGACCGCTGTCTGGCGCACATTTCCTGAACACCCGATTTGGCTGAGTTGGAGAGGAGCAGCTAGAAAGATGATGCAAGTGCAGACGTCTTTGTTTTTTCACACTACTGGCCTCTATTTGGATTTACAATTTTGGAATATGGCTATTGACTGGTCAGAAAAGCAGTGCTTACTGCAGTGGCTTACAGCTTGTTTGGCAACCACTTATTGGACCGTTGGTGAGGTTGTGGCTTTTTGGACTAGAGACAGAACTATGCGGGAAATGCCACGATACGCATGGGGGTCCGACCTTAGCGCTTTGCATTGAATCGGGCCAGCTTGTAGTGCCAAACAGCAAGGACATAGATGCAAGGGCTTAATTTAAACTGATTTCATGGAGGCTGAAGAGGTTGCGCCTTGAATTGGGATTGTTGGAGGAGCCATGCGGTGAATGTTCCCCCTCAAAGGGGAATGCTGAAGATGTAACCTCTCGCAGACTCTTGTCCCACAAATCCTAGTAGTTTAGTGAAATCAGAGGGAAGGGGGAATGCAGCTTGTTGGGTAAGCTAATCAAAAGGCATGGGAAGTAAGAACCCCTATTAGAAGGAGGAGTTAGTTGGGCAGAAGTTCATAGGAAGCCATTATAAGGGGTTCTAGCACCTGGATACATCCAGTTTGAGTTTCAGGGTGAGGAGGAATGTTACAGGGTGCTTAAGGGAAAGAGTGTACTAAAGCTCTTATAACTGGGGAGTAAACAACAAAGCGGGGACATATGTGCCATAGGTAATAGCTGTGTGCTGCAGATAGAGGAGTCTCAATAAGTGCAATATTATATGAACAATTAAGGAGGGTGGAGCGACAAGTAGCAGGGGATATGGAGGCCATAACACACCCTGAAAGCCATCTCTGACATGAAGCAAGACTCACTAGAACAAAGCGGAAGTATATACTCAGAAATGTCTATAACGGGATTGACTGGGGGGGACTGAGTTTTTGTTATGCTAATGTTTGTTATTGTTATTTGGTCTGTTCTGTGCAACTCTAAATATTCGTCATAGGAATTCCCTTGGTCATAATGGGGACATGAAATGGTGGGATGGCTAAGGTAACAGCATGACCCCCGATGACGAAGGTGGTATCGTGGAATGTGAAAGGATTTACCTCCCCTGCATAAAGAGCAAAAGTCTTGGTTGCACATAAAAGAAGATACATGACAGTGGCTCTCTTGCAGGAGATGCACCTGTCTTTGGGAGAACATAAAATATTAGTGGGAGGGTGGGTTGGGGCCTGCAGCATATAATGCACATAAGAGAGAGAAGTAGCTATTCTGGTGAATAAAGGTTTTCCATTTGCAGTTCAGCGAGTTGTAAAGGATCCTTCAGAGTGTAGGTATATTTTTATAGTGGGAGAGGTATTTGGCAAACAAATAACATTTGGCAATGTTTATGCACCATCAGTGTTCGATAAAGATTTCTATCCAAATATTTTGGATATACTTGTAAGAGAGCAGTTCCCGAATTAAATTTCTTGGGGGAGACTTAAATTGTATGGCAGACCCCAAACTGGACTACATGGGGACCAGAGACATGGTAGTTAAGGCAGTCCAGCAGTAGCAACTGGGACTGTCAGATCTGGGCTTAATTGATGGCTGGAGAACAGCCAATCTGGGGACAAAAGAATATACTTTTTTCTCTAGCCCACATGGATCTTGGTCTAGACTGGACTATGTGTATATCCAGAGAGATTTATATATGTATACAAAAAGGAAAAGGACAGGGCACAGCCCAATATTTTTATCAGACCATGCCATGGTTGAGATGGAACTAGACCTTGCCCAGCCGGAGACATGGAAGGGTAACTAGAGGTTTCCCACCTATCTACTGGCCAGAGAGGAGTTCAGAGAATTCCTTAAGGATCCGTGGGAAGTGAGGAAGTAAATAAAGGTACAGTGGACTCCGAGGGAACGTATTGGGAAGCTAGCAAAGCATACATGCGGGGGGTGATTATTGGGTACACAGCTAAAATGAAACTGGGAAAAAAGACAGAAACAGAGGAATTAGAAAGAAGGATACTCTGTACCCCTCATCGGGTTGTTAACAAAGTGGGGGGATGGGGTGGGAGGACAGTTGCTTAGATGGGTAGAAAATTGGCTAACGGAAAGAACACAGAGGGTAGTGGTTGGTGGGATAGTCTCCTCCCCTAGGAAGGTCTTCAGTGGGGTTCCCCCCCAAGGTTCGGTACTGGGGCCACTCCTGTTCAATGCCTGTGTCTCCGATATAGGGAGGAGGGTTAGGAGCAGGATGAGCCTCTTTCATAGGTTTCATATTTTTTTTCAAGCTAGAGAACAATAGTCCATAATGCTTGCCTAATATTTTGGTGTATTAGATATATTTGTCTTCATCTGTCATTACTGAATCCAAATTTTATTTGAATGCATCCATGTTTGTACTTTCTACTACAATTGTAGGAAGATTATTCCATATTGAAATTAATCTTATGCTAAACCAGTTTTTCCTCCTTAATGAATTCCATTTCCCAATCAATAACTGTTTATTATGTCTACGGTTACTTTGTCTAAATTTGGATTCGAATAAACCTGTTCCATTTAGGAGTATAGAGTCTTGTAGTAAACCATATATAAGGCATAGGTCTCCCCTAAGCCTTCTATACTTTAAAGAATACAATTTCAGACCCTTAAGCCTATTTTCATAGTCCTTTCCCTTCATTCCTGTTATTGCCCTACTAAATCGTCTCTGTACTCTTTCAATGTTATTAATTTTTTCCTTTATATATGGGGACCACACTTGGGCACAGTACTCAAGGTGGGGTCTCACTAGAGCATTATGCAATGGCAGCATAACCTTTCTAGTCCTGCAAGCCACATGTCTACATATACAATTTAGATTCTGATTCGCCCTTTTGATTTGTTTGAAACAATGTAATTTGAATTTCATATCCGGGGTGATGGTAAGCCCAAGATCCCTTTCTTCCATGGTCTGATGTAATGTTTGGTTTGCCAGTTTATATGTAAATTTAGGATTATGTTTACCCAAATGCATCACCTTACACTTATCGCTGTTTAGTACCAATTTCTTTTCTTGGGCCCAGTTGGTAACTTCATCTAAGAAGTATTGCAGGATACTGTTTTCCTTACTATTATTAATAATAGAACCTATGCGGCAATCGTCTGCAAATTTAAGTAGCCAAATATCATTTATGTTTGATTCTAGGGAGGAAATGTAAATATTAAATAGACATGGTCCCAACACTGATCCCTGGGGGACACCACTAGTTACACTAGCCCATTCTGACAATTCTCCATTTATGGCCACTCTCTGCTTCCTATTACTAAGCCACTTCTTTATCCAGTTTATTATATTTTGGTTTAATTTAACTTCTTTTAAAGCATTTATAAGTTCGAAATGAGGGATTTTGTCAAATGCTTTAGCAAAATCTATAAACACTAGATCAACTGAGTTGCCGTTATCCATTTCTTCTGTGATTTTATTATAAAAGGTCAAGAGGTTAGTTAAACATGATCTTGATTTTGTAAATCCATGTTGGTTTTTATCAGTAAGTTTATTATTGTTAAAATGTTCCAAAATAATTTCCTTGACAAACTGTTCAAATAGTTTGCCAATCAATGATGTAAGACTTGTAGGTCTAAAATTTTCTGGCTTGTTGGTAGGTCCTTTTTTGTGAATAGGTACAACTGTTGCTATTCTCCAATCATTTGGGATTTCACCATTGTCTAATGAATGTTGAAATATATTAGTTAGGGGCATGTAGATTTCATTAGCGAGTTCTTTTAATACCTTTGGATGAATATCATCCGGGCCCGGGGACTTATTGATAATTATTTTATTAAGTTTATCTAAAACTTCTTTAGGATTAACTGTAAATGTACCAGGTATGGAGCTATCTGATTCAATTAATTTATCATGTGAATTATTATTAAATACAGATGAAAAATATTGATTCTGAATATTAGCTATTACATGTTTATCAGTTACACAACCAGATTGTGTGGTAAATGGGCCTATGGTCATAGAATTGCCTCTGGTTTTGTTTATATAAGAGAAAAAGGATTTCTTGTTGTCTTTTACCCTTGATGCTAATTTAAGTTCAAATTGAGTTTTTTCTAATCTTATTTTAGTTTTTATTGTTTTTAATAAGTCCCTGTATTTTGAATTAAGATGTATAAAACCCTTTTGGATTTGTTTATAAAGTTTATTTTTTTTTATTAATTAGGGATTTAATTTTAGAGGACATCCATCCTGGAGTAGGCTTATCCTTTGGTTCATATTTACAGTACTTTTAGTTGGAATATTGGTTTTAATAAGGTCCTTCAGTTTATTAGCTAATAATAGCCATTTACCCTCCACTGATAAATTTGTGAACAGTACTTGCCAATCCCAGCAACTAATAATATGTTTCATATTTTCAAAATTAGCTTTGGTGAAATTTAAGATTTTAGTTGTACCTGTTACTAGCGTGGGTTTACTATTTGATATTTGAAATTGAACAGTATTATGATCACTATTAGCTAAAGGTGCATTAACATCAATTCTAGTTATACAATGAGCAACATTAGTTAGTATAAGGTCCAATATTCTATTACCCCTAGTATTTATTTTAACTAGTTGTTCCAAACCTATTTCATTAAATATCTCCATATAACTTCTATCATTTTTGTCTGTTGCAGTTACATGTTCCCAATTAACACTGTTCAAATTGAAGGCTCCCATAATTATATAATTTTTTGATGTGTCAAGGTGACTAAGAAAATGTAATAAATTTGTATCATATCTTTGCGGATGACTCAAAACTGGGAGCACTGGCAGACTGGGAGGAAGCAAGAGATCCAGTCCAGAGGGATCTGGATACACTGGAGGGTTGGTCAAAAAGGTGGGGACTGAGGTTTAATCCAGGGAAGTGTAGGGTGCTGCATATGGGGGTCAGAAACCCAGGTCATGTATACACCCTTGGAGGGGTCTCACTGCAAGCCACAACGAGTGAAATGGACCTGGAGGTGGTAGTAGACACCAAAATGAATAACACTGAAAACTGCAGAAGATCTGTGGCAAAGGCAAACAGGATTCTGGGCTGCATACCCCTGGGAATTACGTCCAGGAGGAGGAGGAGGGAGGTGATCCTTCTTCTGTATAATGCCTTGGTCAGGCTGCATCTTGAGTACTGCGTGCAGTTCTGGAGACCTCACCTTAGGAAGGACATAGCATTGCTGGAGAGGGTTCAGAGGAGGGCAACCAGGATGATTCGGGGCATGAGTATAAGGACCTATGAGGAAAGGCTGTAAGTCCTTGGGCTGTACTCACTGGAGGAAAGGAGAGACGGGGGAACATGATAGAGGTCTTCAGATATATGAAAGGGATTAACTGGGGCAGAAATGTTCAGACTAAAGAAAGGGGGCACAACCGGGGGCGCTAGTGGAAGCTGGAGGGGGGAAACTACAGGGGAGAACATAGAAGGCATTATTTCACTGAGAGGGTGGTGGGGCCATGGAATGCACTGCCTGGGAGTCTAGTGGAGGAGGGCACAGTGGAGGGCTTTAAGAGGGGGTGGGACAGGTGCTTGGGTATATTGAAGCCAAAGATGACCCTCTCGGGGGCTGGGGGGGTGGAGATGTGAATGCCCAATATGGGCTGGCTACCGAGCAGACACCAAAGACCGTTAGGCCTATTCTGCTGGCTTTTAGTATGTTAGTATGATATGGGAATTAGAGAGCGACTTGATTAGAGGGAGGGAGAAAAAGCTAGAGAACTGAAACTGGCCCAGGAAATACTGAATTCGAATATAGAATCAGAGGTTAGTACTAAAATCCTATTTGCTAAGCAGAAAAATATGAATAGGGGAATAGACCAGACCCACTCCTGGCCTCATGGGGGAGGTTAATAAGCACATAATTCAAATCAAAGATAAAAATGGGACATATTAAAGGATGAGGGCTATTAGATAGAGATTAAAAAGAGTCCTATGAAACTCTTTACCAAGCAGAGTGTCTGGGCATGGAGACTGTAAGAGAGGCAGTCTTCCAGGGATTGCGTCTACCAGAGTTAGATGAGGAAGGAAGGAAAAAGCTGGGGGCAAAAATAACAGAAGAGGTAAAAAGAGCAATCGCCCAACTGAAAAATGGCAAGGCAGATGGCTTTGGAGCAGAGTATTATAAACTGAAGGGAGAAGTAGCTGGTTCCCTGTGCAGTGTACTGGAGGAGGCTAAAGGCGACTGGGGGCTCCCCAGTACATGTTGTCAAGCTGTCATTACAGTCATACCCAAACCAGGAAAAGAGATAGAGGAATGTGGGTCATATAGGCCAATTTCCTTGCTGAATCAGGACTGTAAAATAATGACAAAAGTTCTGGCCAGGAGGCTGGAAGAGGTGCTGCCCCTACTGGTTTGGGCTGACCAAACAGAGTTCATACAAGGGAGGCAGATACCATAATATGAGTAGATTACTTAATGTAATCTGGTGGGGCTCTCAACGTCCAGGGAAGGCTTGTGTCTTATCTATGGACGCTGAAAAAGCTTTCGATAGAATTGAATGGGAGTACTTGATGAATGTTTTGGGGAGGTTTGGGCTCGGGGAAGAATTCATAAAACTTGTGGGAGCCTTCTGTAAGGCCCCTTCGGCCCAGGTGTTGACCAGCACCCTATCTCTGGAGTTCTGTTTAAAACGGGGAACCAGGCAGGGATGCCCTTTGTCACCACTGTTGTTTGCACTGGCAATTGAGCCTTTAGCAATTGCAGTGAGGGAGAACCCCAGTATAGAGGGGATAAATAGGAAGAATGGAAAGAGACATATCGTAACACTTTATGCAGATGATATTCTGCTATTCCTAACTAATCTAGAGGAATTGGTACCAGAACTGCTGTCAGTGGTGGGAGAGTTTGCCAAATTTTCAGGATATAAATTGAATCTTGACAAGTCGGAGATAATGTTTTCGGAAGGGGAGAACTGCAGGAAAACTAATGAGGCATGGAGATTGAAAATAGTGAGCAAGACCTTTGCATATTTGGGAACAGAAATAGGGAAGGACCTTGGAACTTTGTATGATACAAATTACAAACCCTTGTTCAAGAAGGCGCTGGCGGAGAGTCTGGTGGCAGATGTTGGGAGACACTGCAGATTGGGCAGGGGAAGGGTGGTGGTGTTGGGGGACTTAAACACTCCAGGAACAGACTGGGAGACTGTGACATCCTCGGTGGCCAGGGAACAGAGGTTGTTGGATGTCTTTCAAGACGCGTTCCTAACTCAGCAGGTGGGGGAACTGACCAGGGAGGCGCGGGTACAGGATTTGGTCCTGGCAGACAGTGACCAGATTGGGGGCCTGAGGTAAGGGCCCCTTTGTGAGGAGCGACATGCCACGGTTTGGTTCTGCCTGGATCTAGGAGGGTTAGAAGGCTGTACAAAGACAGAGGTAACTGACTTCAGGGGGGTGGATTTTAAGGAAATGGAAGGGATCCTTAAAGAGCATTTGGATGTGATTGGGTCAGACATGGATGCTGACAGTAGGTAGGAAATAATCAGGAGAGGGGTGCAGGATGCTACCAGCACCTGTGCAAGAGTAAGATGAAAATGCGGTAGGGCCCGAAAACCCTGCTGGTGGACCAGGGAGGTCCAGGAGGTGGTGCGGGAAAAGAAGGCAGCCTATAGGCAATTCAAGTGCTCAAGGAGTGAAAGGGATCGATGGGAGTATGAGCTGATGGCTAGAAGGGCCACTAGGGTGGTGGGAGTGGCTAAGGCAAGGAAGGAGCAGAACCTGGCCAGGGAAATTGGGAGAGGAACAAGGGGTTCTTTAGATACATTTGGGAAAAACGAAGGGTGAAGAGGCAGATTAGCAGGATTAAGACAGGGGAGCGATGGGCACAAGACCCGGGGGAGCAGGCTGAGGTACCAAATGAGCACTTCACCTCAGTTTTCACCAAGGAAAATGGGGGTGCTGCACCATACATGGGAGGAGACAGTGATACTGGGGGGGGGGGCACTTACCGATTGGGTCTAGGGAGAGGGGGAGGCATCACTGGCAGGAGGGGGGAAGGCTAAGCAGGGGGAAGAGGTAGCGGAGGTGGAAATCACAGCAGAGAGAGTGAGGGAAGCCCTCAGGTCCCTTAAGACGGAGAAAGCACCGGGGGAACTTGCAGATGTCCTGGCAAAACCCCTGACGGAGCTTTTTACCATCTCTCGGAGGACCAGGTGGGTGCCCCAGGACTGGAAGGTGATGCATATAGTGCCTATCCACAAGGGGGGATCAAGGGAGGTGGCAGGGAACTACAGGCCTGTCAGCCTGACATTGGTGGTGGGCAAGGTGATGGAGGGCATTGTCAAGGAGAGGCTAGGGGGGGAACTGGAAAAGTCAAGGTGCCTGGACGATGGACAGCATGGATTCGTCCTGGGGAAAATCGTGTCAAACAAACCTTGTGGAGTTCTTTGACTGGTGACAAGTGCCTTGAACCTGGGTAGACCAGTGGACATCCTCTTTCTAGACTTCAGCAAGGCATTTGACTCTGTTCCTCATGAGGGCTTGTTGGATAAGCTGGGAGAAATGGGGGTGGGGAACCAGATGATCAGATGGATAGGCAATTGGCTCCAGGACCGGACCCAGAGGGTCATAGTTGGTGGGATAGTCTCATCCCCAAGGAGGGTCATTAGTAGGGTCCCACAGGGATCAGTCCTTGGGCCCCTCCTGTTCAACGCCTACGTCTCTGACATAAGGACCGGTATCGGGAGTGAGATGAGCCTCTTTGCGGATGACTCAAAACTGAAGGCGCTGGTGGATGGGGAGGAGGGGTGGGTGGCCCTACAGGGGGACCTGGAGGCTCGGGAAGGATGGTCTAGAAGTAGAAGCTGAGGTTCAATGCAGGGAAATGCAAGGTACTGCAACTGGGGCAAGAAACCTGGGCCAAGTGTACGCCCTGGGGGGGGGGGAATGCTACAAGTCTCGATGGCTGAGGGGGACCTGGGGGTGTTAGTGGATGTCAAGATGAACAACTCGGAGACTTGTAGGAAGGCAGCAGCCAAGGCCAACAGGATGCTGGGATGCATCGCTAGGGGGATCACCTCCAGAAGGAGGGAAGTGATACTCCCTCTGTATAACTGCTTGGTGAGGCTGCACCTCGAGTACTGCATGCAGTTTTGGAGGCCACACTTAAAGAGGGACATTAAACTCCTGGAGATGGTCCAGAGAGGGCAACCAAAATGATTTGAGGCTTGGGGACAGGACCTATGGGAGAGGCTCAAGAGCTAGTATGTACACTTTGGAAAAGAGAAGGGAGAGGGGACATGATAGAGGTCTTCAGGTACATGAAGGGGGTAAATAGGGAAGGAGCAGTCAGGGTGCGTCGAAGGAAGGGGGGGCAACTGGAGGGCATGGTTGGAAGCTGGAGGAGGGAAGATTCAGGGGAGAAAGGAGGAGGTGCTACTTCACTGAGAGGGTGGTGGAGCCGTGGAATGTGCGCTGCCCAGGGGGCTGGTGGAGGCAGAGATAGTGGAAGGGTTCAAGAGGGGGTGGGACAGGTACAGGAGAAGGGTTCTGGAAGGAAAATCCAGTGCAGCGAGAATATGCGGAACTGGGAAGGGAGAAGCCAGAGAAGGCGAGGGGGGGCAGCAAGGTCAGCCCCCAGGGTGGGGGCTGACCAAACGAGCATACACGAAAGACCATTAGGCCTATTCTGCTGGCATTTTAGTATGTTAGTAATATATTAAAAGACCTGAGTAGATGGAAAGCACTGCCAATATCATGAATGGGTAGGATTAACTTGTTCAAAATGAATGTGCTCCCTCGAATCTTGTATGTTATGCAAATGTTGCCTTTTGGCCCAAATTCAAAGGATGTTAAGAAGCTAGGAAAAGGCTTTTCAGATTTTGTGTGGCAGAGCAAAAAAATGTGCAAGTCTTAGAAGGTTGAAGGCCCTTACGGCACAAGGTGGTCTCAACTTTCCAGATATAAGGGATATTTCCTAGCAACTCAATATAGATTTATCCAAAATTGGGTAAACAGGAACAGTGTGGTGAGCTGACTGGAGCTGGAGGAAGAGGGGGCGCCAGGTAGGATTTTGGGATATTTGGGATGACATGGTTTGAGGGCATATAGCAGACTTGAAACATGGTGGTTGCAAGTTTGAGGGCTTGGAATAGTATTCAGAAAAGGCAAGGGGTAGAATCAGCTGGTTTGCTCTTAGTACCTGTGTCAGAGAACCCTGATTTCCTCCCAGGCCTGGAGGCTGAAGGTTTTAAAATGTGGCAGAATAGAGGGGTTAGATGTTTATCGGACTTGACTGTGAAAGGGGAAATGCTTTCCTTTCAGGAGTTGCAAGTGGGGCTAAAACTGTCGCTCATCCACCTATATAAATAGTTTCAAGTGAAAGGATACTACAGAAAGCTTATGGACCCCGGGAGGGAGTGTACTCTGATAGAAGAAATTGAAAAGGAAATCCTAGGAGCAGCTAGGAATGAGATGGGGATTAGTGGAGCGGGCATTGAAACTGGACAGGAAACACTTCCAGGAGCCTGCACAAGTGGCCAAGACATGGTGGGAAAGAGATATGGGGAAGAAATTAGTGACGCTAATTGGAGGTTGCTACTGGAATCGCATGTAGGGCTTCTAGTGTGTAATGAGTATGAGGAGGCGCAGTGCAAGTTTTATACAAAGGTTATACTACCCCCCTCCCCACAATATGGTACATATGTTTTTTCCTGAGGTGATGCCACTGTGTAGTAAGTGCAAACTGCACAGGGAACATATTTGCATTACTACTGGGGGTGCCTAGTGATTGAGAGATACTGGAGGGGAGTAGCGCAAGAAATCTCTGAAATGAGGGGCCAACCCATTGAATATGCTCAGAAATCACTGCTGTTAGGGATTGAAACAGTGGAGCAGGGAGAGTGGGTATTACACCCTAGATGGATTAGAGTGCTCCTGGTGGTTGCAAGGTAGGGGATGCAGAATGTGTGGACTACGAATTCAGGTCCCACACTGGAACAATGGAAAAGTCTCACTATGCGAGTACTAACAATAGATAGGTTAACTTATACTGTAAAGGGACAGGAAGAGAGATTTGAAAGGGCCTGGACGGGCTATCTGAATACTTTGGGGGGGGGGGGGTCCTTTTGGAAGGTGGAGGTCTACTCTGACAGCTGGGAGGAAGAAGCTGGTTCCGATAAAACAATAATTGTAGGGAATGGAGGAAGTTTAGCTTATAGCATATAGAGTGAAATATGAGACACAGACCGACAGTTTATTGGATTTTTTATTAAAGTTCTTTTTTTCTTTTATTGTTTTCTTTTTCAAATGTTACTGGTGCTTTTAGTTGAATGTGCACCTGAACTTATTAAAAACAGACAGTAATTGATAGGGAAGCAGGAGGTTGGTATTAACCGCTTGCATGTATTTGATAACTTTTGCAAAATGCCAGTGCTTGTACTTGAATATGTTGTATGGTTTTTAATAAGCAGTGGAATAGTATATAGAATGTAAACCATAGTGCTGTATGATGTAAACTGTCATCTAATAAACGTATTAAATAAAAAAAAAAAAAAAAACAAGAAACTTGTATTGACACCTCCTCCACTTCTGCTACACAGGTGAGCAGATAGCATCCTTCATAAAAAGGTTTTTTTTTTAATTGGTCACATTTGTGTACTTTAAATACTTTTGTTGCTCCATGTTCTGTGAGATGCTGAATGGCATTTGTTCTTTAATAAAACATTTGAACAGCGACAAGTTGACTTGCTCAGCTTACACTTTTGAAAGAAGACACACTACTGGATATCGTGGCAGTCACAGAAACATGGTACACACAAAACCATGACTGGGACGTAAACATACCAGGATACACTATCTACAGGAGGGACAGGGAGGGTAAAAGAGGAGGAGGAGGAGTAGTTCTTTACATAAATGAAGGAATAAAAGCAATAGAACAAAAGGGTAAACAGGAAGGAGAAGAAACACTGTGGTTAAATTTGGAGACAGGCAATGGCACCACAATCCACACAGGGGTTGTATACAGACCCCCTTCTCAGGGGGAGGAAATGGACAAGGAAATGATAGAAAGTATACTTAGAATGGCAGAAAAAGGGGAGATACTGCTGATGGGTGATCTGAATATGCCAGATGTTAACTGGAGTGCAGTTGCAGCTGCCACTTCAAAGAGTGCAGTTATTCTAGATGCCCTACAGGGGCATGCCTAGAACAACTAGTACTGGAGCCCACTCGAGAGGGCAGTATTAGACTTGGTACTCTCAAATGGAGATGGAGAGAGGATCACAGATGTAGAAGTGGGTAGCCATCTGGGAACTAGCGACCATCGAAAGGTATGGTTCCAACAACACAGTAATGGGTCAAGCCATACAGACAAAAGTACTGGACTTTAGGAGGGCTGACTTTGCCATAATGGGTGAGTGCCTAAGGAATGCACTAGCAAATGGGCAGGAAGGAGGGGTGGAAGAACAATGGGGAATAATAAAAACTGCCATCACAGAGGTAACAAGCCTTTGTGTGAAGCAAATAAACAAAACAAGACGATGTAAGAAACCACTATGGTTCTCAAAGGAAGTGGCAGTGAAGGTTCAAGAGAAAAAGAAAACATTCAGAAAGTAGAAGGAATCGCAGAAGGAGCAGGACAGAGAACTGTATCAGTTAAAGCAAAAGGAGGCTGGGAAGGCAGTCAGAACAGCAAAGGCCCAAACCGAGGAAAAGATAGCCAACTCAGTTAGAAGAGGATAAAACCTTTATAGGTACATCAGGGGCGAAGGAAGACAAAGGGAGGATATTGAGGCTAATAAAGGAGGAGGGTGGGCAGAGGAGACTGTGAAAAGGCAGAGATACTAAACAAATATTTTTGTTCAGTATTTTACAAAGGAAGAGGGAGATACATAAAACAAACAGTAGTAACACTCTGGATACAGAAGTTGATACGGCCCATTTACAGAAGAAAGGGTTCTGAAAGAACTCTTAAAACTGAAGGTGGACAAAGCAAGGGGGCCTGATGGGATTCATCCCAGAATTTTAAAGAACTAAGGGTAGAACTAGTGACACCACTGACTACCCTTTTAACAAATCATGGGGGATGGGGTGCTACCCGAGGACTGGAGGAGGGCAGATGTGATTCCCCTTCACAAAAGTAGGAGCAAGGCAGAAGCAGGAAACTATAGACCTGTTAGTTTAACCTCAGTGATAGGAAAATGATGGAATCACTTCTAAAGGAAAGAATTGTCGGTATCTAGAGGCCAGAGGGCACAGGACCTAGGCAGCATGGATTCACAACAGGAAGGTCATGCCAGGCAGATCTGATAGATTTCTTTGACTGGGTGACCAAGTAGTAGATCAGGGAGGGGCTGTGGACATGGCCTACCTAGACTTTAGAAGGCATTTGACACAGTCCCACACAAAGATTAATATACAAGTTAGCCAGCCTGGGAGTGGGTCCCAAGATGACAGCCTGGGTAAAGAATTGGCTGGAGAATAGGACACAGAGGTTATAGTAAATGGAGTCCACTCAGAAGAAAGGAGGGTTACTAGTGGGTACAGTGAGGGTTCAGTATAGGACGGTCCTCTTCAATGTCTTTAAGCGACATTGCAGAAGGACTGGAAGGAGAAATATGTCTCTTTGCAGATGACACTAAGATCTGCAACAGAGTTGATGCACAGGGTGGGGTGGAAAGGATGAGAAGGGACTTGGCAAGGTTAGAGGAATGGTCAAATGTATGGCAGCTTAGATTCAATGCTAAGAAGTGCAAGGTAATGCACCTGGGAAACAAAAACCCATGGGAAGAGTACACAATGGGGAGTGAGATACTAACAACAACAAGAATAGAAAGGGACCTGGGGGTAGTCATATCAGATGACCTAAAGATGGGCAAGCAATGTGAGAGGGCAGCAAGGAGGGCTGGGGGGATACTGGGATGCATAGGGAGAGGCATCACCAGTAGAAAACAGGAAGTTATTATCCCTCTGTACAGACAGCTGGTGAGACCCCATCTGGAGTACTGTGTGCAGTTCTGGAGACCCAATCTCCGCAAAGACATAGACAGGATGGAAGCTGTCAGAGAGGGCAACTAAAATGGTGCAGGGTCTGCACGGAGGAAGTATATGAGAGAGACTTAAGGAGCTTAATATGTATAGCCTCGGGGAAAGGAGGAGGCTGGACAATAGAAACTTTCAAGTACCTCAGGGAATCAACAAAGTCCAAGAGGTAGCATCTTTCAAAAAAGAGGTGTGCAAGAACAAGAGGCGACAATTTGAAGATAGAGGCGGCTCAGAGGTAATTTAGAAGTATTTTTTCACAGAGAGGTTGTGGATGCATGGAACGGCCTTCCGGAGGAGGTTGTGGAGTCAAAATCAGTGAGGGAATTCAAGCATGCATGGGATAGTCATAAGGCAATTCTGGGTGGTGGGGGTAGGAAGAAATAGGCTGTTGGTTAACTAGGATCTGCAGCTTATCCAGTAGGTAGGGAAATGGGCAGACTGGGTGGGCCAAGCGGTCCTTATCTGCCGTCAAATTCTATGTTTCTATGTTGCTCAGTGTTTTGGTACATACAGAGTGATACCTGAGAGTACTTTAAATGCTAGCCAGGCACCAGGGGTTTTGAGGGTGAGATGTGCCTATGTTGAAGTTTTAATAACTAGAATTTTTCCTCCCAATGGGAACAACAATCTGGTAAAGTTTTTCTGCCAGGCTGAAGTGTGGTGTTTTGATTTTCTTTCTGTACTGAGGTGGCACTTGGCATAACATCTAGTTCAGCTTGCCAGTTGTGCATTCCTGGAGAATTGAAGGGAATGTGTACTAGGGGTGTCACGATAATAACATTTCCACAATACAATAACCTTGATAAAATTGTCACAATAAGTTATATTGCGGTATAACATAAGAAGTACTTTTGGAAAAAAGCATCAGGGAGAGTGGGTGTGGAAGGGACAGTTTTCCCTGAAAATACAAAAAATGGGTTGAACGGTCTTCATACCGCGGTATACTGTTAATCACTGTTATTGCGGTATCGGAAATGGTCCACGATACTAAATAATGTGACATTTGATACCCGGTATCCTATAAAACCAGTATTCTATGACATCCCTAATGTATACCCAGATCAAGTAATTTATACAAGACGCTTACTATCCAGTCTAGCCCTAGGTTGGGAAAGACTGGAGCCCCTAGTACTCAAAAATATATATATATATCTATATATTATTTTATAAAAAAAAAACCATGTTACCTTGAAGCATAGTGCCATCTTTTGTAATAGCTGTTGCATAATTGACAGGCTCGTCTGTTCTGATGACATCCATGCTCCACCTCATGTGAGAGCGAACATACAGAAGCCCTGTATCCCATTGCTGATATAGTGCATACGGTGTGCATATGGGAAACCGGTTTCCCCAAAACATACACAGGGAAACCCAGTGCCTCCTTGACAGGGTCCATTGCCGGTCACATCAAGGGTGTACTTCACCATGTCAGTTGTTTTAACTTGATACACTCCCTCTGAGAGCTGATCAAGCTGGGACACCATGCACAGTGGCTCTGTGTGCACTCTACAGTCAGTGCACATGCCGATTCCTATGTGCTACTATACTGGGCTCAGATTCTAATTGGCAGTAATAGTGTAAAATATTAACTCTCAAAATCAGGTAAATTATGATAATAGACACTAACACAAGGTGTTAGAGTAGTGTAGCATTCTAAAATGAGCATGGGTTCAGACACTTTTTTAGATTTGAAACGGGGTGCTGTGAGTGCACACATGTCATGAGCACAAACACACGCTTACAGTACTCTTTCAAACCTAAAAAGCAGCTGATCCCATGCTTGTTTTAGAGTGCAACACTATTCTAACACCATGTATGAGTATGTATTATCATAATTTGCCCGAGTTTCACAGTGTTAATATTTTACCATATTAGTGTTTTATTAGAATCTGAGCCCAGTACAGTAGTAGATGGGAACCAGTGTGTGCATGTTCACTGTAGAGCCACTGAGCCTCTGTGTATGGCAGCACTGTCTCGATTACAGAAGAACATCCCTAGGGCAGCGCTCTTTCTCCTATAAAGGCTCTGCAGTGGATGAATGATCTCCCTATTCTCCTAACTGGTGCTGAAAGCCTGAAGATCTTCAAAACACTACTGTTTCAGCACCTCACCAACTTATCCACCTGCAGCTGCCTCACGTAACAGACTTCCATTTGGTGGATCCATTTCCTGCACTTACGAGCAGCAGTAGTCTCCAACCTCTGACACCCCTTTCCTAATTAATTACCTTCATCCACTACACCTGCCATGGAGGGTCCCCCCATCCTTACTAGGGCATGAGGGCCCATCTCATTCTAGCCAAAGGCCCACAAAAATATGCTTGTTAGGTTATTTCTAAGGCTTCGAAAAATACACTGGTTAGACTGTTCCTCCCTTTACCTCCTCTCTCCCACACACACCCACACTATTTCCTCATCCTCTCCCCTTCCAACTCTCCAAAGTCTCAATACCCCTCCCCCTTCCTGCCTAGCTATCTAGTCTACTTATATCCGTCAAAGCCTACATCTGGCAGCACTGGGCTCTCTTACCTTCTCTGTGAGCCACTTCCTTCTTTCGCAGTCTCGCTAGTTAGCACTTTTAGTATGCCATACTCTAACCCTTCAGTGTCCCTGCTCATTATACTACATGTCTATAGCAAAGTTTTTAATTTTGTAACTGAGTGTTAACTATAGTATGTATTGTGAACCTTGCTTATGCGATTTTGCAATCTGATTAATTGTGACCTTACTATGTGTTGTACTCTATGCTCTACTATGATGTGGAACCTTTGTAAAGGAGCTTCTAGCTCAAAGGTTGTTTCCGAATCAGTAAACATGAACATGATTAGCTCTCAGCGGGATAGTTAGAAGTTAAAATAACTAACTTGGCAAAGTATACCTCTGGTGCAAATGGTAACGGGCCTGGTCACAGACGACTGTGGGTCCCACTATGTTTGAGGGGGGACTGTTTGCTATATGCACACTGTGTACACAATCAGCAGTGGGATATAGGGCTTCTGCATGTTCATGTCCTTTTCCGAGGTGAGGCATGGAATTCGTCAGAACGGACAAGACTATTGATAGTGCAACCGCTATTACAAAAGATGATTTTGTGCTTTGGGGTACTGGGGGGTTATAAAATGTAAAACGGAAAAAAATGCAAAGAAAGTATGTTGGGTACAGTACTAAGTTCTCCAGCCTTGCCTCTTCCCACCTAGGGCTAGACTGGGTGGTAATGTTTTGTATAAATTAATTTTGTGCTCTGGGTACATATCCCTTGTAATGCATGGTCAAGTGATGGTCTTCAGCCATTTAAGTTGACATTTTCCCTGACTAGGATTGTCACCTTGGGAATACAAAAATAAAAAAAAAAAAAAAGCCACCTACCCCTCCACCGCTACCACTATGCATATTAAATAATACGCACCTACCTTGCCAACGTGGAAGAAGTTAAACACCTAATGCCCTCGCAAGGCACCACTTCACACTACAGCCTCATGTCTCCTGCTGAACTCAAGACTGTCACATACGGACGCCCTGCCAGATGTGTGCGCATGCATGTTGTGGCGGCGTGGCGCACAGGCGCAGAAGTGTATAAAAGCTTTCTCAGGCTTGGCAGCTTCTTTGCTGTGTAGTGGTGGACTGGTAATATACTGCAGATCTACCCAAATGCCTACATGTCCGTGATATGGAGGGGAAAAAAAACGGCAGAATAGACTGTTTCACCGGCAGTCAGCAAGTCTGGGGAAAAACTGGCCAGGCCAGTTGAAAACCAGCCAGGTGGCAACCGTATCCCTAACCCATTTTATAAGGAGTCATAATAAATATACATATAAATGTTTTGGACGCAGGAGGGTATATTTTAAACTTCAGGACCCTATATGTCATAAAACTAACATTTCTGTTCTGTTTGTTTAGTAACAAACATTTTTTTCTTGGATAATATCGTACCTCTATGGATACTAAAATAGAACTAATCAGTTTTAATAACAGATAGTGGTGGTTGTGGGAGGGAGCAGGTTAACCCAGTCCTCATGATTCAGTTCTGAATAGTAGAGCTACATTTATGTGGAGCCACATCTAGGGAGAAGCAGTGCCTGGCTAGATGGTTAGATAAATGAGCTGGCACCTGCTTTAAGACAAGTGGCCTTCAATCTGTAATTCATAAATGGAAACAAACACTGTTTACCTTCTCTCTAGTGCTGGATCTGTTCACTGCGCTATCCATGCAGGTTGTGCAAAACCACTGTTAGCAGCAAAACAAGTATAAATGTGTTAAATTTCTTCAGTGCCTGACACGTTTCATGCATGTGTGCTTTGTCAGAGGCTTTGACAAAGTGCATGTGTGCAACATGTCAGATGGCTGTCATTTTGATGAGAGTGTAGTAGGGTCCAGGAAGTAAGCCATGGCAGTGCATGGAGTTTACCCACTGGTGAAAAATTTAATGCATTTGTACTTATTTTGCTGCTACTAGCTGTTTTGCACAACCTTGCACTGAATAAATTCAGCACTTGAGAGTAGGTAAACAGTCTTTGTTTACATTTATGAATTCCCAGATTGAAAACCATTGCCAGCTATCCATGCACCTGATGGTTCTAAGTAGTGCAAGCTTTTGCATGATATAGTACTACTTAACAATACTGCACAGGACACATACATATTGGAAACTGAATGATCTAGGTCAGAAAAGCAATGTGTAGGGTACAGCAGTTTTTTTTTTTTGTTTGTTTTTTGTTCTTTTAGTTCTGCTGCAAGAGAGGGCGCATAACTAAGGATCTGGAATGCTGTGAAAGAACATTATGGAAATATTTTTAAGCGATCTGTCAGATGAGTTTTGCTGTTCAGACACCTGAAACAAGGTTTGCCCTCCCACACAGGAAATATTCTTAATCCAGAAATTGAAGCATTAGGATGTATGGAGGAGAATCCAGTTGTATAGAGACGTGAAACAGTTTTGGACTTTTTTTTTTTTTCCCATCAGGTAAAGAGTTCCATCACATCACAGAAATTTAACGGAGTACTGATTGTGAAACTAGATGGAAGAGGAGATAAAAATTTTGTAGGAGTATCGAAAAAACTGTAGGAGTTTCATGTGAACTCCCCTTCTGTTGCTTTGGAATCGCAGCAGGTTTCCTAGTAATTTGTACTGACTGATTTAAATCAGAATATAGTTGCTCTAACTTGCCAAAGCATTTCCTGCTTGCTGTGTATTAAGTTGCATGTTGTACCTCTGATTTTTGTAGTAAAAAATATTTTTAAATATTTACAGGTGTGATTCAACAACCTGGAAAACATACAGATCATCGGAGCACTGCTTATTTCAACAAAATCTTTTTTGGTAAGAGATCATGTTAATCAGTTAAAAAAAAAAATATATATATATATATATATATCTTGAAAAAGTGCATATTAATACTTGACCAGGGAAAATAGTGTACCTTTTTGGGGGAAAGTATTTCATCAGGTTAAATTAAACATATCTGATGGTTGAGATTCAACACCACATCCAGGTCTCTGTTTAGCCTCCTCCATGAATTCTTGAATTATTTTCCTGTGTCTTCAGTTTTTTTCTTGCACTCCCTTTTTATGTGCTGTTTCTGTTGTAAGTCTTCTTTCTTGGTCTGTTAGGTGGTCTTTGTTCATGTGGTACCTGAGGACTGGAGGAGGGCAGATGTGATTCGCCTTCACAAAAGTGGGAGCAAGACAGAGTTAGGAAACTACAGACCTGTCAGTTTGACCTCAGTGGTAGGGAAAATGATGGAATCACTTGTAAAGGAAAGAACTGTTGAGTACCTAGAGGCCAGTGGGGCACAGGACCCAAGGCAGCATGGATTCACAGCAGGAAGGTCATGTCAGACAAATTTAATATAGTTCTTTGACTGGGTGACCAAAGTAGTAGACAAGGGAGGGGCTGTGGACATGGCCTACCTAGACTTTAGCAAGGCATTTGACACAGTCCCGCACAAAAGATTAATAAACAAATTAGCCAGTCTGGGAGTGGGTCACAGGGTGGTAGCCTGGGTAAAACACTGGCTGGACAACAGTACACAGCGGGTAATGGTAAATGGAGTCCACAGTGAAGAAAGGGGGGTTACTAGTGGGGTACCGCAGGGTTCAGTACTGGGGCTGGTCCCTTTTAATGTCTTTATAAGTGACATTGCAGAGGGACTGGAAGGGAAAGTATGTCTCTTTGCAGATGACACAAAGATCTGCAACAGGGTTGACATGCAGGGTGCGGTGGAAAGGACGAAAAGGGACTTGGCAAGGTTGGAGGAATTCTCAAATGTATGGCAGCTTAGATTCAGCACAAAGAAGTGCAAAGTAATGCACCTGGGAAACAAAAACCCAGGGGAAGCGTACACAATGGGGGGTAAGATACTGACAACAACAAAAATGGAAAGGGACCTGGGGGTAATCATATCAGACGACCTAAAGGTGGGCCAGCAATATGAGAAGGCAGTAAGGATGTCTGAGGGGATACTGGGATGCATAGGGAGAGGCATCACCAGTAGAAAACAGGAAGTTGTTAGCCCATTATACAGACAGTTGGTAAGACCACATCTGGAGTACTGTGTACAGTTCTGGAGACCCCATTTCCGCAAAGACATAGAGTGGAGGCTGTCCAGAGGAGGGCAACCAAAATGGTGCAGGGTCTGCACCAGAAGACATATGAAGAAAGACTAAAGGAACTTTAAAATGTGTAGCCTGGGAAGGGGGAACATGATAGAAACTTTCAAATACCTCAAGGGAATCAACAAAGTCCAAGAGGATAGCATCTTTCAGAAAAAGAGATGTGCAAGAACAAGGGGGCACAATTTGAAGATAGAGGGGGGTGGCTCAGAGGTAATGTGAGGAAGTATTTCTTCACAGAGAGGGTTGTAGATGCATGGAACAGCTTTCCTGAGGAGGTCGTTGAGTCAGAAACAGTGGGGGAATTCAAGAATGCATAGGACAGACATGGAGCAATTCTAGTGAGGGGTAGGAGGAAGTAGGCTATTGGTTATCTAGGATCTGCAGCTTATCCGTTAGGTAGGGAAATGGGCAGACTAGGTGGGCAAAGCGGTCCTTATCTGCCGTCAAATTCTATGTTTCTATGGTACCGTTAATCTTTTGTGTCAGTTTGCTTCTCATTGAGTTCTTCATGCATGCCTCACTATTCTCAGGATCACCCTTCTTTGCAGTGTTCTGCAGGTTTGTTTTGTTTTTCCCCTGCCCTTGCCTGTATGTTCTTTTTGCTCACTCTCCCTTGCCATCATTAGAATCCTTCTTGTGTTGACATTTGCTGTCCATGCCCTCTATCTTCCTGATCATTGTCTTGTTGTCCAGTTGTGTTACCCATATGATGTCGTTACAGCTATTGGTGTGACATTACACTCAAGGGTTTTCCCTTTGGTGCCATAGAACTTGCCGAGGCTGTTAAAAGCAGCTCCTTCTGATGCTGTTTGGAATTTTATGCTGATGTGGCTGCATCTGTTACTTCACAGCCAGTGTACACAAAAGTAATAAAGTAACTTTTATCAGTTGTTTCATCATTCAGTTCCTGTGTTTGCTGTGCTTGATCTCTAACCCCATGTGAGCTTTCTTTCGTTTTTGGCATACTTAACATTGTGAAGATGCTTATGTGCCTCTGCATTCTGAGGAGCCGTTGATGGAAGACTGGCTATAATGATGTGCTGCTGGTATAGGTACAGAAGCCAAGTAGGCCCAAGTGCAGAGGGGAGACAAAACAGTAGATGGTGGCGAAAAAGGAGCAGTTATTAAAGATTTGTAGAGAACAGTTGAGTCTATACCAAAGTGAGATGTGCTGCTCCTTTTGGAAGGTTTCAGTGCTGTAACTGGACAGACTTTAGGCTTTTAGAGAGAATTTTTGAAACTGTGGTCTTAGGAAGGAGAATGGTCACTGATAAAATTCAGTTTTGCAGAAGTAATATCTTGGGATTTACCAGTGTTGCAGGGTTACAGACGAGCATAATGGACACATGGAGGGCATCTGTATTGATTTTCTAGTTAAGAGCAATATGAGACGCGCCATGGTGTGTAAAACAAGAATACACAGAGTAGCTGAGATTAACTCGCATCATCTGTATGTGACAGTAGAAGGTATTTTGTCACCTAATTTAAAAAAATAAACAGAAACATTAGTCCTGTCTCTTATGTATTCTGGTTTTGAAAGTGCAAGGATATCTAATAGAAGAAAACTTGAAAGATGCGTAGTATATTAGGACAGTAGATTCATTGTTCCCAAGTAACTGTTTTAATGCAGTATACCAAACTTTTTTTACCACCACCCAAGATTATTTAAAAAAAATCTTATTTCTAGGGACATGGATATGTTGTTCATCCACACTGTCTGGCAGGTATCCTTGCCGCTTTAAATCTTGCCGGAAGGTCTTCAAGCTGGCTCCTCCCACCCACCCGGGTGGTAAAACTCTCGGCTCCGCCCCATGACGCCAGATCTTCCTTACCACTTGGAAGCTCAGGTTCCCTCCTTAACGCTCTGCGTATAAGACTGGTTCCTAATTCTTGAATTTTGAAATTAAAAGTTTTTGCTAAAAGACTTGATCTTCTCTCCCTCGCGGCTGCGATGGACAAATTGACTCCCGGTTTCCGGAGATGCCCTTGCGGGCAGAAGATGTCTCGGACGGATCCGCACTCCACGTGCGTCTACTGTCTAGGCCTGGAGCACGACACGCAGGCCTGTGACCTATGCTCTTCCTTTTCGGCCTACGTCCTCGAAGACCGTGCTGCCCGTTTACAACTGGGGCGTCCTGAGAAGCGATTTCCTCCGGTGAAGTCAAAAGAGGCCCGGTCGGCGGTGTCCGGCGGTGGGCTCAGCGGATCCTTCGAGCAGATAATCGCCCCTCGAAGAGGAAGCGGTCGGGCACTTCTACCACCGGCTCGGCATTTGTCCGCTCTCTCTCGGTGCCTCTTATTCAGCTTCTTTTAAGGAGCTTTGTCTGACCCTCTCTACTAAAGGTGAGGAACCAACTTCTTCCGGACCATTTTCTCGGTCCAAAAAGAGAGACAAGGGTAAGTCTCACTGTTGACGCTCTTGGGAGCGGGAAAGATCCCTCTCCCCGAGTTGTCGGCCGTCGACTTCGGTCGACTGCTCGGCTTCGGCCACTGGTCTCACGGTGTCCCCGTCAGGCCAGTTGACCGAGACTCCTGTCGACGCGGTCGACATTTTTCTCGACCCGTTGGATGGGTTGTCGGCAGGAGAAGCCGAGAATCCCCTCTCCCCAGTTCCCCCGGTGGGAGTTGAGGACCCCGTTGGCTCGTCTGTGCCTCGGTTCCGGAGCCTTCGGTTGAACCCTCGAACCCGAGGGTGCGATTCCCCACGACACCTCCCGCGCGTCCTCGGGAAGCTGGGGTTCGGTCTCGGACTTCTTGGCGGTCCAACCGATCCCGCCGTCATAAGCGGTCGATCTGTCAACAGCAGGCGGCGCCGCCTCTCGTCCTCTTCCTCGGGGCGAGGGAGGCTTGCGCAAGTTGCGTCGAAGATATGAGAACTCATGTGGCAACAGCTTCTTCTGACCGAGAATAAGCCGGCGCGTCGTCTTCCCGGCCATTAAGTGGCTGTCACGGGCCGGCGAAACATCCCCTCGTTTTATCCGAGGAGCCTGTTCCAGGCCGGTTGTTCGGCCAAAACCAGCTGCCCCACCGATTCCGGTGGAACCTCCGCCTCCTCAGCCGTTAGTTGGGGCTCCGACCAAAAATTCTCGGTCGGCTCAGGGACTGCCCCATAGGCTGTCTGTCACCCTCACTCCCGATCGACCTCGGCAGGTGGAGGGTGGCTCAGGCCCGAGGCAGCTCTTTGAGGACTCTTCTGAGTCCGAAGACGATTCCTCCCTTTTCTCCAAGCGAATGGACTGGGAGTCCTCAGGAGGACAGTCGGTGGACGATAGCCCTTCGTCCTTCCTGGGATTGCTTCGGCTCATCTCGGAGTCCACCGGGATGAAGCTCGAACCCGTTTCTAAGCGGGCCAGGTATCCCCTCACAGAGATTCTGGACGGGGGATTCCCCCTGGAGGCCTTTCGGTGTGGCGAGGGCCATAGTGGGCCGACCTTGGGCTCTGGCAGCGCCCTAGCTTCCTACCCTCGCCTCGGCCAGAATGGCCAGAAGTATCGCAGTCCCTACCGGTTCCTTGTCCGGTTTTGAACACCCTTGGCGAGGGTTGGTGCGACAGCGTTTTCCGGCGTGCGAGAGCGCTATGGATGTGGACAAACCTCCGACAAGGGTCAAAAATTGGACTTTGCCGGGCGAAAAGTGTACTCTGTGTCCTCCCTCGGCCTTCGTCAGGCCAGCTCGGCCGTCCTCATGGCACATTTCTCTCATGCCCTGTTGGGCTCCTTGGATGAGGTCGTCCCTCATCTTCCCGCGAATCTGCAGACCACGGTCAGGCAGGTGCGGGACCAGGACAGGGCAGTGGCCAAACAGCAGCTCCAGACTGCTTTAGACATTGGGGACTCATGTGCCAGGTCTGTGGCGGCCGCAGTGGCTATGTGTCGTCAGGCTTGGCTGAGGATATCCACCTTCACTTCGGATACCCAGCACAAGTTGGCGGATGTCCCTTTTTGGGGACCGACCTCTTCGTCCCTGGGGTGGAAGGTCACCTGCAGAGGATCGAGGAGTCCAGTGCTACCTTGGACTCTGTCTCTTCCGCTCAGAAGGACAAAGGCCGCAAACCACAGCCTAAGTCCTTTCGTCCTTCTGCGCCCGCGGCGCGTCCGGCCCAGCAACGTCAGGGCCAGCAGGCTCGGGCTTGGCATCCCAAACCCAAGCCGGGGCTTCCTCAACAGGAAGCAGGGAGGTAAAGGCACAGGAGGTCCCTCGGCCGGTCCCTCCTCCAAGCCTGCCCAGTGACGGGCTGAGGGGTGTCGCCCCCAACCCCGTCACCTCACCTCAGGTTCCCCCATGGGGGACGGCTCCGGCACTTCCTTTCCGCCTGGTCCGTTATTACCACGGACAGGTGGGTGCTGGAGGTGGTGGGAAAAGGCCTGCCTCTAGAATTCGAGCAGGCCCCGCCCTTCAGAGCCGTCGCACCTCGGGGGGCCTCAGGGTCCGCAGCCTCACTGTCGGCTCGCCGGGCCGACATCGCTCTCCTCCTCCAAAAGGAGGTGATCAGGGAGGTGGCGGACCCTCCCTCAGACCCGGGGTTTGTGTCCAGGTACTTCCTGGTTCCGAAACGGACAGGGGACTGGTGCCCCATTCTCGACCTACACTACCTAAACAAGTTCCTAAGGTCTCGAACCTTCAGGATGGTCACTCTGGCTCAGATAATACCATCCCTGGAACACGGCGTATGGTTCTGCTCTCTGGACCTGCAGGGCCAGCGTTCTTTCACGTCCTATCCAAGTCCGTCACGTCGGAATTCCTAACTTCGGCGGAGGAGTCCCTTCAGTTCTGGGCCATGCCCTTGGCCTGTCTCCAGCTCCCAGGGTCTTCACCAAATGCATAGCAATGGTGACAGCTTTCCTCTTGACACCAGGAGGTCTGGGTGTACCCTTACCTGGACGACTGGCTGATAGCAGCCCCTCCAGACAGGAGGTGGGCGGTCCAGAGATCTGGCCCTCCAGGTTTGCTCTCAAATCGGCCTTCTCATCCATGAGGCCAAGTCCAGACTCGAGCGAGCAGGTGATTCTGTTCATCGGGGCAGAGCTCGACTCTCTTGAGCCAACACGGCTCCGCGGACAGGGCCGAGGTTCTTACCTCCTTTGCCCAATCATTTCTGGTTGGGCAATCGCACCTGCCGGGACTTCCTGCACCTCCTGGGTCTCATGGCGGCCTGTACCAGCGTGGTCCGTTGGGCACGCTGGCACATCCACCCTTCAGTGGGGACTGGCCAGCCAGTGGTCCTGGCAGCTGCGATCCCTTGGACCAGCTAGTGGCGGTGACCCAGGGATGTGGAGCGCTGTCGGTGGTGGACCATTCCAGTTCATCTGCAGGAGGCATCCCGTTTGTCCTCCCGAGCCGATGGTCTCTCGACCGACACATCTCTGATGGGTTGGGGTGCCCATCTGGGGAACACCGGCGCCGACCTCTGGTCCCGGAGGATCGATGCCACATCAACCTGCTGGAGCTCCGAGCGGTCCGTCCAGCTATCACCGCCTTTGCTCCGTTTCTCGGGGTCAAGTGGTCCGAGTCAGGCGGACAATACCACGACCATGTACTACCTAAACCGCCAGGCGGGGCGCTCCCTGCTTCTATGCAGAAGCTCTCCGCATTTGGTCACTCATGCGCAGCTTGGAGGCGGATCTCCTTGCCATTCATGTGGCGGGGCCTCCAACACCCTGGCCGATGCCCTGAGCGGATAGGGGCTGCATCCCAGTGGTCTCTCCTGCGGAGGTAGTACAAGATCTGTTCTCCCATTGGGGCACACCTCAGGTGGACCTGTTTGCCTCAGGAGAGCAGAAGCTGAGGCTGTTCCATGCCCCCCCTCAGCAGGGCTCGCTGCAGGGATGCCTCTCGAGGCCGTGGACCCCGGGCCTCTTCGCCCTTCCCCATTTCCTTGATACACAGGTGCTTCTCAAAGCAAGGAGGGACAAGGCGCAGGTGATTCTGATAGCCCCAGACTGGCCCGCCAGTTCTGGTACCAGATCTCCTCAGCCTCAGCTCCAGGCTCCGAGGCAGCTTCCAGCTCGCCCGGACCTGCTCTGTCAATCAGGGGAAGGTGTTCCATCTGGACCTTCAATCCCTGCACCTGACGGCCTGGTTCCTGAGCGGCTAGAGTTCCAGGCCTTGGGGCTTTCCGACGAGGTCCTCAATGTAGTTGAGGCGTCCCGTAAGGAGTCGACCAGGAAATGCTATGCCTTCAAATGGAAGAAATTTTCCATTTGGTGTCAGGGCAAGGGCTTGGACCGTTCCTCCTGTTCTTTGCAAGCATCTTGGACTATTTATGGTCCCTTTCTCGTCAAGGGCTTAGGTCGACGACCCTAAGGGTGCACCTGGCAGCCATCTCTGCTTACCGGGCGCGGGCCGGGGAGCAGTCGGTGGCGCAGGAGAGGGTGGTCTGGCGCTTTTTCAAAGGCCTTGATCATATTTCCCCTCCAGTGCGAGAACCTCCACCTCTGTGGGATTTACTGCTGGTACTGGCAAAGCTCATGGGCAAGCCATTCGAACCAATGCACAGGTGTGAGCTCTCTCACCTGTCGTGGAAAACCGCCTTCTTGGTGGCTATCACGTCAGCCAGAAGGATGGGAGAACTCAGGCGCTCTGCATCGAGTCTCCTTACCTGGTCTTCCACAGGGACAAGGTTGTCCTGCGCCCACCGAAATTCCTTCCGAAGGTGGTGTCGGAGTTTCACCTTAACCAGGTGTTGACTCTGCGGTGTTTACCCCAATCACACCTCGGAGGCGAATACAGGCTCCGTGCTTTGGACCCTAGAAGGCGCCGCTTATTATAAGAAGCGACTGGCTGAAATTGGGAGGTCTGCCAGCTGTTTGTCACTCACGCCAGAAGCAAGCACCTGGCAGACCTGCAGCCAAGCGACGATAAGCAGGTGGGTCACCTCCTGCATAGATCTCTGCTATAAGTTGGCGGGCATGGAGCCTCCCAGAGGATAAGGCTCATTCTACCGCCATACTGCTGCATCAGTGGCTGCTTCCAGGGACGTCCCTATCCAGGATATCTGCAGGGCTGCTACCTGGAAGTCAGCACACACCTTCATCACCCATTACCACATCAACCTTGAGTCACGCCGGGATGCTGGTTTTGGGGCCTCGGTTCTCCAGTCTCTATTCCCCAAGTAGGGGGTGTGCGCCTTGCCTCCCTCCTCCCAGAGAACTGCTAGGAGTCTGCCAGACAGTGTGGATGAACAACATATCATTGTCCCTAGAAATACAGGTTACTCACCTGTAACAGGAGTTCTAGGAATGGTATATGTTGTTCATCCACACGACCCACCTGACCTCCCCGGCTTCGACGCACAACCTGAGCTTCCAGCGGGCCAGATCTGGCGTCATAGTGAGCCGAGAGTTTTACCACCCGGGTGGGTGGGAGGAGCCAGCTTGAAGACCTTCCGGCAAGATTTAAAGCGGCAAGGATACCTGCCAGACAGTGTGGATGAACAACATATACCATTCCTAGAACTCCTGTTACAGGTGAGTAACCTGTATTTACCATTAATACATCTTTGTACTGCTGCCCTCCGTTTTGTACTTGAGGCCCACTTATGCACATGCACCAGATTAGAGTCTCAAGGAAACTTTCTCCCCTGTTGCTACCATTGTTCTTTCTTGTTCACATCCACTGGTCCGTGCCACCTCTGGGTCACTTCCTTCTCCATGTAGTGCAAAGGTAGGACAGTTGATTCTTGATTGTCAGCTTCCTCTCTTCACAGTCACTCCCACACAAAATTTAAATTGTTCTTCCTGCCTGCATACAGGGCACTGCTCAAAAGGACAGTGAACCACTCACTGCTAAGAATGGAGAAGGCAGGAAACAGTTCATGATTATTGTGATCATTGATTCTTCATCTCCAGTTGCTGCCTCTCTCTTGCATCTGCTCTACCAAGGGGTCTGGTGAGGGTGGAGCTCCTACTTGTGAGTTGTCTCACACAGTGATCTCAGCTACTGTTCTAGGGTTTTCTTTTGCCTATGTGGAATCTGACCGTAGGATGACCTGGATATTGGTGATTGGGGTGATTAGGTCTGAAGACACCAGCATGGTGGAGTCATGTTGAGGAGTAGCATCACTCACTGACTTTCAGACTTCAGACACTACTGGTAATGGTCCCAGTTATGTACATATACCACGCACCATAGGGACCCAGGGCTGCTACCTGGAAGTCAGCAAACACCTTCATTTCCCATTACCACGCTGACCTAGAGTCACGCCAGGATGCTGGTTTTGGGGCCTCAGTTCTTCAATCTCTGTTCCCTAAGTAGGGGTGTGCGCCTTGCCTCCCTCCTCCTGGAGAACTGCTGGGAGTCTGCCAAGAAGTGTGGATAGAACAACATATCCACATCCTTAGAAATACAGATTACTCACCTGTAACAGCAGATCTTACTCGAGAGATTCCTACAGTAGATCATAACATATAAGACTGCGCCCCCTGGCGTCAGGACTGCATGGTAAACCTTTACTAACAATGTCTTTGGGGGGGGGGGGGAGAGACTGCCCACCCGACATCATGTGATGGATGTCAGCGTGACCCTATATAGTGGTCGGTCCCCATGCCTGCCTTCCAGTTTTTTCTCCGCCATCGACCTGCGCAAGGACCTCACGGTGAACGCTGCTCCAGTCAGTCGCCATTTTGTATAAGTATACTACTTATTTCTCCATTATTAGAGTCCTGTTTTCTTTAATTTCATGTCTTCTTCACTTCCGACTCCAAAGTCTAAGAAGTAGTGCGAAAAGTGCGGCGCACAGATCCCTCACAAGGACACCCACTGGTGCTGCCTCTTCTGCCTAGGCCTGGATCACGATACCAAGGCCTGTCCCGATTGCAAACCCTTCAGCCAGGCCACGTGCAAATGCAGGCAGCAAGCCCTGGAAGCCCATCTTCTAAAATCCAGAATGGCCTCCTTGGAAAAAGAAATGCAGAAATTGAGGGAATCTGCTTCTTTTCCTTCGGAGCCAAGAAGAAAAAGAAAGATAGAGAAGCATAGGGAGAGGGAACGTTTGGAGGACCAGGAGCGGGTCTCCTCCAGTAAGGTTGCCGGGCACAAGACTGTGGTCCCCACATCGAGTAAGACCGTTTTCCCAGCCACCTTCCCTGATGATTGTCCAGGCTGCTTCTAAGTCTCCTCCAGGTACATCATCTTCTTTTAGACCCATCAAAATGGGCCCCAAACCTGGCACTTCAGCTGATAAGCTGCCCACCAGCTTCTCTGGCAAGTGCCTGGTTATCACCGGTAAGTCAGTCTCCGGGTCCTCTGGAACCTGCCCGATGGTCGGTAAGACAGATTCCCACTAAGAGGGGAATCTGCACGACGCCTGCCGATTGGGGGATCACTCCCCCGTCCGCTAGGCGCCTCCATCGACCAGTAAGTCGGCCGCTGGGGTCTCTGGTGACTGCCCAATCGAAGTTCACCTTTTGGGGGCTGATGCCGACACACCGGATACCCGGTCGAGCCTGCTGATCTCAGCTGGTCAGCCCTACTCCCAGGCCCTCCTTGGGCAGGTGTCTTCCCCTCCTCCCTCCGAGGTGGATCTTCCAGTCCCAGATATTATGACTGGGACAGAGGAGGAAGAGGGTTCCCTGGATGTGGCTTCCCTTTTCTCACTCCAGTGGTGATACCCACTGTCACTCCCTCGGATACTCTCCCTGGGACTCTGATGTCTGAACCGGTTCTGACACCAGCTCCAGAGAACCTCTTGCTTCTGATGGGCCTTTCGTTAGTCCCTCCGGGCACCTGACGCCTGCTGTGCTGCCAGACCCCTTTGCTAATCTACCATCGGCGTCACCATCAGGGCCCTTACGACTGTCACTGATGCCAGATGATCTGACGCCAGACCCTCTGACATCGATTTTCCTGGCACCAGATCATCTTCCAGGCCCTTCGAGGCCTTGTTTGGATCAAGGCCATCTGTCAGGCTACCGCCCTTATCCAGTTTTCCGACGTCCGGTTTTCCAGCGTCGGGCCAGACGATGGCCCCTTTCTCTCAGGGATATTATCCTGGGTATCAAGGCTGTACCCCACCCTTTTACCAACCAGCCAGATACCTGCCCCCTCGGTAGCCGGGGATGGGCACCCACTACTACCAGCCTCCTCCTCCACCACAACAGGACTTTCAGTTCATGATTCAGTCTTTGTAGCAGGAAGCCAGATCTCAGCTGGTTTCTGATCCGGAGAAAAGGATGCAGGCACTGGTGGCTACCCTCGCTCCTTGTCACCCCTGGGTTCTTTTCAGTCAACCATGGTGCACATATCCGAGGTGCCACTCAGGAGATCACCTTACCGGGTGTTAGAACCTCTGACTAAAAAGAGTCTTCAGGCTCTGAGGAGGGTTCCTCTGATTCTTCTTCCGGACTGTCTGGAACCACAGGAGCTAAGGGCAAGGAGTCACCAAAATCTCCTCCCGAAGACAACTCCTTTAGAGAACTTCTCTGCATCATCCAGCATGCTACCGGATGGAATGTGGAAGAACAAGATCCCACATGTAAGTGCCTAGCTGAACACCTAGACTTAGAAGAGGTATCTCCAATTCCTATTCCTCCTTGGACCACTCCCCACGAGGATCTCACTTCCGCCATTTGGCAGATGCTTCATTCTGTTCTTGCCGGCCCGAAAAAGGCAGACTGGATTTATCATACACCAGAGGACGTTTCCTTTCTAGATTCCGAACCCAAGGCAGACTCCATCGTAATAGTTGCAGCTCATGACCTTACTGCCATACCAAAACACATGAGTACCTCCCCCTAATAAAGAATCTAGGCAGCTAGGCCAGTTTGGACGACAACTCTATGCCTTCTCCACCTGTGCTCTTTGTTTGCTCAGCTATACAGCACACATGGTTTCCTTTCAGAAGGCCTCAATGGCTAAACTGGAAGTTCATCTTCAGACTGTGGAGGACTCTGACCTCAAGGCGGAACTTACTAAGGACCTTCGTCTGTCCAAGATATCTTGCAGGCATGCACTTAGAGCCACTTATAACTCAGTGGGTGCAGTGGCTTGTTCCTCCGCCACGGCTGTATGCCTCTGGCATCATGCTTGGCTGCATATCTCTGGGCTTTCTCTGGACGTACTGGCAGCCATCCAGGATGCCCCCTTTCGAGGTTCAGTCCTCTTCGGAGGGGACACTAAGGTCATCATTCTGGGTCTTCAGGACAGTGTGCAAGCCATAAGATCCATAAAATCCTTGTACAAGGCAGGCTTTAAACCAAAACACCCCTTTCGGTGCCAGAACAAGTGGCAAGGTAAGCAACCCTTTGCCAGACATCCGAACAAAAGGAGAACATCGGGGTCAGCTGTCACCTCTCCCCCTGCCTCCAAAACCCAGAGGACAGCTGAGGGATCCATCCCCTCCCATCCCTCCGCATCGTGACTTGTTCAGACCTCCTCCTCCTCCACCTCCTAGCACAGTGGAGCAGGTGGGAGGAAGGTTTGCCTTCACCTAGAGGAATGGCAGGGCATCATGTCAGATTCATGTGTCTTGCAACTAGTGTCAAGAGGCCACACCATAGAGTTTCTGGAGAGACCTCCAGACTCGCCTTGAGGTCGATCCCGCTATTCCCCGAACTGGATGTCCCTGGTCGAGGAAGAGATATTGGCCCTGCTCCAAAAGTCAGCCATAGAGCCAGTCCCTTGGACTCAGAGGGGGAAAAGGGTTTTACTCCCATTTCTTCCTTGTTCCCAAAAGACTGGCAACCTCAGGCCCATCATGGACCTCAGCCAACTGAACCTTTCCGTGAAATACAAAAGGTTCCACATGCTGACAGTACAGGGCCTTCTGCCCTTGCTTCAGACCGGCCATTGGCTGTGTGCACTGGACATGCAGGATGCCTACCTGCACATCCCAGAGTTCCCTGGCCACCGCTGTTTCCTGCGTTTCCTGTTCCAGAGGGAACGCTTCCAATTCAAAGCCCTTTCCTTGGCACCCAGGGTCTTCACCAAGTGCCTAGTGGTGGTGGCAGCGGCTCTTTGCCGTCGGGGCAATGCAGTGTTCCCATATTTGGACGATTGGCTCTTGGCAGCCCCATCCAGGAACAGCCTAGAGGAGTTCTTGTCCTTCACCCTGGATCTTTTTGCTTGACTGGGGATTACTGTCAACTATCCCAAGTCATCCCTAGTTCCCTCCCAGTGCCTTCAGTTCATTGGGGTGGTATTGGACACGGTTTAGGGCAGGGCCTTCTTGCCCATAGACAGAGCGGATACTCTGGTGAAGCAAGTCAAACTGTTGGCCTCCTCCAGGCATATTCCTGCCAGGGCATTCTTACGCCTTCTTGGCCTGTTGGCAGTGACCATTTCTACGGTTCCCTTGGCCAGGCTACATATGAGGGTCACCTAAATGACTTTACGAGTCCAGTGGGATCTAAATCATCCTGTCATGGTGTACAGCTCACTCAAGAAATGCCTCTTGTGGTGGCAGGATCCTCAAAACTTGTCTCGGGGGTTACCTTTCAGAACACCTCCTCCCTCCTGGACCCTCGCCACAGACGCCTCGGATCTGGGTTGGGGGGCCCACCTGGGGAATCATCAGACACAAGGGACGTGGTCCCAGCTGGAAGTATATCTCCATATGAACATCCTGGAGATGAGGGCGGTTCTTTATGCCTCCCAGGCCTTTCAGCCCCTCCTATCTGCGGGAACACTGCTACTACAGACAGACAACATATCAGTGGTCTGGTACATCAACAAGCAGCAAGGCACCTGGTTGTATCCTCTTTGCAGGGAGGTGATGCAGGTGTGGTGCTGGGCAGTCCTGCACGACCTGTTCCTCACAGCCATAGACGTCCCAGGTGTCCACAATGTCCTGACGGACAGCCTCAGCCGAACGACACTAGCTCACAAATGGGAACTTCATCAGAACGTAGCAGAACTTCTGTTCCATCCTTCAGGATGGCCAGAAATAGATCCCTATGCCTCCCCAGCCAATGCAAAACTACCAGTTTTTGCTCACTCGTTCAAGGGCCTGGTGTTACCTGGCAAGATGTGTTTTGTCTCTGCTGGACTGGGAAGTACTTGTATGCTTTCCCTCCCTTTCCCATTCTACAGCGTGTCCTACTGAAGCTTCAGGCAGAGGGGGCTCAGATGTTCCTGATAGCCCCCTCTTGCCTAGGCAGATATGGTGGAACCCCCAGTACCCCTCCCACGCCAACATGATGTGTTGACGCCGGACAGGGCAGACTAGTGCAGTCAGGACTCTGGTCCCAACATCTTCATGCGTAGCTCATTCAGACATAATTGTGTCGCCTTTTAGAGTCTCCCAGAGGGTCACTCAAGTCTTACTGGAAGCTAGAAAGCCTTCCACTAGCTCTGCCTATGCTATGAAATGGAAGCGCTTTTCCATTTGGACATCGACCAAAGGTTGGGACCCCTTTTCCTGCTCGGCGCCCCAGGTAATGGAGTACCTTTTGCACCTGTCTGACTCTGGTCTAAGCTATTCCTCTCTGAAAGTTCACCTGTCTGCTATTTCTGCCTATCCTGCATTGGTGGACGGGAAAACTATTGCACAATTGGAGATCTCCAAAATCTTTTTGAAAGGGATCCTCCACTTGAAGCCCCCTATCCATAACCCTACCCCACCTTGGGATTTGAATTTTATGTTAGAAAAGCTTACATTGCCTCCTTTTGAACCGGCGGTAAGCTGTGACATGTGCTACCTGTCTCGAAAAGCACTCTTTTTAGTTGCCGTTACTTCTACGCAAAAGATTTCTGAGCTTCAGGCCCTGATGTGTAAGGAGCCTTATTTAATTTTTCACAGAGACTGGGCGGTCCTGCGAACAAATCCTAAGTTTCTTCCCAAGGTGGTTTCTGAGTTCACCTTGAATCAGACTGTTGAGCTGCCAGTGTACTACCCTATTCATTCAAATAAGGGTGAGGCTCTTCTGCATACATTGGATGTACATAGGATTTTGTGTTACTACGTCCACAGGACCAAAGATGTCCGCAAAGCAGATCAGTTGTTTGTCTCTGCTGCCCCCAGAACCCTTAGGTCGGCAGTTTCTAAGCAGTGTTTGTCCAAATGGTTAGCTAACTGCATCTGTTTCTGTTATCAGTAGTACGATGAACCTCTTCTGGAGGAGGTCAGAGGTCACTCCACTAGGAGGATGGCTACCTCCACAGCCTTCTTAAAAAATGTTTCGGCAGCTGAGATTTGCACTGCAGCAACCTAGAGTTCAGTCCACACCTTCATGAAGCATTACAGTTTGGACACTGCCTCTAGACGTAGAGCCGGATTTGGCCTAGACATTCTGCAGCATCTGCTGTCTTAGACCTGCTCTGGTCAGTCAGTTATCTTTCGTCCTCCCATGTTTCGGTGGGTCTTACTGAGGGTGACTGCTTGGGATTCAGTCCTATATGTTATAATCTACTGCAGGAACCCTCTTGAAGTAAGATAGTACAGTTACATGAGAACTTATCGTAACAGTAGATCTTCGAGAGAGTTTCCTGCAGTAGGTCACACTTTCCCTCCTTCCCCTAGCTTCTGTACTTTTTTTTTTTTTTATAAGCTGTTCTGGATGGGGCTCCAGGATTTCCATCCTTTCTCCTGTCATACCCTTTTGGGTCTCTGGCGGGAGAACTGCAAGGTGGACGTGAGGACTGCCCACTATATAGGATCACGCTGACGTCCATCATGTGATGTCGGATGGGCGGTCCCCCACCAAACATTGCTAGCAAAAGTTTGCTGTGCGGTCCTGACGCCAGGGGGCGCAGTCCTATATGTTATGACCTACTACAGGAACCTCTTTCAAAGATCTACTGTTAACGGTAAGTTCTTACGTAGCTGTACTTCCTAAGAGTGATATATGTTGTTCACACTGACCCAACCATCCTCCCCAGCTTAGATGCACAACCACTGCTTCCAGTGGGCAAGATCTGGCATCAAGGGGCGGAGCTGAGAGTTATGCCACCCGGTTGGGTGGGAGGAGCCAGCTTTTAGACCTTCCGGCAAGATTCTTAAAGGGAAAGAACATGCCAAGAAGTGTGGCTGAACAACATATGACACTCCTAGAACTACTGTTACAGGTGAGTAACTTGTGTATTTGAACTCATGGACTACATCCAGCGGGACGTGGTGCTTGTTAAGAATGGCGAAGGCTGGTTGTTTTATGTTTGCTGTGAGAGTTATAGAGCAACATGGCCTTGTGTTTTTGGTTTTTTTTTTGTGGCTCATCAGCAACTTGTGGTGTTCAAACCAGGTTTCGACAAGGCTAAAGTTAGTCTGGAGATCTCTGGATAGGAGTGGGTCAGTGTGCGTAGAATAAAGGACTGCATCATCTGCATGTAACCCCTAAATGGCGCTATCCCAGGGGCTACTACCCCTGCCTGATTTGCCACTAACAGGTTGAGGGGCCTGGATCCAATGGCGGGTGCCTCCACCCAGAGGTCAGGGTTTGCAATAGTTAAACTAACGTGGTCACAGCCCTCTGGGACACTGCAACCCCCCTTTCTTCCCACTAGTGGCCCACACAATATATCAAATTACCTTCACAGTATACACTTACCCCAGGTCTGGTTCGGCACTGGGACCTCCTGTGAAATGAGATACAGTGCAACAATCACAGTACAGTACTTTAACATAGACAAATACCTCAGGCAGTATAACTTTGCTGAAACAAGCAGCTCTGATTTATTTAGGGGGATATAACAAGGACAGGGAAATCAGGTTAATTAGCTTATCACTCTAATAATCTACCTATGGCTCTGTGCACAGGCCTATCCCTATCAGTTACTGTCCCTGGGTACCCAAGCCCTAGTGGCTAGTCAAACCGTGGCAGCTGGTAGGGCCCTTTCACACAGAGAAAGGAGAATTAAACAGTCAGCAGTACAGTAATTCCATTTGGATTTAATGTGGCAATTCAACAGGAGGCGACCCTGAATTAGTAGTCCACGACCTCCAAATAAGATAGGGTCCTTCAATGTCAGCAGGGCTCACTTGGGTACACAAACCTCTTCACACATCCATATAAAGAAAGCACTATACCAGGCAGGCTGCATCTGTATCGATCGCAATTACTGCACAATACCTGGGAGAACACACAGCAGATTCAGTTCCTGACAGACAGAGTGCAATTTTCAGCAATTCCTCCAGTCTTCTACAGGGTGAGCCTGGTTTCTACTCTTCAGAGATCCTTTGATTCTTTTCACAGGGCGGATTCAGTCCTAACAAGCTGTTACACAAGCTGCAGACCGGAACTCTGGGCCTTACACCGTTTTTGACTAAAACTGCACACTGAAAAGCACAGGGCTCCTTCCTTCTTCACTGCCAAAGCTCAACTCAAACTCCAACCGACAAAACGGGCACTTCCTTTTAGTTCCTCCCAGTTCTTGACTGGATTGGCTGTCACTCACAATAGACTGCTGCTGTTGGTCCAAAAGGCACTGAAGTCTAAACTACATCTCCCAGAGTCACTGCCCATACAATCCTCTTGTGGCTGGCTCAGATTATGAGTCAAGTTCTGATTCGTCCAAGGCACCATTTTAGAGCTAGCTTACCCCACACTGATTGGTCCAGTTCAGCAGTTCAAAACTAGAATGGGAACTAGCAGACACAGTTCTGACTGCAAAGAAAGCAGGTTAGACAAACTGTAATTTCATTATTACTCTAAATAATTTCTGGCAAACAGTTACGTCTTTCAGATAGGTTCCTTTGCACTCCTAGTGACTGCAAAAATGAAGTGAATTGGCAGCAGCTTGAGTGGTACTCAATCAAAGAAACACACAGTCCCCCATACAAACTAATTATGTCTGCAAGCAGACAGCTCTTAAAGAGACAGTACCAGAGGTTCTAAAAACACTCACTGATAAATGGCTTAAATGCCAAACACCATTCAGGCTTGGAGCATTCAAGCAAGATCCTGGAAGTCTTTTGGGAACCCCCATTTGCAGGGGGGTTACACCCTTCCTGGCCTGGGAAAGCTTGACGTCCGCGTCAAGCAAGTACCCCCATAAGTTTCAACTGCAACCATATACATTTACATTAGGCTCGCACATGTAATCATCAGTCAATATATCATTTTACCAAGAACACATTTCTGAAACATTGCAGTACGTCACTCTTTACACAGTATTACATACATTGTACCATAACTCAAGTTATTACCTCTTGTACATGAAACCTGAAGAGGGGCCCTTCCTATCAGTTACCTTGGGGCTGGATGGGGCAAGGGCACCATATGAAGGGCAACACAAGTAACTTGGAGTTAGCACTGATGCTCAGTTTGGGCAATGAGCTCGGGGACACATACACTCCTTTATGGACAACATTGAGAGGCAAGTCCACAGGCCTCCCAAGTGAATCATAACTGAGGGTGCACCACAGGCTTTACAGCTCGACCAGTCTTTCTAGGGGAACTGTTACAGTCTCTGCACTCTGAGCCTCATTTTCAGCATTGTCCTCACTTGTCAGGAGTCTCCATGGGGTAGAGGCTAGAACTTGGGGCACTTTCAGCTCCAGGAGTTACAGTTTCTGAGTCCACAACATTTGGCTCGCATGGAGAGCTTTCGGACACTGGCAGTGGACTGTCAGGGCACTCAAAATACTCTTCTTGTTGGATGTATCACCAGTCTGCCCCAATCTATCATTTTCCTCCTGAAGCTCAAACAGTTCAACCATGCACAATGATTCCATTTCATCTGATCTGATGCTTTGCACTTCACTTTCTGGGAGCATTGGCTCCAGGGATGAAGCTAGGGGTTTAGACAGTCCAGAAGGCCCAGCTTCATCTCCAGTATTGACTAGGGGATTGCCCGAAACAATTGACTCAGTTCGTAGAAGGATAGTATTCAAAGTCACTCTCACTTTCTTCCGATATGGACTGACAGTCATGCTCAACTGGGACTTGTGGAGGAACACTTTAACTTTGCTTCTGTAGGTGCAGACTTTCTTGATCTTTTCTTAGCAGCAGCTCTAGTCACTGGTCCAGAGGGGCAGGGCCTCAGACTCAATTAAGATTTGTCAATGGGCAGTAAATGATTTCTATGCATTGTTTTACATCTTTTGAATTATTCTCAGGCCTTACTTTGTACACTGGCAGATCATCTAGTTTGCCCACTACAATGTGAGGGAGATGGTGCCATCTGTCAGCAATCTTGTGCTTGCCATGCAGTCCCAGATTTCTTAATACCCGATCTCCCTCCTGGGTTCCTGTGCTTTCACCTTTTATCATACCTTTCTTTGTTGGCAGATTTCTTTTGGCAGCCATGGTTTGAGCCAGTTAGGTGCATGAGTTAGCTGGGCCTTTAACTTTTGCACATACTGTAAATAGTTGTCAGCTTGAACCCCATCAGGAGACCCCAAAACACACATCTACTGGTAGTCGAGCTTCTCTTCCAAACATCAAGCGGTAGGGGAGAATCAGTGGCATCACTTTTGGTGCAGTTATAAGCATGTACCAGGGTGCTAATTTGTTGGCTGCATCTAGGCTTGTCCTTTGGGTGCAGGGTGCCTAGCATATCTAGCAAAGTGCGGTTGAAACGTTCAGGCTATGGGTCCCCCTGGGGGTGGTAAGGAGTGGTTCTGGACTTCGCACTCCCACAGAGAAAGCATCTCTTTGATCAGGCGACTCTCAAAGTCTCTCCTTGATCAGAATGGATTCTTTGTGGAGCCCATAGTGAACAAAAAGTTTTCTACAAGTACTTTGGCCACAGTGGATGCTTTCTGGTTTTGGTGGGGAAAGCTTGGGCATATCTCGTGAAATGGTCAGTGACCACCAGCACATTACTGATATTTCTTTGATCTGACTCCAAACTCAGAAAATCAATACAGACCAGCTCCATGGGTGCACTGGTGGTGATGTTAACAAGGGCAGCCCTCTGGGGCAAAGCTTTCCTCTGTAAGCAGCGACTACAAGTTCGAATGTGTTGCTCCACATCAGCCCCCATCTTAGGCCAATAGAATCTGGATCTCACCAAGTCAAGTGTTCTGTCTATACCAAGGTGCCCCATGTGGTTGTGCAGGACCTCAGTACTGAGTCTCGAAGGCAGTGGGCAGCACTAGTTGTTGTTTGTCTACTTGTCCCCTCTGTCTACTGTTTCTCTGTATAACAGTTTATTGATCAGTTTCAACTTAGGACCTTCTTTGTATAACAGTGCAGTTCTCAAATCAGTGGGCGTAATTTGGACACATCTTTTCCTGCATAGAGGGCTTCTAAAGCTGCTTTGATCATGGGATCGCGGGATTGAGCCCGCGAATACTGTCATTGTCCAGCTGAGGCAGTGCACCAATGTCTATTGCAGAAAAGTGGCAATAAGCAGCAGGTATGCAATTCTCAGAGGCTCCCAAGCAATCCACCATGCAGTCCACTGCGTCCGTGGACATTGTTCCTCCCTGTCAAACTTCGGCAGAGTGCCGAATGTCAGGTTCTGCTAATCGGACCCAATCATTCTGGGGAACAGGCCTCCGGAGAGAGCATCAGCATCTATGTGGTTCAGACCTGCTCGTGTATTCGAGAGCATAGTCATATGTAGATAATGCAAAGCCACCTATGGCCAGTGGCATCCAACTTAGCTGAGGTCTGCACATAGGTCAAAGGATTATTGTCAGTTTTTACTAGTATTTTAGCCCCATACAAGTACTCATGGAATTGGTCAACAATAGCCCACTTCAAAGCTAGGAACTCTAACTTATGTACAGGATAGTTCTTTTCGGATGGGGTCAGGCTTCTACTGGCAAAGGCCACTGGTCTCAGGCCATTCTCGTGCTCTTGGTACAACACAGCCCCCAACCCTTGCAAGCTAGCATCAGTGTGCAGGACGTAAGGTTTTCTTGGATCGGCATAGGCCAGCACTGGAGCATGGGTAAGTTGATATATGATCTCATGAAAAGCAGTCTCACAATCAGGAGTCCAGCGGGCCCCAAATACTTCACTCGGATGAAAATACACTCTTTCAGTCTTGAGGGACGTTGACTTTTGGTATTTTTTGTGGGTTGGGGGATACCCTTGAGTAAGGCTAAGTAAAGGGCGGATCACTCTTGAATAGTCCTTGATGAGCGCCGATAATAACCACAGAATCCCAGGAATCTTTGCAGTTCTTTTAGATTTTTGGGCTGTGGCCAGGTGGTCAAGGCCTCAACTTTACTTGGGTGGTCTCTATTCCCTCGGTGGATACTATGTGTCCCACATACTTTACTGATGTTTGAAAGAATTGACACTTATCAATGGACAGTTTAAGGCCAAGTCCTCCAGTCGGTCCAATACCTTAAATAATCTGCTCTCATGTTCCTCCAGTGAGCTGCCAAACACAATAACATCATCTAGGTATACCAGGCACTCTAGTAAGTTCATGTCCCCACTGCGCTCCATCAATCGTTGAAAGTGGCTGGGGCACCTGAAATCCCTTGAGGCATCCTCATGAATTCATAGAAGCCAAGCGGACAGATAAAGGCCGTCTTCTCACGGTCCTCTGGGGCCATCGGGATCTGGTAGTACCCACTGCGGAGATCCAGCACAGAGAACCACTTGCTCCCGTTTAGGCAGTCCAAAGCATCCTGAATGCGGGGCATTGTGTACTGATCAGGGATAGTCCTTCGGTTTAAGGTGCGATAATCCACACACATCCTTACTGTTCCATTCTTTTCCTCACTACCACAATGGGGAAGCATAAGGGCTTCTGGATTCTTGTATTACACCAGCAGCTAACATCTCTAGCAGATGCCGTCTCACATCATCTATGTCAGCAGGTGCCAGGCGTCGAGACCTCTCACGAAATGGTCTTTCGTCATGCAGCCGGATATTGTGCTCGGCTCCTTGCACGCATCCTACATCCCATTCCTTTAAAGAAAACACCTGGTCTCTCTGGGCAAGCTTCTCACTGATCCTCACTTTCCATTCAGCTGGTAGCGGGGAGTCTCCGAAATCAAACAAGTCAGGCGTTACTCTGTCATTCTTCCTTGAACTCTTGCTGCTGGGTAGCACTGCAGTGTCTGCACAATGCACATTAGCCAGGATGCAACCTCTGTTTACTCGAATGTCTCTTTCAGACACATTATGAACTTGGACCATTACCCTTCTGGCATAAGCATGGGCTCTAGCGGGCAAAATACTAGGCTTGACCAGCAGTCCCTCTGGCAATTTTCCATCGCCTGGTGCATCCAACATTAATATTTTATTCTTAACATCCTTTCTGATACGGACCTCTCCTGTAAGGTACACTGGGCATTTGGCGCCAGGATCAGAGACTCAGGATCCTTCTTCCATACAATTCCGACGGTTCCTCTGGTTCTGTTTTTCAGCATCTCTCTGTGCCTCATAGGCCTTCTTAATTAAAGCGGAACTCTTAAAGCTCTACTAGTCTTTGACCCTGTTTTCATAACACAACTGTGCCAGCCTTCCGAACATATGAGCATTTGTTCCAATCAACAAAGGGACACCATCATACAGTCCAGTGGGGGACACACTAAGGCTAGGGTCTCTACTTGTTCGGCCACTCCAGCCACGGAGGTGGGGAAAGACAGCCAATTCGGATATACCCGGAATAGGGGTAGGCCTTCTCACTTAACCCCCATACATGCAGTCCTTCTAATGGTTGTAAGGTACGTCTGACAAATGCTTCTGATACCAATCCTGGAACATAATTGTCACTTGGAGCCACTGTCTAATGCAGCTCTTGTAGACACTCCATTCACCTTTACAGTGGTCTCCATGGAGGGACCCACTATTCTGGACCAGTCTGGAGAGGCGGTAGTGGGGGCCTGGGCAACTGACCTTGCCACAAAAGGCCGTGAATTAGCATTTTTGGTGCCCTCACTGGGATCATGTCGTGCACCTCTTAACCACTGATTTCTTCTCCGAAGCTCTCCTTGTAGCCTATATGCAACTTTGTCAGTGTCTTTTGGGGACTGGCATTCCCTTTTCATGTGCCCATCTTTCCCACAATTATAGCAAAACATACTTTCTGGAGTTTGAGCTGGCGGGCGCCACACTGGGAGCCAGGGCGGGGTATTACTAACTGGAAACCTGGGTGCCATCTCTGTCTGCTGGTGCGATAAGCATTTGGAGACATCTCGTCAGTTTCTCCACTTCCATGGTCAAGGAATTGAGTTTGGAGCTGTTATCAGCAGGAGATACATGGGTGGTACCCCACCCCCATAGCAGATGCAGTCGGATATAGGCCAGGGCCCGTGCTTGCAGGCGTGGCCTTCATAAAGGGACTGTTTTTGAATTCCCGGATCTCTCTCAACAGTTCGCCCCATTGTGGCATATCTTTTCCTTGTCAGAGCACTCATTGACTGTCAACCTCTGCCCTGAACTTCACTTGATGGGTCACCCTCAATCACTCGGTCGTAGCCACAGCTGTTGGTGCAGGTCACGCCCGAGGTCGCTTTTCTCAACTCCCCTAATTTCTCTCATTAACTCATCATAGGAGGGTGGGGATTCTAGTCGATTTGCCAGGCGTAACTGAAGCAACAGCAGTTCTGGAGAAGGCAGACTTAGGATTCTGTCCAGTCTGGTTCGGTCCAGTTCAATCGCTGGCAAACTACCCTTTCTGAGGCATTCTTGCAACAATTTTCCAGCAGAGACATACACAGACAACAACTCCCTTGGTACTGTTGTGCATTCTTACTCTCCACCATAGGTCCTCATCAGAATCTGGGCTCCATATACACATTCTCCAAGGCCTCAAGATAGGCCTGTGCAGTCGCCTCAGGGTTACTGGCCGTTGCTAGCACGGATGATAGCCAGGGCAGGACCTCGGAGGCTCTCACTAACCCTCTTTCGCTTTTGCCTTCCGAGCATTGCCATTCTAGCACTTGGGGGCAACATAGTCTATCCAGGTCTCCCAGTCATCCTCCCTTGGGGGGTGGGAGGGTGCCAGAAGATCCTCAACCTTGTAAGAGTCGTGACTAATGGCAGGTGCAGAAATAGGAGTCTGCATTGGTTCAGCCACCATTACGGGCACTGGAGCAGGAGAGGGTGTTGGGGAGAACACCCCAGGTGGCAAGAATAGTTTCTTCAAGTCCTCCACAGTTTTCCCCTCTCCAGCAACCATTCAGCAAATTTCTCCTCAAAAGTTTCAGATAGTGGTGGGGGCTGATTCCCCCCCGGGTCTTTACTGTCCTTAGTTATCACTCTCCAAGCAGTGAGGGCTCCCTCTGGGTAATGGTCTGTGGCACTTTGGAGCTATCTATGGGATCCTTAAACTCTACTAGGGCCAGGAAAGTGTGGGTGAGCAGATTAGCATGCCGACCCACCACCACAGGGTTTTGTAAACCTTCCACCTTGGAAAGTACTCCCTGCACAGTGTCCGTATTGATACCCAGGGGGATGTCCAGGATAAGCATAGCATTTTGGGGGTCGATCTCCTCCCCAGTACACCACTCCACCAGCTGGTGCACAGCCACTTCTGTCGGGGTACCCATTTTTTTCTTAACAGTGGTTCGTAAATATGGCCACTAGAGGACACACAATCCCAGGTGAGCCTCCAAGATGTAACCCTAAATGCGCTATCCCAGGGCTACTACCCCTGCCTGATTTGCCACTAACAGGTTGAGGGGCCTGGATCCAATGGCGGGTGCCTCCACCCAGAGGTCAGGGTTGCAATAGTTAAACTAACTTGGTCACAGCCCTCTGGACACTGCAACCCCCTTTCTTCCCACTAGTGGCCCACACAATATATCAAATTACCTTCACAGGTATACACTTACCCCCAGGTCTGGTTCCGGCACTGGGACCTCCTGTGAAATGAGATACAGTGCAACAATCACAGTACAGTACTTTAACATAGACAAATACCTCAGGCAGTATAACTTTGCTGAAACAAGCAGCTCTGATTTATTTAGGGGATATAACAAGGACAGGGAAATCAGGTTAATTAGCTTATCACTCTAATAATCTACCTATGGCTCTGTGCACAGGCCTATCCCTATCAGTTACTGTCCCTGGGTACCCAAGCCCTAGTGGCTAGTCCAAACCGTGGCAGCTGGTAGGGCCCTTTCACACAGAGAAAGGAGAATTAAACAGTCAGCAGTACAGTAATTCCATTTGGATTTAATGTGGCAATTCAACAGGGGCGACCCTGAATTAGTACTCACGACCTCCAAATAAGATAGGGTCCTTCAATGTCAGAGGGCTCACTTGAGGTACACAAACCTCTTCACACATCCATATAAAAGAAAGCACTATACCAGGCAGGCTGCATCTGTATCCCGATCGCAATTACTGCACAATACCTGGGAGAACACACAGCAGATTCAGTTCCTGACAGACAGAGTGCAATTTTCAGCAATTCCTCCAGTCTTCTACAGGTGAGCCTGGTTTCTACTCTTCAGAGATCCTTTGATTCTTTTCACAGACGGATTCAGTCCTAACAAGCTGTTACACAAGCTGCAGACCGAACTCTGGGCCTTACACACGCTTTTTGACTAAAACTGCACACTGAAAAGCACAGGGCTCCTTCCTTCTTCACTGCCAAAGCTCAACTCAAACTCCAACCGACAAAACCGGCACTTCCTTTTAGTTCCTCCCAGTTCTTGACTGGATTGGCTGTCACTCACAATAGACTGCTGCTGTTGGTCCAAAAGGCACTGAAGTCTAAACTACATCTCCCAGAGTCACTGCCCATACAATCCTCTTGTGGCTGGCTCAGATTATGAGTCCAAGTTCTGATTCGTCCAAGGCACCATTTTAGAGCTAGCTACCCACACTGATTGGTCCAGTTCAGCAGTTCAAAACTAGAATGGGAACTAGCAGACACAGTTCTGACTGCAAAGAAAGCAGGTTAGACAAACTGTAATTTCATTATTACTCTAAATAATTTCTGGCAAACAGTTACGTCTTTCAGATAGGTTCCTTTGCACTCTAGTGACTGCAAAAATGAAGTGAATTGGCAGCAGCTTGAGTGGTACTCAATCAAAGAAACACACAGTCCCCCATACAAACTAATTATGTCTGCAAGCAGACAGCTCTTAAAGAGACAGTACCAGAGGTTCTAAAAACACTCACTGATAAATGGCTTAAATGCCAAACACCATTCAGGCTTGGAGCATTCAAGCAAGATCCTGGAAGTCTTTTGGGAACCCCCATTTGCAGGGGGGTTACATGCATAGAGTATCGTATCTCTGTGGCAGGTTGACAGGAAGGTGTTGATGAAAAGGCTAAAGAGCAACAGCCCAATGATGGATCCTTGGGGAACCCCAGATTGCATTGGGAGGTTGTTTGGGGGGAGTGTATCTCCGATCTTGACTTGTTGGCACCTACCTGTAAGGTAACTCGCAAACCAGTTGGTGATCTCATGGGAGAAGCCTAGAGTGGGGAGGTAGTTAAATGGGAGCTGGTGATTAACGGTGTTGAAGGCCTTGTCAGTTCAACATACACTGCACCTAGAATATGACCCGTGTCCAAGGCCTTCTGGATGTGACTGGTCAATTCAAGCAGGGCTGTGGTGGTACTGCGGTCTTTCCCACAGCCGTGCTGCTGAGGACACTGGATATTGTACTGTATTTGATTAGATATTCCGATAGTTGGTCCACCACAATACGTTCGAGTGCTTTAGAGAGGGGGGGGGATTGAGATGGGCCGGTAGTTGTTGTGAAGCGATCATTCACCACTTTTATGAATGGGTGTGACAACAGCGGATTTCCATAGTCGGGGGAACTGTATGAGGGTGAGCGAGAAGTTTAGGAGTTTTGTGGGTGGGAATAATACAGAATCTAGTGAAAGGGAGAGAAGTTTGAGATCCAGGTTATCGCTGCTATAATGTGATTTACCTAACACTTTTAGGAGGTATTTTCTGGATTCGGCGATGAACACTCTCCTGAAATAAAGGGGAGGAGATTTTACAAAGTTACCAGGTTGGGTAGAGTCATCGAAGAAGGTTGGAGGGGGGGAGAGACACCATTGAGATCAGTGAAGGAGATGTTGAAGGCATCAGTGATTAACTTGGGGTTCTGAATAATGGTACCGTTAACTGCGAGCATTGACAGGGAAGATTTATTTCTTTAATACATTCTTGTCGATTCCATCTCCATTCACCTGGTGCTAGGAAATAAAAAGGGTGAACCCAGCATCCACATGACTTGGAGGGCACACCCTAGATAGGTGAGTGAGAGCCTTACTTCTTTGACTATAAGTACTACTATACTCCTGCTGAAAACTCAGTTGTTTGGCCTGTGTGGATGAGATTTGGCCACATTCTAGCTGTTCCCTGTGTTGTCTTGTCGGCCTTGTGCAGTCGGTGTGTTATTTTGAGGCAGTTAGTGCCAAGCTCTCTCCTCTGCCCGTCTAATCCCTGTATCATTAAAGATCTCTTTGCTTTTCTTCTCTCCAGCCCAGTATTGCTGCTAAGCATTTCTACTGTTATGTTGGCTTTTCAATGCAGCATGGGGAAATGTCACTTGATGCAAGTTATGCCGCTGATTCACTGGCTGCTTACTCCACTTGTGCAAACACTTGTTGCTTACCGCGAATGTGCTACAGAAGCGGAACAGATAAATGATCGCAAAGCATTTTTTTCAGTACCCAGTAAAACTTCTTAAAATGCAGCATTCAGGCGCAAAACAGTAAATGTATGTCCTCTCATTCTGTATTACTGACATAGTTGCATAAAAACAGGATCTTTGTCTGACATCAGCTCAACTTCCTGCTTCTCCTCCCTAAACTATATTGTCTAGTTCCACAGCAGTAGAATATGGCACAGAGAATTTTGACTGCCATCTAATTTGAATTGTATCTAAATATTATATGTACATTTTTTGGGGCGGCGGTATACTGGAAAAATGCTTTAAGCTGTACCCTTAATTTGCAGGCTCAGAGTATGAATAGTGGCAACATTCTGGCTTTAGCTTAGATGTGAGACAGCTCTTTAGTTTGGTATAATTGCTAGCATGTGGCAGGAGCATATGGCACCCTAAATACCTTCAGTCACCATTGTGCTATGTTACTATGTATTGTGTACTGAAAAAATGGCCTCTATATTTTGTACTTGCTAATGTCAGCCCAGGTTTGATCGCTGCTGGATTTATTTGCAAGATATAACCAAGCTATATAATAGTGAGTCATAAGCTGTAACTGCAGAATTGGAACACAATAGCCAGACTGTGATGTCCTTTAAAAGGGATACCAAAATAAACGTTGGTTCTAAGTTGGATTATAAATGGATGTGTAGTTCACAAGAGACAGCCATATCACAGGGGTGTGCTTTGCTGGGAACTTCTGTATCAATCTCTGAGTTTTGCATGCTTGTATCTTAGAAACTGAATAGCAAATTGAGCTGCAATTTAGAGAGGTTTCAGGAGTTAAAAACCCTTTGAGAACTGAAATATGTGTGAACGTATATAGATTCTGGACGTATATATACGTCCACAGTCTTCTAAGGGTTTTAAAATTAAGTTTTGCAGACACTAGGCAGCAGCAGCTCCAGTGACTGGGAAATCCATTTGCTGTACAGACTTTTTCACTGGTCCAACTAAGGCACTTATTGAAATGTTACCTTCTCCAAAACAAGCCAGCAGGGCTAGTTAAAGGGAACTTTACTAGCCCGTTAACAGAATTTACCAGCATTTGACTAATGAGTGGGTACCAGTTTTGTCAGTATGTGCTACCAGGATATGCCTTTCAGATTTTAGCTTGATACAACAAAAAAGATACTGAGATACAGCAGCCTTAGCCAGCCCCGTCCTCTGAAACGATGACCCATCTTTGCTACCAAACCCAGATCTCCTGTGTGACACGCTACTGTTGGGCAGTTGGGGTGGCTTCCGATACAGTATTTGACATAGAGTCTCCCTCGGGTGTCCCTGTTGCAGATTTCTACCATGAAAAATTCTGGGATGCTACCTGGAGCAGCAGCTCTGTTAATTGTGCCTGTGGTAGGGTAGGATTGCCCAGATAAATGTATTGTGCACAAAAACTAAGACAGGAAGGAAAAATGTTTACTTTTGCCTGTGAAGTTCAATCTGTGAGCAGCCCCATATGTATGAATGGGTGAATTTGTATTTTAGCAGGATAGGATCACTAAGTAGAAGACCCATTTTCAGAACACCCTGTAACCCATTTTCAGGATTGTGCATGTGTGTGTATGTGTGTGTATATGTATATATATATATATATATATATATATATATATATAAGCTTTGAACACAGTTCGTTTCCCAAGTTGTCAGCTTTATCCAAAACAGAAAGCAAAGTGTTGGGGATAGATGTCTCCCTTGGGTGCTGTGCCTTTTGCAGAGAGTGCCGGTCTTCCTTGCTTCAACTGTAGTGGCTTCCACCTCCAGTCCACCCTGTAATTCCCTGTAGAAAGAGAAGGGTATAAAAGTCCCTTTTCTTGCATCTCTGTCTTTTTTTTTTTCTTCATTATATCAAGAACTGACATAAATGGATACATGGTTCCAAGACATAGAAATTGTTAAAGGAGCAGAAATACATTAAATGGGGCTACTTTTCTTATCTCCCATTGTTACAGTATGGTAGGGGAAGATCAACTGAATAAACAATTTGTGACAGAAATTGTTACAAAGGCTGTCACAACTATGACCATGGACTATATAACCTAAAAAAGCAAATGTCCAAAAAGTCCTGGGGTGCATGACCCAATAAAAAAAAAGTACTTATATAAAGTCCATGAGTAATGAAGTTAACCGGCAGGAAAGCCGTAAATAGAAGCCTTCCGTCGAGTTTTCACTCCAGTGATAAACAGCTTAATTGAAACTGTAAGCCTCAAAGATGGAGCAGGCACTTTAAACTTTTAGACACATTAAACAGGAATCACTATACAGTGGTAGTGAGTCCAAAAAAGACTCATGTAAACAGCCTTGACAGGTATGTCCAAGGGAAAGCACAGTCCATTTGTAGTTCAGCCCTTGGCGGACGCCGTGTGTTCCGCTGCTCCACTCAAAAAAATGTTTCTTTGATTTTAAGCAATGCTTACCTGCCTTGGTAGGATCATTAAACAGAAAGGTTTTTCTGGCATAAGATATTTTCAGTTTCGCAGGCAGGAGAAGTGATTGACTGATCCCCAAAGAGTTGAGCTCACTGCAGACAGCATCAAAAGCTTTCTGGCGTTTGCTGGAGAAAATGAGATCCGGGAAAAAGAAAATGCAAGGGCCATCGGGCAGTTGGAATGTGCCTTTGGTTTTTGCCACCTGAAGGATCCAGTCACTAATATGCCGACCCATCGTGGAAATCAGGATGGTGTAGGTCTTGAGTCATGGCTGTTTTCCAAGGTGTAATACGGTAGGCTTTATGGATGGAGTCCAAAAGTTGAAGATCCAACATGTGCTGTAGTAATTGATGGGTGTAAAGCAGCAGAGCATCCCCTTCAAACACTTCGAGGACTCCCAGTAACCTGACATGGGCTACTCAGGCTCTGTTTTCTAAATGCTCACAATGGAGTCGAAGTAACTTGTTCTCTGACATTAACCCGCAGTTGCTGCAAAGTTTTGTCTGCCAGATCCTTCACCAGGCGTGCTTCCGCAGACATGGGTTCCACTTTAGTTTCCAGCAAGGTAACACAGTTGTTAAAAAGGTACATTTTTGCATTCAGTGCTTGAACCACTTTATCCATTGCCTGAGCAGTCAGTAGAACAGCACTTTTAGAAGGTTCCAGGCCTCCGGTAGCTCCGACCACAAGGCCGCTGTGATCTGTGCCATCAGGTTGTTTACCAGACTTTCCCTTGCCAGTGTCTGTCTACCCATTTTTTCAAGGGTTCCCCCATAGGACCAGCTGTAGAGATTCAAGTAGCAGGCACCTACTATCTTGTGCTCAATAGTTCTGATATTAAATAAGGTTTTAGCTCAATATAAAATGAAATTTTGCTGTTTATTTCAGTTGCAGTTGAAGGAGCTTGCAGGAGTGTGTTCAGTGCAGTTGGTTGCTACCCACACCCCCCACCTCTTTAATGTCTTATTATCTCACTACCTCACTTTCGCTGCTTCAGAGCGGGTTGTAAAATTCTTTAAATAAAGAATGAAAAAAAATAATCCCACCAGAACCGGGAGCCTTACCCAGTGCTAGCAAACAACCTGTGGGCCAAGGATGGCCTTGCACAGTAGGTAGGATGATGGTGAGGATTTTTTATTTTTTTTTTTCAGGGTGGGAGGAGACGGTGTTGCTAGTACTGTGAATAGGTCCCCAGTGATGCTCGGGCATGTAAATTGGGGTTGGGGGTAGTTTATACCAGCACTGAAGATAGGCTTCCTGTGCCAGGGCTTGTAAACCAGCACAGGGGATAGGCCCCTATTGTCTGACTTATCTAGACAGTTTGACCTACAGGTTAGAGTATAGATCTGAGAACTGGGAGACTATCTAAGATGAAATCCCAGCAGTGCCACTGCTGTACTCTCTCTCTCTCTCTCTCTGCAGTTTCAGTCTCAAATGGCACACCAACATTCTCCTCATCGCCTTAATTGTAAAGTATTGTGGGATACAGTTTGTTAGTTTAGCACTATATAAAATCAAATCTTTTTCACTTTTTTGGGGGGACCTTATATAATGCCATGAAAGATGGGCTTCTGGTGCCAGACTGTTTAGTGGTGGTGGAGGCATGTATACTGGCACCATACTGAATTTGTTTGGAGGGAGTGTGGTCCTTGTGTATCAGCTCTAGGTACAGGTGGAGAGTGGTGCTTGTTCATTTGCACTGGGGTGGAGGACCTATCATTTTACGTGTGAACTTATATATGTGTATCTAAAGCTTTTTTCCTCCAGTGGAGCCTCTCGTCGCTGTCTTCTTGGGTGCCAGCAACCACCTAGCCTCATCACCCACTGTCCTGCCACTGCCTGTCCTCAGTGGTCCCCCCATGATGGAGCCACCAAACATAAGGGTCTGTAGGCAGTCTGGTGGCAGGCTTCAAGGTGTGGGGCTTGCATGTAATGGCCCCATCATTAAAACAGAGTGTGGACTTTTTCTCCCACTTTTTGTGCTCCCACCATCCTAACGTCTGCCTCTTTTGGCTACATCAGACCTATAGTGCACATTTGCCACACCTTCAAGGGGGACCAGGCTCCTCAACCCACCTTGAGAGTTGTTATGCTGGTGGTTGTGCAAATCATCCTCCCCAGACTGGCTCACCCTGCTCTCAGCAACACTCTCCAGCCCTGGCCACACCAAAACCCAACTTACCGAGATGGAAGCATGATGTGCTTCTGCTAGGCCATTGTGGGTGGGGTATGTCAAGGTTGAGAACTTAAAAGAGATAGGGAAAACGTAACAAAAACCTATATTTAGATAACAAACTATGTGAGCAAAGAGCAAAATTACTGGAAATCCAAAGCTAGGGTTCAAGAGCTAGTAACCCTAACTTGTCCCATTATCTGTAAGGAAGGTATTGAGGTTTTATTTAGTTGAGTTGTGTACAGTTTGGTAATGCAACCCTACCATCAGGATTTGGCAGAACAAATACAGTTAGGGTTATCAGATCAAGAACAAAAATTTTCCTGACTATGCTTTGTGTTTTTGTTTTTTTTTTCTCCTCTTTGCTGTTAAGCTTTTTGGCCACTTGGTTGCTGCCATATGCCTGCTTCAGCTGTCACTCTGGGCCCCCCATTCTACTCTGCCACTCCCCTGCCATCATGCCAGCTGGGATCCACATGAGGTGGGACCTGAAGGCACCGGTGCCATCGTACAAGGAAACTGGTACATGTTACCATTTTCCTCATTTTCTCTCCCTGCCTGATGTGTAGCACACCCTGGGCACATAGCGATGCCTTGCAGGAGAGACCAGCTGCCTTGGTCCACCGTAGGGGCTACTGCAGCACCAGAACCTGAGTGCCTCCCTCCCCTTCACTCCCTGGGTCCGCTGCTGAGCCTGGGTTGCAGAAGTGCATTAGCGCTTTCTCTTTGCCATTTGGTGGCTTTCAAGTACCTTTCAGTAGTTTAAATCATTCTGGAAATACTCTGCTGCAGCTTCTTGTTTATGAGGCTGTCCATGCCACCTCAAAGGCAGTGTCTTGCTCCCATGCTGTTATGCTAATATATACTGTTGACTTGGGCATTGGTCAGCGGGGTACATACTGTATATGGGATACATAATGGATTGTAGTGGAGTAATCTCCAGTAGTGAGTGGTAAGACCCATAACTCACGAGTGGCAAAGTCACGAGTTAGTTATAAGGGTCTTACTACTCATGTGTGAAGATAAATGTCTTATTCTACTGCAATCCATTATGTATTTGATAGATACCACACCATTCTTAATGTTTTTACTGGTATTTTACCTTGTCTTAGCTTAAAACTTCCTTTCTTTCCATTGTAAGTTCTCTTATCTGGCCTGTTGTTCTCTGTGTTCTAGTTCCAGATTCTAAGTGGAAATAACACGTTCCAAGTTAAATAAATGGTGTTCTAAGTGAAAATAAATATCCATAAATAACATAATTTATTTACCCAATTTATTCACCACTGGTGTGGTATATTAGTTCATAGCGAGCAGCTTCCTGTGAGATAGAGGCAATGTGATCTAGTCATCTAGGATTTAGAGCACTAGCTGGGGAGCTAGGAGATGGCAGGTTCAAAGCCCACAAGAGTCAAATAATCTCTGTTTGACCTTGGGCAAGGTAACAGCAGGACCTCACTTGAAACGCGATATTGCATCTTATCTGCGCTGTACTGGGTAAATTGTTAAATAAAGAAATAATTGGGGGCCTTAACCGTCACTGGGAGAGGGTGCTTCATTATGTGTAGTTTTGCTTTAATGTTGACTTTATATTATAAATTGATGTAAATATAACGTGTGCTTGTATGTATATTAATACTCCGTGATTCCCCAAATGTGCATAATGCATGGTGAGTGCCCCTATTTATTTTTTTATATACTTAGACCCACTGAGACATATCTTACCCTTTTTCAGGGGTGACCCAGCATTAATTACATAGAAACACAGAAGTTGATGGCAGATAAGGACCGCTAGACCTATCTAGTCTGCTCATTTTCCGACCTGCAGTAAAAACCACAGACCCTACTTGAACTCTGGCTTTGTTCTCCTTCCTATCACTAGGGTTCCCCTATGCCTCTCCCAGGCTTTTTTGAATTCCCTTACTAACTTTGCCTCCACCACCTCCGCTGGGAGACAAATTGACTATCGGGCAGAAAAAAAATATTCAAAGATTCATTGTCAGGACAAGTAGGATATGACAAGGTCAGAATACATAAGGTGTGAGACTGTACAATTGGACAAGCATGGTGTTCAACATATGACAGAGTTAGTAACAATCTTAGACTACACAATGTAGGGAGGGGAAACGGTAATCAATAGGGCAATACAATTATTCAAGATGATCCCAGATCAGGGCTTGACAAATCCTATAGCCCAACGTCCCGGGCTATCATTTTAAACTCTGAGACAAGCACTTTGATGAGAGCTACCTGTCCGCGGACAAGTAGGGTTTCAGAAACCAAAAACACTTTTTTTCTTGCAATTCTTTAACTTTTCCAGCAGGGTACGCTGGCGTGTTGCGAGGGAGCTGATCCATGTGAGGAGTGAGCAGAAGAGCATGCCGCCAAGATGAGTGAGAGCGAGCAGGGAGTAAGTAGTCGGCAAATGGAGGAGCCAGAGTCATCGGACCAGCCAGCACTGAGCAGGGAGGAGCATAACAGTCAGAATGGCAGGGCATACTGCAAATGATATGATCAGCCTGAGGCGAGACCTATTGGCCATGGCACAGACGGGGAGGTTAATCGGAGGCACAATTTCTCTTCGTTCTAACTGGGAGAGGATGTGTGACAAGATTGTGTGCTTCAGTGCAGACCACGGTAAGTTGGAAAGCAAAAAGCACTTCATTTTTGTTGCCCATTGTACCAGGGAAGGGAACTTTTTGCGCACAGGAGATTGAGCTGCGCCGGGTGGGGGTGGGTTTGAATATTGGCAGGGAGCTTGAGGGTGCCTGAAATGACATTGGTGAGCCAGGGGAAAGGAAGGGCGGGAGCCACAAGGTGCGGTAAGATCTGACTGCCAGCCTAGTGCAGACCACACTGTGCAGACTCAGACTGCTTTTAAGCTTTACCATTATGAAATCTGCCACCCCTCAAAAAAAGTAAACTAACGAACTGACAAAACAAAAGGGAAGAAAGTTTGTTGATGTTGGATCTGTCAAGGGTCTGGACCATCGAGACAGATATATAGGAGAAGTAAAGGAGCAGAGAGAAGGAGAACAGACTGAGCCAGGTTAAAGCCAGAAGTTCCAGAACTATTAAAGAATGGGGAGGGAAGAGAGATGATTGGGATTTGTAAACTAAGTATGAACTGTAGAAAAAGGTAACGGCTTCAACTGTTACAAACATAACTGACTAAACTGAGCAAATTTGGCCCCAAAAAGTCTGACTGGGAGTCGGAGAGGAGATTCACATAGTGGAAGAGAGCAAGGGTTGGGCTTCGGGCTTCATGTTGCTCTGATGAGAAAGTAGTGTGACCTGAAATTTGGCAACAGCTACCTAAAGAACTTAAAGGAAAATACCAGATCAAGCAGTACAGCCAAGAAAGAAGAGGTTGAGAGTTGGGCTTTGTTGCCCTGACAAAAGTAAAGGCAAAGTGTGAAAAGTACAACTGACCTTAAACATACAAGCTGCTTAAGGCTAAGGATTAAATAACAACAAAATAAAGGAACGTTTGTTGTTGTGGTTGTGATGTGCTAGGAACAGGAACGTAATGTCAGACTCTAGAGTGTGTCTGGTGAGGGTGTGTGGCTGGCATTGGACAAAGTACAGGCAGGGCCTAGGGAAAGGGAAAAAAAGTTTAAAAACAGAATTGAAAAAGTAGACATCAAAGCGAGCAACACCGTCCTGAAAACAAATCTTTTGGTTTTGCTGTTTCTTTATCCTAATCCCATTCAACTCTGACTGCCTCCTGTCTTGCTTAGTTTAGCAGCCTTTTACTTAGGCAGTTTTTTATTAATGTTTATCAGTTCCCTTTCCTTCCCATTCTAGACTACTCACCACCACCAGAAAATACCCACACCACACAGAGACTTTATGGAACAGATTTTATTAGCATCATAAAACAAATACATACATACATATATAGTTCTAAATTATTTTCCTGACCCACTAGTACGTACGTTTAGTTTGTTGAACTTAGTTCTGAGACTGGCATGTGTCTCACACGCCCACGTCCACTGGTATTACTTTAACAAAAAATGCATAATTTCTGCCTGTTTTCTAGCAGATGCAGCTACATAGCATTCATACTACAACCCCCTACACCATGTATTTTGTTCCTATGTATTATTTTTTCAAGTTTTCCTTAAATTCTAGCCTTCTAACCATGGACTACTACTGGTATTACTATTTTTGGCTAGGCCACTTGTCCTTGGACTAGCATGTAATTTTGAAATTTGTCAACCCCTGTCCCAGATGGGAGGGGCGTGGCCAGCAGCCAACAGGAAAATATGCTCCCTTTCTAGGGACATGGATATGTTGTTCATCCACACTCATTGGCAGTATCCTTGCCGCTTTAAATCTTGCCGGAAGGTCTTCAAGCTTGCTCCTCCCACCCACCCGGGTGGTATAACTCTCGGCTCCGCCCCATGGCTTAGATCTTCCTTACGCTTGGAAGCTCAGGTTCCCTCCTTAGCGCTCTGCGTTTGCGACTGGTTCCTATTTCTCCGTTTTAAGGTTTAAAAATAAAAATTTGCAAAAAGTCTTCGATCCCTCGCGGCTGCGATGGACAAATCGACTCCCGGATTTCGGAGATGCCCATGCGGGCAGAAGATGTCTCGGACGGATCCACACTCCACGTGTGTCTACTGCTTAGGCCTTGAGCACGACCCGCAGGCTTGCGACCTGTGCTCATCTTTCTCGGCCTACGTCCTCGAAGACCGTGCTGCCCGATTGCAACTGGGCCGTCCCGAGTAGCGTTTCCCTCCGGTGAAGTCCGAGGAGGCCCGGTTGGCGGTGTCCGCGGCGGCGGGCTCGGCGGATCAGCTCGAGCGGATGGTCGCCCTCGAAGGGGCGCAGGGCGATCTTCCTCGGCCGCGGCATTTATCCCGCCTCTCTGGGTTCTTCCTACGCTTCTTTAAGGAGCTTTGTCTGTCCTCTCCACTAAAGGAGAAGGGCCTGCGTCTGCTGGACCTTATTCTCGGTCCAAAAAGAGGACAAGGGTAAGTCCCTCATTGACTGCTCTTGGGAGGCGGGAAAGGTCCACCTCTCCCAGACTGCGTGCGTCCGTGGCTTCGAGCCGCTCGGCTTGACCACTGGCCTCACGGTGTCCTCGTCAGGTCAGTTGACCGAGACTCCACTGATGAAGTCGAGATTTTCTCGACCCATTGACGGGCTGTCGCCTTTAGCAGCCGAGATTCCCTCTCCCGGTTCCCGGAGGAGTTGAGGATCCCGTGGGCTGCGTCTGCCTCCGGTTCCGGAGCCTCGGATGGACCTTCCGAGCTCTGGGAGTGCTGGTTCCGCCGACACCTCCCGCACCGACCCGAAATTCGGGACTTTCGGTCTCGGTCTCGACTCTTCGGGTCCAGCCGTTCCACCTGCCATAGGCGGTCTCGGTCTCGGCATCATGTAAGCCGGCAAGCCGCCGCTGGCCCCTCGGCCCCTCCTCTCGGATGAGGGGAGGCTCGATGAAATTACGCCGGGACGGCACGAGGACCTTATGTTGCAAACAGGCCTCCTGGCCGGGAATAAGCGATTCCGGCGCTTCCGGCCATTAAGTGGCTGTCACCGGAACGGCCGACACAACCCCTCGACTTGTCCGAGGAGCCTATACCCAGGCCGGTTGTTCGGCCAAAACCAGCTGCTCCACCGATTCCGGTGGAACCTCCGCCTCCACAGCCACCAATTGGGGCTCCGACCAAGGATTCTCGGTCGGCTAAGGGTTTACCCCATCGGCTGTCAGTTACCCTCACTCCCGACCGACCTCGGCAGGTGAAGGGTGGCTCAGGCCAGAGGCAGCTCTTCGAGGACTCTTCCGAGTCGAAGATGATTCCTCCTTCTTCTCCAAGCGACTGGACTTGGAGTCTTCAGGAGGTCAGTCAATGGACGATAGCCCGTCGTCCTTCCTAGGACTGCTTGGCTCATCTCGGAGTCTACGGGATGGAGCTCGAACCCGTTCCAAGCGGGCCAGGTATTCCCTCACGGAGATTCTGGACCGAGGGATTCTCCACGAGGCTTTCCGTGGCGAGGCCATAGTGGGTCCGGCACTGGAACTTTGTGGCGCCTGCTTCCTGCCCTCGCCGCCGGCCAGGATGGCCAGGAGTATGCGGTCCCACGTTCCTTGTCCGTTTGAACACCCTCTGCTGAGGGTTGGTTACCGACAGGCGTTTTCGGCGCCCGACAACGCCAGGGATGGACAAACCTCCTGACAAGGAGTCCAGAAATTGGACTATGTCGGGCGAAAGTCTGCTTCGTCCTCTCTCGGCCTTCTCAGGCCAGTTGACGTCCTCATGGCACATTTTTCTCATGCCCTGTTGGTCTCCTGGATGAGGTCATCCCTCATCTTCCGCCGATCTGCAGACTACGGTTAAGCAGAGTGCGGGACCAGGGCAGGACAGTGGCCAAACAACAGCTCCAGACTGCTTTGGATATAGGGACTCATGTGCCAGATCGGTGGCGGCCGGTGGCTATGCGTCGGCGGCTTGGTTGAGGATATCCACCTTTACTGGATACCCAGCACAAGTTGGCGGATGTTCCCTTTTGGGACTGACCTCTTGACCCTGGGGTGGAAGGTCACCTGCAGAGGATCGAGAAGTCCAATGCCACCTTGGACTCGGTCTCTTCCGCCAGAAGGACAAAGGCGCAGAACCACAGCCTAAGCCCTTTCGTCCTTCTGTGCCCCGGCGCCTCGCCCAGCAACGTCAGGGCCAGCAGGCTCGGCCTTGGCATCCCAAACCCAAGCCGCCGGCTTCCTCTAACAGGAGGCAGGGAGGAAAGGGCCCAGGAGGTCCCTCGGCCGGTCCCTCCTCCTCCAAGCCTGCCCAGTGACGGGCTGAGGGGTGTCGCCCCCATCCCCGTCACCTTACCCCTGGGTCCCCCCGTGGGGGGGCTCCGGCACTTCCGTTCCACCTGGTCCGCTGTTACCACGGACAGGTGGGTCTTGGAGGTGGTGGGAAGAGGCCTGCCTCTGGGATTCGAGCAGGCACCACCCTTCAGAGCCGTCGCCCCTCGGGGGGCTTGATCCCAGCCTCACTGGCGGCTCGTCGAGCCGACATCGCTCTCCTCCTCCAGAAGGAGGTGGTAAGAGGTGGTGGACCCTCCTTCAGACCCAGGGTTTGTGTCCAGGTACTTCCTGGTTCGAAGCGACGGGGGCTGGCGCCCATTCTCGACCTACACGACCTAAACAAGTTCCTAAGGTCTCGAACCTTCAGGATGGTCCTCTGGCTCAGATAATACCATCCTTGGAGCGCGTGTGGTTCTGCTCTCTGGACTTGCAGGGCCGCGTTTTCACGTCCCTATCCGTCCGTCTCACCAGAGATTCCTTCGCTTCGAGCGGATGGATCTCTCGAGTTCAGCCATGCCCTTGCTTGTCTCCAGCTCCCAGGGTCTTCACCAAATGCATGGCAGTGGTGACAGCATTCCCTCTTGCGCCGAGGGTCCGGGTGTACCCTTACCTGGGCGACTGGCTGATAGCAGCTCCCTCCAGGAAGGAGGCGAGTGGTCCAGAGATCTGGCCCTCCAGGTCTGCTCTCAACTGGGCCTCCTTATCAGCGAGGCCAAGTGAACTCGAGCGAAGCAGGTGATTCTATTCATCGGGCGCAGCTCGACTCTCTTGAGCCAGGCGCGGCTCCCAGCGGACAGGGCCGAGGTTCTTTCCTCCTTGCCCGATCATTTCTGGTTGGGCAATTCGCCCTGCCGGGACTTCCTGCGCCTCCTGGGTCTCATGGTGCCTGCACCAGCGTGGTCCGTGGGCCGCTGGAACATGCGTCCCCTTCAGTGGGGACTGGCCAGCCAGTGGTCACAACGCTGCGATCCCTTGGACCAGCTTGTGTCGGTGACACAGGGGATGTGGAACGCTCTCCAGTGGTGGACCGTTCCAGATCATTTGCAGGAGGGCATCCCGTTCGTCCGCCCCGAGCCGACGGTCTCTCTGTCGACCGATGCCTCTCTGATGGGTTGGGGTGCCCATCTGGGGGAACACCGGGCTCATGGCCTCTGGTCCCCGGGAGTCGATGCCACATCAACCTGCTGGAGCTCCGGCGGTCCGCTAGCTCTCACCGCCTTTGCTCCGTTCCTCCGGGGTCAAGTGGTCCGAGTCCAGGCGGACAATACCACGACCATGTACTATCTAAACGCCAGGGCGGGCGCGCTCCATGCTTCTATGCAGGAAGCTCTCGCATTTGGTCACTCGTGCAGCCTGGAGGCGGATCTCCTAGCCATTCACGTGGCAGGGCCTCCAACACCCTGGCCGATGCCCTGAGCGGATAGGGGCTGCATCCCAGAGTGGTCTCTCCTGCAGGAGGTAGTACAGCATCTGTTCTCCCTTTGGGGGCACCTCAGGTGGACCTGTTTGCCTCCATGGAGAACGCGAGCTGAGTCTGTTCCATGCCCGCCCCTCAGCAGGGCTCGCTGCAGGGATGCCTTCTCGAGGGCAGTGGACCCCGGGCCTCTTTTCGCCTTTCCCCATTTCCCTTGATCCACAAGGTGCTTCTCAAGGCGAGGAGGACAAGGCGCGGGTGATTCTGATAGCCCCAGACTGGCCTCGCCAGTTCTGGTACCCAGATCTCCTCAGTCTCAGCTCCAGGACTCGCGCAGCTTCCAGCTCGCCCGGACCTGCTCTCAGTCAATCAGGGAAGGTGTTCCATCGGACCTTCAATCCCTGCACCTGACGGCCTGGTTCCTGAGCTGCTAGAGTTCCAGGCCTTGGGTCTTTCCGACGAGGTCCTCAATGTAGTTGAGCGTCCCGTAAGAGTCGACCAGAAAATGCTATGCCTTCAAATGGAAAGGTTTTCCATTTGGTGTCAGGAACAGGGCTTGGACCCTTCCTCCTGTTCCTTGGCAAACATCTTGGACTATATGAATTCCTTTCTAGTCAAGGGCTTGGTCGGCGACCTAAGGGTGCACCTGGCAGCCATCTCTGCTTGCAGGCGCGGGCCGGGAAGCAGTCGATGGCATAGGAGAAGGTGGTCTGGCGCTTTTCAAGGCCTTGATCACATTTCCCTCAGTCGGGAACCCCACCTCCGTGGGATCTACTGCTGGTACTGGCAAAGCTCATGGGCAAGCCATTCGAACCTATGCACAGGTGTGCTTTCTCTCACCTGTCGTGGAAGACCGCCTTCTTGGTGGCTATCACGTCAGCCAGAAGGATGGGAGAGCTCCAGGCGCTTTCCATCGAGTCTCCTTACCTGGTCTTCCACAGGGACAAGGTTGTCCTGCGCCCCCACCCGAAATTCCTTCCGAAGGTGGTGTCGGAGTTTCACCTTAACCAGGTGTTGACTCTGCCGGTGTTCTACCCCAATCACACCTCGGAGGCCGAATATAGGCTCCATACTCTGGACCCTAGAAGGGCGCTCGCTTATTATAAGGAGCGGACGGCTGAAATTCGGGGAGAGGTTCGCCAGCTGTTTGTCACCTACGCTGAAGCCGCATCTGGCAGACCTGCAGCCAAGCGGACGATAAGCAGGTGGGTAACCTCCTGCATAGATCTCTGCTATAAGTTGGCGGGCATGGAGCCTCCCAGAGGGATAAGAGCTCATTCTACCCGCCATACTGCTGCAGCGTGGCTGCTTCCAGGGACGTCCCTATCCAGGAAATCTGCAGGGCTGCTACCTGGAAGTCAGCAAACACCTTCATTACCCACTACCACATCGACCTTGAGTCACGCCGGGATGCTGGTTTTGGGGCCTCGGTTCTCCAGTCTCTCTTTCCCAAGTAAGTATGTGGGGTGTCAGGTCACCTCCCTCCTCCCGGAGAACTGCTAGGAGTCTGCCAATGAGTGTGGATGAACAACATATCCATGTCCTAGAAATACAGGTTACTCACCTGTAACAGGAGTTCTAGGAATGGTATATGTTGTTCATCCACCACCGACCACCAACCTCCCGGCTTCGGCTGGCTTCCTGGCTTCAGCCAGACCCAGATCTGGCGTCATGGGGGCGGAGCCGAGGATTATACCACCCGGGTGGGTGGGAGGAGCAAGCTTGAAGACCTTCCGGCAAGATTTAAAGCGGCAAGGATACTGCCAATGAGTGTGGATGAACAACATATACCATTCCTAGAACTCCTGTTACAGGTGAGTAACCTGTATTTACTGCTCCTAGCCAACACTTGAGAAAAGTACCAAAAACTGTACAACTGAAATTTTTTTTTTGTTGTTGTTAGGCTCACTTTATTTATTAGTTTGGTAGCTGAGACTGTCTGGCAGTACAGGATATCTTTGGTAACCGTACCAACATGGGCAGAAATGAAGAATGATCCCTCAAAAGCCTCAGGGAAAGGCAAGAGCACTGCAGCTGTCTTGAGTGGAGTTAAGGGTGGTGTGGTGATGACTGACCATCCCATGGATCTGGAGGCCACTGTCCACGCTATTAAGGAAGCGGTGCAAAAACTCGACGTCAAGATGGATACCTTCAACAACCGCTTAACGCAAGTGGAAATGAAAGTTCTAACAATGGAGATGAATCAGAAGGATGTGTCATAGCTACGGTTCAGAAATCTGCCATTGTAGCTGACGGAGTATTGAAAGAAAACAAATTGCTCCGAACTAACATACTAAAAAGCCAGCAGAATAGGCCAAATGGTCTGTCTTGTCTGCTCAAAAGCCAACAACCTAATGGCTGCCTGCCTCACCCCCCCCCAGCCCCCAGGAGTGTCTTCACTAGATTGTTTCCCCTTGTACCTGTCCCACCCCTTCTTGAAGCCCTTCACTGTGCCTTCCTCCGCCAGCCTCCTAGGAAGCACATTCCATAGCTCTACCACCCTCACAGTGAAAAAGTGCTTCTATGTCTCTCCCCCGTAGTTCCCCCTCAAATTCCACTCATGGCCCCGGGTCACTACCCCCTTCTTCAGCCTAAACAACTCCCTGGTTCCACTCCTAATTATTCCCTTTACATACTTGAAAACCTCTTATCATGTTTCCCCTATCCCTCCTCTCCTCCAGTGAGTAAAGCCCAAGCTCTTCCAGCCTCTCCTCATAAGGCCTCCCCTCCATGCCCTGAATCATCCTGGTCGCTCTCCTCTGGACCCTTTTCAGCAGCGCTATGTCCTTCTTCAGGTGAGGTCTCGAGAACTGCACACAGTACTCAAGCTGCGGCCTGACCAAGGCATTATATAGAGGGAGGATCACTTCCCTGCTTCTGGACGTAATTCCCCTTGCTATGCAACCCAATATCCTAGGCTGGATTATTTGGAAAACTGGGCAGAGGCATGTAATCTCCACTTTTTGGGGATACCAGAGGGCCTGGAGGGAACAGAGCCTCTGCAGTATATACAAACTTTAACTGCTGACTTGTTTAACATCTCAGTGGACTCTTTTTAATCTGTAGGGCCTACAGAATCACACCACATCGCAAGCCAGCTGACTCGGAACTCCCACATTGCATCTTGGGGTCACATCGGGTGTTCATGTCCGAGACATGCTTCTGCAAAAGGCGAAGAATGCTGCTCCATTGTCTTTGCTGGATGGTATGATTTTGCACTGTTTTCCAGGTCTTAGCTATGCTACATGGGCCAGACATCGTGGATTTGTTGTCCGTTCTGGTATCCGAGAGCTTAGTATCAATCACGCCCTGCAGCTTCCAGCTCGATTAAAGATTGTTTATGCGGGGAAAACATTTCTTTACACAGACCCTGTGGATGCGGGGTGTAAGTTGGAGGCCATCCAAAGGGATTTTTCTTCGAACCGTACTAAAGCTGACACACAGGAGACTTGAACTCTGCATTATGTGACTTTGCTTTCTTTATATTAATAAAAAATGTAATATGGTTACTATAGAGTAAGTGTATTTTACAGCCCCTATGGTCAGTTACAGCCATTTCTGATTGAGTTTCAGTCGTAGCGTGGTGTGCTATGCACTATGAAGTTTAACCTCAACAGTTAAGAATAACAATTTCTTGTTAAATCAACAGCAGTTTTACTACAGTACATACTATGTATGTAATAATTGTACTTGGTTGGGTTGCATGAGAACAGTTTTAAGGTGTGCTTATTCTGTATAAGAGGGGTTTCTTTTTTGGCTCTATTGTTTTTACATGGACTTCAGGGCTAAGTCACTGACATCTGCCAATCTAGACAGAAGGGATTCTCTAGACTTCATTATACGAACATTTTGCTTGGTTGTCCATGGTCCTGCTGCAATGGCTTTTTTGCTAAATTATCTTGGACATGTGTTGGGACATTTTAGTAATCTCTCACAGTGTTGTGACAGTGAAAAATGGGATGAGTATTATGTACCATAATAGCTTCCTTATATTGCATTATATCCTATACCTGGGATCAAGTAATTGAAATGTATGTTCATGAGAAAAATGAATAAACATAAATTTCAAAAAAAAAAAAAAGATGATCGTAGATTATTATCAATTATATCACGGGGGAAGTCACCGATACTCTGTTCCAGTAGTACAACTTTAGGTCCTTTTTTAAAATCCACAATGGCAGGACAGTCTTGGAGGACAGAAAGCAGGGAATTTCAGATAGTTGGTGATGAGGGGCCAAAAGAACTCTTTACCACACAGGATCTAAGTTTAGGACTAAAGGATCCTCCTTAGGGCTTGATAGTGTCACGCAGGCTGAGGGAGGGGAGGGACCCTTAACAAGTTTAAAGGCCAGGCAGAGGAGAGGGTACTCAAGCCAACCCTCAATGAATTCTAGTTCAGTGAGCGCAGTACATTACATTGGTGCTCCTTGGATGAAGCACCTGTGGCAAGGCTCCCAATTTTATTGTCATAAATGGATATCCATCATAATACCATTGCAAGACATAATTTTTTCCCCGTAATACCATCGATGAAATCCATCAATAGTATTCTGAGATCCTGTAATATGATTTGATTTTTTTATCGATAGCATTGTGAGATCCCGTAATACCATAGATGGATTTCCTAACACAGTGGCATGAGAATGCTGCTTCCTTGCACAGTGTGCACACTTCTCACTGCTGTCAGTGAGCTGGCCTTTACTGTAACTGCTGTGTACAGCAAAAGCGGGTTGCTCCATAGCTGACAGAACAACTGATATTAAAATGTCTCAAACAAGGTGAAAATACCATTCAGTAAAGCTGCTCCTCCTGTGTCAAAATGCCCGTGGGGCTATATGTGGGGGTGGGCATTGCAATGGGAAGTGGCGGGAGCTGCCATATGAAAGCTGCATTGCGGCTAAGTTTAAAGTGCCTGAATGGGCATCATTTAATTGAATATGCTCAGATCCATGTATTAAAAAAAATTACAAAAGGGGACTGATAAAATACCATCTTGAAGTTCTGTGGACATGTTGGAACCTCTGAAGCGTCGCTATCGAGGTTCACATGTCCCCAGAAACTCTCGATGGTAATTTAGCTGTGTAATAAGCAGTTCCCTATCTATTATTCTATTTGTGTAATACACAGTTCCCAATCTATTAATCTATTTGTGTAATACTTTGAGCTTATTGAGCTCAGAGCATCTAAGGGACTGCTGAGCCAGGGCACTGTATTGCTTAAAGGGGAGACGAGTACCTGTAGCAGTTATAAGCCATGATTCCTTTGTAATAACATTCCCAAGGTATTAGAGTAAGCCATTTTTTTTTTTTTTTTTTTTGTGGAGGGTCAGTGTTATATGGTCAGTGTGAGTTCTGAAGGAAAGTTCCTGGTCCAGTTGGAACCATAGGTATTTGGTGGACACAACTACTTCTGTGGGTGTTCCTGCAGAGGTAGAGAGAGCAAGCCCAAGTTCCTAGGACCAGACAACATTGCCTTGGTCTTTCTGGCTTTAAGGACCAGCTTATTGGTCTTAATCCAATTTTCTAGTTGAGGGAGGTCACGTGCAATCCGGGAATTATGGCAGCTAGGGTCACTAGAGTTTTTGCTTTGTATTCCATGCTTCCAGACAGTCACTATGAATTGTTTTGTGCTGTGATAAATGCAGAACCCTTATCCTTGATGTTTAATTCAGTGAATATATTTGGGACACTTCATCACTCATTCCACACTCTCATCCCTTCATGGTTTTCTGGCAGAAGCACTTTGTGCATATAGAGATCATCTCTTTATCCTTCCACCCACTGGGCTTCTTCCATTATTACCACCCAAGAAAGAAACAAACTACATTCCCTACTTTTCCCGTTCTATTTAAGCACAGTACACTTGTCCTCCTGGCAAATGTCATGCCTTTTGCTGTTGTCATTTTGGAGTTGTTGGTTTCCAACATTAAATGAAAAACGTCAGACTAAAAACAAACAAAATGGGCAGAAACTGGTTGAATGAAACTGTATTTGAACTGACCTTCAAATTTCTCTTACTAAAAATTAATTCTGTGGGCCCTCATATCAAGGAAGACAATTGTCTCACTTGTTTGAGTGTCTTGGGTCAAACCTTTCATTTTAAAATTCCCTGAATTCAGGTAGGCAGTCTCAAAATTCATGGTACTTAGCAATCCACAGGCATCTACTTGGTGTTTTCTGCCTACCAAACTTGGGTCTGCATATTCCAGCTCTTACATACCCTGTATCTAAATGATCTTTGTCCCTGTGATCTCATTGACTCTTCTGGAATGAAACTTTATACAGGATATGAAGCAGTCCGCTCAAACAGCAATTATGCTTCTGACAGTAGACTCTGCATTGTAAACACAAATGTTTTCAGTCCAGTTGTCCTCTGGACAGAGACAGATTCATTTTTTGTAGATAACCATAAAGTACTTAGGTTGGGTAGACTTGAAGGAGGACGGTAGCATGCCAGCAGGCTTCGCAGTCCATTTGCAGACTCTGAAAACAGCAAACCTGAAATGTGTTTAGTCCTACATGTGCTAAAGAAAAATACTACTTTGATTTTACATGGTGTTGGAAAATGTTGAATGGTTAGGTGCCGGTACAGCTGAATACACTAACAGTGCTGTGTTCTAATTTATATGATACTATCTTCTGCCTTACTGTTCAAGTATCTCCTTATTGTGATACCTCACAGGGACAAAGACAATTTAGATATAGGGTATGGAATATGCTTTCTCAGAATTTTATTGAATGTCTTTTTTTTATTTTAAGATTTGTATTACACACACAAATATTGCCTGCATATTAAATCAAAACTGAAATGTTTAGATGATCAGAAATGTGGCTGTCAATTAAAAATAGTTCGCAATCCCTTTTTTCCTAAATTTAATTTTTTATTAATTTTTAGATAAAACAGAGAGAACAAGACCATAAGTACAGAGAGAGGAGGAATCGCAACAGATTTAGAATACAGATATAGCGATTAATCAGTACCTGGCTGTTGTATTTAGTACGCCACTATAGCTACAGACAGTAGTAGCAAGTTGTTAGCATTACTTTGTACAATCCTGCATTCTTTTGGTAAAGGTGGCAACCAGGCAAATAAGGTGAGTAACATAGGTAAGGTAAACTTCACTTATAAAGTGCCTTTCAGATACCAAAGCTCTGTACAGCATAATAATGTAACCACACAATCAAATAAATAGATAAAATAGGCATAAATATGACAAGCGGAGGATTACATCAAATTAGGAATCATCATAAAATCTGATAAAATCAACCAAGAACCATCAAAAAGGGTTGCTGAAATAGACAGATTTTTAGTTCAGTTTTAAAACTTTCAATGGTCAGGCATTATTAACTGAAGAGGTAGAGAATTTTACAGGGTAGGAGTCACATAAGAGAAGGCTTGGGTGCCAGAAGTTTTCAAATGCATCCTGGGAGTCTCTAGCAATCCCTCATCGGCGGATCAGAGAGGACAGAGGGGGCAGTAGGGAGTCAGAAGATCTTTCAGGTAGCTGGTTCCCTGGCTGTGTAGGGCTTTAAAGTTCAGTAAGCCAAACTTAAAGGTGATTCGCCACTGAATGGGCAGCCAGTGCAGTTTGCGCAGCACAGGTGTAATATGAGTGGCCCTAGATGTGCCAGTCAGAAGCCTGGCCGCCACGTTCTGCACTAGCTGCAAGCGGTGAATATTAACCCTTGAAGCCCTAGGTGTAGAGGGTATTGCAATAATCAAGGTGGTTGATGACAAAAGCGTGGACCAGAGTAGCCAAAATCGTCCTGGGGACCAGGTGTTTCACCCAGGCAATATTCCTCAGATGATAAAAAGAGGATTTGACCATGGCCGACACCTGAGATTTCGGAGTCAGACTGTTGTCAAAAATGACGCCAAGGTTCTTCACCTGGTCCTAGGTAGACAGCTGGACACCATCAAGCCATAAGCCCGACGGTTGCACAGCTCCTAAACCTACTTCCGGGCAACAAGGGTCCACAACTAACACCTCAGTCTTATTCGGGATCAGCCTCAGCCAGCTGGTGCTCATCTAGTTTTTGATTTTGGCGAGACAGTTGTTAAAAACAGAGATCACATTCTCCTGTCCGGGTAGAAAACAGATACAGTTGAGTATCATCTACATAGCAGTGAAAGCTCAAACCATGTTGTCTGATATCTCCTAATGGTAGCATGTACACTGCGAACAACATGGGTGACAAAATGGAGCCCTGTGGAACCCCACAAGACAGAGGGAGGGTGTCAGAGGAATAAATTCCTGTGACAACCCTCAGAGATCTGCCCGTGAGGAAAGATTGGAACCACCTGAGGACTACTCATTTATTTATTTATTGAAATGTTTCACCAGGAGGGCACACTGAACAAGCTGCTTGTCTCACGGTGCGACATGAGAGGAGGGGTTACATAGGGTTGTAAAGGATGATCAGTTACAATAGTATGTGGGTAGTACAAACAATACAACATTGTAAGATAGTGCAACAGTTGGAACACAAGGTATTGTACAATAAACAGTAGTGGAACATTGGGTAAATTACAATACATGTCCAAAATCTTACAAAAAAATATGAACGTACAAAACAGTAATAATGCGATAGAACCATTTATGGTACATGAGTGTACCAGTAGCAGGCTCGAGGTAGTGTGCAAGTGTTGTTGGAGTAAAAAGGATGGGGTTAGGTTGTGCTCACTGGTGACCCAGAAGGGCAGGTGGAGAAGAGAGGGGGGGAGAGGCAAGAACCGAATATGAGGAGAAGGGGTAACCATTTCCTGAATTTTTTCCCCCTTCAGGATGTTGAGAACCCTGCTTGGGGGGTCATGGTAGGAAGGCATAAACTGGGGATAGGTATTAAGGTTGGTTAAAGCAGGAACAGCTGAGGGAAAAATAATTGTGTAGGGCAGAGGTAAGGGAGTAGTTGGATGAGGAGTGTTGTATTTCAGGGGGAGGGAATTCTAGATTTTAGGGAAACGATGGGCAAAACCAGTCTGACCGATGACGGTGGAGCAGCAAGGGACCATCATGGTGCAGGCATCATTTGATCTGAAAGAGTGGGTGGGGGGAGGTGGAATGGAGAGAGAGAGAGGATGAGAGATAGGAGGGGAGTCCCCCTGAACCAGAATTTGGAGGTTAGTTTGGCACAGTGAGAGATGCGTCTGTGATATAGTAGAAGGAAGGTTAGAGAGCGATAGAGTTCACAGTGGTGAGAGCGGGAAGGGGAGTCGATAGCAGAGCGGCAGAAGGAGTTAGTGTGTCCAACTTGGTCAGGGAAGATTTGGGAGCAGCACCATAGACTACATCACAGTAGTCAAAGGTGGGAAGTATCATCTTCTGGACAGTTTCGTGCCTCGCGGTCAGCGGGATGCAACTACGATTCCTGTACAGAGCACCAAGCTTGGGGTGCAGTTTCTTCAGGATAGCATCGATATGCACAGAGAAGTTGAGGTGCTGGTCCAGCCAAACTCCCAGATATCTAAATGAGGAGGTGTCCTCCAAGATGGTCCCATTAATGGTGTGAAAGGTGGGTAGGACCGGGAGCCTAGAGAGTCTCTGCCTGGTGCCAAAGGTCATTGAGACTGTCTTCTTGGCGTTCAGAAAAAGCTGTTGAGAAGCAAACCAGAGCTGAACTTGGTTGAAGTCATGCTGTAAGCTGGTTTGCACAGCAGCAGGGTTTTTGCCGGAACTGTACAAAACAGTATCGTCAGCGTACATGTGGATAGAAGAGGATGAGCAGGCTGTGGGAAGATTATTAAGGAAAATGGAGAAGAGTAGGGGACCAAGCACTGAGCCCTGAGGGACACCAGTGTTGATGGAGCATGATGGGGAGATGGAATCAAGGATTCTCACTGACTGGATCCTGCCAGTGAGGTAGGATTTAAACCATTTGGTGGCTGATGGGACAAGGCCAACTGAGAAGAGTGAATCAAGAAGCAGGGGATGGGAAACAATGTCAAAAGCTTTGGTTAGGTCAACAAAGATAGCCAAGGTGATCAGGCCATCATCCATCCCTGAAAGGATGGAGTCAGTAAGCCTGAGGAGGGAGGTGGTTGTTGAGTGGTTCTTCCGAAAACCAGATTGGAAGGGGGTGAAGAAGGAGGAGTCAGAGAGGAAGGGTGATAGTTGAGAGAGAACTAAATGTTCTTGAAGTTTGGCAAGGGTAGGAAGGAGGGAAATGGGGCAGTAGTTGCCAGGAGTGGATGTGTCATCACCCTTGGGGAGAGGAGGGACTATAGCATGTTTCCAGGATGAGGGTACTTGGGCAGAAATAAAGGACAGGTTAAGGATTAGGGAGATAGGATAAGCAATTGCAGGAGCAGAAAGGTAGAGAAGTTTAGGATTGAGCTCATCTGGTGAGGAGTTGTTAGAGGGGTTGAGGGTTAGGAGAGCATTAAGAGGTCCGTCAAAGGAGATAGTAGAAAAAGAAAATGGGGAAGGGGTAGGCACTGGCTGAGGCGAAGGGCTGAAGTTAGTAGGTGGCAGTGGGGAGAGGGAATTTAGAAGAGTCGTGGCGCATGAGATGTAGTAGGCATTAAATTCATTGACCACTGAGCCAGGGTCGGAAACTAGGGTGTTATTTATTTTGAGAACTGGAGGGAGAGGGTGAGAGGGAGGGAGAAAATAGGGCATGATCTACCCTCCAGAATTCAGATGGAGAGTTAGTGTTAGGAATGAGGAGTTGAAATAGTCAGACTTGGCCAGTCTAGTAGCTTTAGTACATGAATTGCGTAGCATTCTGTACTTGGTGTAGTCTTTGGATGTTTAGTAGATTTGTGTTTTCTCCAGGCCCGATCACGCTCCCTGTAACAGGCCAGTAGTTCAGGGGTGATCCAAGGGAGGCGAAGCCCATGCACTTTGGTCCATCTGAAAGGAGCAAATGCATTCCAGATGGCAGTGAATTTATCCTTAAAATAGTCAAGTGCTTGGTCAACAGAAATGGCAGTGGAGAGGGGGGCCCAGTCAGTGGAAGCGAGTGCAGAGCTGATTGGGTTAAGATCTGAGGATTTAAAGGACCAGAGCTGTATGATTTTAGGGAGAAGTTTGGGGCGATGAACCTTACGTACAATGAAAATGGGGTTGTGGTCACTATGGGCATACTCCTGATAGTCCACAAAGAAAACACAGGTTCTCCAAAAGCACACCATGGTCCACAGTGTTAAATGCTGCGGAGAGATCAAGAAGGACCAAGATGGTATGTGCCTTTCAGTCTCTCACTATTAGGAGGTCATTCAATACCCAGACGAGGGCGGTCTCCATACTATGTCTCTTCCTAAATCCTGACTGGAGAGCCTCATAGATACCGTGAGATCCCAAATAATCCTCCACTTGTAATGCCACCACCCTTTCAATAACCTTGCCTACAAAAGGCAGATTAGAGATAGGGCTGTAGTTGAATTAGTTGGTTTGGATATAGGGAGGATTGTTTAAGGAGTGGCTTCATGCCGCCTCCTTAAGGGGATCAGGAAAGCCCCCAAAAGAACCCCAAACAATTTCAGCTAGGATCGCGGGCAGATAGTATCCACACAACCCATTAACAAAGGGGTTGGGCCGGATCAAACTACAACTAAATGGTAACTTAGACTGAACGATTTTGATGATATCCATGAGTTCGACGGTCGAAGACCGACCAGTTAGGCCGGGTGCTTGTCTCCCCCCGCCGATCATTCCAATCCCTCATAGGAAGTGCCAGGCTGGTGCTGGCATGGATGCTGGCAACCTTATCTGCAAAAAATTGATCGAGCTCATCGCACTCGACCTGCCAGGGCATTAGAAACCACGGTGCTTAATTTTTCTGCAACAGGTGTAGGTTTTAATACAGGAAATGGGGGAACAGTGTAAGAATGAACTAGAAGAAAGAGAATTGGTATGTGCAGGATAAAAGCCAGGCAGTGAGAGAAGGGGACAGAAGAAGAGTCAGTGGGGAAAGGCTTGAGAGGGCACCTCAAGGGACAAAATCTAAGCCCAACCCCCTTTTTTTTTTAAATATCCTCTTTCCTGGTTTGGCCCCATCTGCCTGGCGCCCCAGCCCATCACCCTAACGTCCGCTGGAACATACCGCTGCAGTCTCCCCCTCAATGGCTTGTCCCCACTGGCGCAGTCATCTGGGTTCCCCAACCCTCGCCATGGAACAGATCCAGTTCTGGCTGTGTGCCCTGCTAGTTGGGCGTGGGGCCTGCAGGTGCTCGGCGACATCTTGCCATTGGCATTTTTCCATTGCTGTGCCCCCGGGAGGCGTGATGTTTGGTGGCATTATGATGCATGCCATGTGCTCCCGAACATGTGTCGATGCTTGCCACCCCCAACCCTTACATGTTGGCCCAGGCTGCCTTTCGTCCAGCTTCCACTTGGACCAGGAAAACACCAGGCTCTGCGCCTCCCCACCACACACACACACACACACACACACACACACACGGAAGAAAGCAGTCCCTACAGATGCGTGTCTTCATCGTTGTTTCAGACCCGTATTGTTAGTAAACCGTGCTTACTACTCTTCTAGCGGTGGGCAGTAACCCCCTGCCTTTTTGTATTCAATATGCGTACATAGTATACACTTGTGATTTGATATATTGTCCTTGTATATGATACTGGGTCACCTTTGAAACAGGGCACCTGCAGCCCAAAAGTAAGTGATAAATAAATACAGCAGTTGTCTTGCTCTCTCAGCCCAGCACAAGAGGAGAGCTTTGTTAAAGAACTGCTGATGCCTCAGGGAGAACATTGAAAAAACATAATATTTAGGCACAATTCGGCTAGTATGGAATGTAGCTAATATAGCCTAATCTTCCCTCTTGTTTATTACTGAGCAACTTGGCACAAAAAACAGGAATGTTATCCTTTCAGGTTTGTCTGCTCCTACCAATTATTTCCCACTTGAAGTCTTAATTCTGTGCTGTGATTTTACCGTCTGTTGTCATGGGAATAAGTGATGTCACAAGCCAGGTATTATGACATCAGGCAGGGAATAAGCAACAAGAGCTGATGAACACTTGGGGAACAAAAATCCTGTGTTTATGCACATGGCCTTGTAATAATGAAGGAAAAGGAAGATATACAGAGCTGATGTGAAATATAACCTGACCTGTGTCCAAATAATGTGTTTTTTAAAGCTTCTCTGGAGGCATCAGCTGCTTGTTAAATCTTGTCTTTACTGTCGATATGTTTTTGGGTTTTTTTTGTTTGCATAACCCTTGCCTCTGATTCATTTTTGCTATTCTCTATCACTGTAACTCCCGTCACCTGTTTTTTCTCTCTCTCCCTCCAGCTACTTTGCAACACCACCCCTTATTTATTTCAAAAATTTACCAGGAAAGAGAAACTGAGCTGGTAACAGCTCGTTTCCAGCTGCATCCTGGGGGTGGGTGGGTGGTTGAGAACAGACAAAATAACACTGTGTGAAAGTACAATAAATGAACAAGCTGTGGAACAGTCTGCCAGCTGATGTGGTGGGTGCCAGAACTATAAGTGGTTTTACACACGGCTGAGACAGAATGAGGCGTATTGGCTACTCAGGGTGGGAGCAGTCTGGAGAGGAATGGGGGGTGGATAATGAGGGCTAGTACCCTGTATGCCCATAGTAACCTATCAAACCCTGGCACTTACTGTTAAGACTGGATGGACTGTTCGTCTTTTTCCTGTTGTCTTTGTCTGTTTCTGTGTTTCTAACAAAAGGCGCCAAAGCAGAAATACAAGGTTCAAGGCATGCAATACAACACAGTGCAGTATGATTAAAATAAATACATATGTATACAAGCAGTACCACACTACTGTAAATAGGAGAGTGGGTTGGGGTGCTACACTAGAGACAAATCATGGCAAGGGAGGGTGTGGCTGGGAGGTGGTAGCATGTTCACCACAAAGCGTGCCTGTGAGGAGCCCCTTGGAGACTGAATTCAAATCCTACTCTCAAGTCTGGCACAGGGTGTACTTTTTAAAAACGTGCACCAGGGCCCTCCTCTTGAAAGCAGACTTGTGCTGTGTGATATGCCAATTCTTCACTTACCCCAATGTGTGAGAAACCCAAGTCCTCCATGCTGAATAAATGTGTACGTGCATGCACATATACGCGGGGTTGCCCATGCACTCTCTTCTTGAGAGCAACTGTTTCATCTCTCGGATGCAGTGACTTTAGTATGGGATTCTCCGGTTCACAGGCAAACTCAAGACTTCTAGTTTGCCACTTGCTCAGCATTTAATAAATATTTCTTTTTTTCCTGTCTTTATGGTCTTCCATATTTCATTGACCATAAGGCTGGCAAAATTCCTGCCACAACACCCGTTTTCCTTCGACTTTCATCCTCCATGGCTTGCCCTTGCTGTGAATTTTTCAGGATGGGGCATCATTCCTCCCCCCCGGAAGACACACTTCTGGTGTGAGGGGGGATACGTGGTGCAGGGCCTCAGACTGTCACCCTGAAAGTATAGCCCCATTATGATCAATGCACATAATCTGGATTGTTCCCCTGAACCTTCCTGCTGGCATCCCGCACAGTTGCGTGGGAGCCTTGTGCACATTTGGTATATACCTCAGTGAGGGGAACTACCCTCCTGGCCCACCACAGGAGGGTGCTTCTGCCTCAGTGCGTGGCGCCTGCCTCCCTGGTCTGGGATGCACTTCCATTGATTTCCCTTCCCTTGCCGCCCTGCAAGTTGTTCAGAGTTTCCTCCTGAACTTGACTTGGCTGTGTAGGGATGCATTACTGTTAGGCCACTGAGCGGCCCTTTACTTTTGTGTAATTAATGCCCCCTTCCTTTCCAGCGGTCCTCTTTGCCCCCCCCCCATCCTATCCAGCTCAGTCATCCACCATCTCGGGACTAACCTTGGCTCCAAGGATCCTCCACCCCACCCCACCCCCGTGTTGGTGCCAGGGGAGGGAGGGAGGTTGCCCCCCCAATGTACCAGTCTAGATTTCAGAGCTAGTGCCCAGTCAGTGGTGTCTGGCCTGCAGCATGCTGGAGGACATCTCATCCTGCTGGTGAGGGTAGTTCCCATTTTCTCCCTTGACTCCATCCACCTCCCTAGACATGCCCTGGGTCATGCTTAGGGATGTAAGTTTGTCATGGCAGTCATACACGTCATTGATTCCATGATGTTTGATCTTTATTCAGGACTTCCATGACTTTCACTGGTGTCATCAGAATGTAGCAATGATGACAGTGCCACAACATTTACTACTGTTTAATAATGATTTCATGAACAAACAATGAGTCATTAAAACCTCATCCATGACAAATTTACATCCCTAGTCATGCCCTGTCAGACCTCGTACGCTACTAGTGTTCTCCTACAGGAGAGGCAAGCTCCTTAGCCCCACCTTAGGGGTCTCTAGAGTGGTGGAACCTGACATCATCATCTCCAGCTGGGAGCACTGCCATGCACCTCCCCATCCAGCTTCCTGAGCTGTCTCCTGAACACGGGTTGCCGGCATGGGAGCTTGCAGTGCTACCTTCTGAGCCACTAGCCAGCCACTTTTAATGAACATTATTATTGATGATATAAAAAAACAAAACTGGCCAGCCGAGTCAGAGCAGCTAACGACTACCACTGAATTTATGCACAGATTATTAGTAACCTGTCCTGATGTAGCATGCCTAGTAACCTGTAGTCGCAGGCAGGTTGATTTGCCAGGGCTTAAACAGCTACAACAAGATTAGTTCCCATTTTCAAGTCATATTGTTAATTTTCAGAATGCTGTTTGCTTGACAGTTTTAGGAATTGCCATTTTTCACCTTCCTGGTTCCATTTTTCATAATGGTATTTTCTGTTTATCACCTTTGCTGGAAAGTAACATATAATGAGTCACTAAAAAAATGTTTTTGGTCATTGGAACTGGGACTCCAAAATCCAGAACAAACAAGACCTGTAGTTTTAATTGAATGTTTCAGAATGGTTTGAGTCGTGTTCAGCTGGCCTCTGATGTGATTTTGTCACAGGTAAATTGAAGTGCTCAGAATGGTTTAGTTGTGTATTTCAAAGCAATTAGATACTGGCTTTTAATGATGTTAAAGTGAGGAGTAAATTGCAGCTTGACTGTTATTAACATTTTTATGCGAGCCACACTCTCTTAAGACTGTTCTGAGTAAAGCTGACATGAGCGGAGAGTAAATGCAGAAACTGAGAGCTGTGTGGGTTATGAAAGAAGATGGTGTAATTTAGATCTTGGCCTTTTGCAGTACAAGATATGGCCCCGCAACATGTGCGATTGGCAGGAAGCCTAGCATGTGAGCTTTGGCAAGACGGGCAGGCTCCCTGTCAGAGCAACTGAGTGAAAACCAAAACCCAAGCTCCTATACGTGGGAGCAGGACTGGGAGCTTAGTTAGAAGGTGCAAGGTTACTGTCCGGGTAGAGCGTGTTGAAATAAAGGCACTGGACCGTATTATTTTTTTTTGCTTTGTTTTTAAAATCAATACCAAGTTTGCTGTCAGTGTTCAAAATCATTATAGGTAACTTTCCCTTTGTTGTGCATACTATAAGGAAGTTAAATTGCAAGGTAATGCAGGGATGGATTTGTCCCCATCCAGCCTTGTACTTGTTGTTTGTTACAGGGAATGTGCAGGATTTCCTATATAATTATTTTTCAAGCTATTTTTTTAAAAAGCAGTTGGCTTGCTTGGGTAGGTTTAGCAAGTGTTTTCTGTAAAACCTTGAAATATACATTTTAATAGGGAAGTGGAGACATCCGTTTGTGGACAGGATCGGAGCTGTGATGATGACACTGCTTCACTATTTCCAACAAGTGCGCTGTGAAGCACGTGATAGCATATTGCACGTGCTGATGGGGATCCTATTAAATTATGAAAAAAACACTGGATTGTACTTTAGACATAGAAAGTTGTCTTTCCTCATGATGCAATGGGATCCCTCTCCGCAGGAGAAATTTGTTAGCTCCTGGTTCATTGTACACTCTTTTTTTGGTTGGTGAGACAACGGCATCATCATAATACCTTTCCTGTTTGCAAAATGGATGCTTCCTTGTCACCATTTAAAATGCTTCTTTGTACGTTTCCCTGAAGAAATTTGCTAAATCTAAACCAGCAGTCCAGTTAATGGATCTTTATAGTAATCTATAAAAAATAACACAGGGAATGGTGCACATTCATTTTATGGTTCCCAGTTCTACGTGAACTGCTTGTAATTTTCGACTGTATCCGGTCTCATGTTTAACATAGTGCCATACTTTAACTCCGTTAGGAGACTGTGAGCTAAGTCATTGGCCTAAGACGCACAAAAAAACACAGCAGTGGGGGACCATTGCTGTCTGCATTGTTCATGTTGATGGAGCACCTTTTATTTACTGTATTTTAGTTATATAATACCTTTTATGCACACACTGTCCCAGACAATTTGCAAGCCATGGCCAGCAGCCATTGCGCACATACATGGCGGTTAAGTGAGACTGAGGGATGTTAAGGATTTGGTTGATGATTTTAGTGAGGTGATCATGATCTAGCAGTTACAGCACTGGCTTGGGAACCAGGATGTCACAGGTTCAAATGCCACCAACATGAAATGCTGACTCTGTCACCTTACGTGAGTCATTTAAAGAGCCCCTGACACCGTTGTGACAACTTTGAGAAAATGTAATGTTTAGCACAAGTAAGCTTATATTTTAATATTGTTTCTGTATTCCTCAGCCTCCTTTATTACTAGGGGCATCTTCATGTAAACAGGATCACTGCCCTATCTGTTCTGGCTGCTTGCCTACATATGACATCACAGTTCTGTTTATGACATCACAATCTGTTGCTGTGGGGATAATTATGATGCCATAAATGGGGGAATTAATTTTATTTATTTATTTATATAAAAGTTGGTAACCAGGAAAAGCACCATGATCAGAAGCTCTTTTCCAGGTGCAGCCCGGATTATGATGTCATATGTAGGATAGCAGAAAGAGCAGATAAAGTCTAAGGGACAGTAAGTCTCTTTCATACAGCTGTCCTCGTAATAAAGAAAAAAGATAAATAATTATAGAAAATACATGAAATATAAACTGAGCTGTCTAAATCTCAAATTTTTTCCAAGTTTTTCTAACGGTGTCGGGGGCTCTTTAAGGTCTTAGTAGTCCAAGCCACCTGGCTATGGAAATGGGTAGAAGAATGACCCCTCTGAAAACAAGATGTTACATTTTGGTTGCACTGTCCAGATAACCTGTTTTAAAAAACAAACAAAAAAAAGTGCATTGGATATTAGGCACAAAGAATGAAAGGTTATGTGTATACAGATTGTGATGTGTCACAGAGTCAGTAAGTCTGTGGTAGTGGTGGTGGGTCATTCCTAGCTGGGTCTCTAGAGTACTGCCTTAGTAGGTAGGCTACACTACCTCCAACATGAGTTGAAGGAACATACAGATTTACAGTAAGCATTATGAGCCCCACACCAACACGTGGGTCTGGTCGCAAATTACAGTTTGTATTTAGAAACTTTTTTTTGTACTTACTGTTTACTGCAGTATAGTAGATTGTAGCAGGCTAATTCAGCTGACTCGTAAGTTGACATTTTCCATAATCAGAAAGCCCAGAATCTCCTGCAGCTCATATCAGGGCAGGGCAGAAGCACTAGAAGATTCAGTAGCCTGCAATGCATGTTATAATTTTTATGAACTCTGATCCTTTGTTTGTTGGTCCCTCTGTCCTCCCAGAGCTACAGTTACACTTAGTCCTGGGAGAACAGCTGGACTGGCAAACATCTGTTCTGAGCTTTTAAAAGTTCTGACATGTACTACAAGCTACTGAATCACTCAGTACTGCAGCCCTGTTCTGACATCGGCTGCAGGGAATTCTGTGATTTCTGATTACAGCAAATGCTGGCTTGCGAGTCAACAGAGTCAGTCTGATACTGTTTATTGCAGCATAGTAGATTGTAAGTAAATACATTTTTTTTTTTTTTGCACACCAAGTGCAAATTGGGACAGGTCCACAGTCGTGTGTGGGGTTCCTAGTGTTGACTGTTCCCTTTTAAGGACCAGCTCCTGTGAAACTACAGACAATCTAAACAGTATTAAAAATGTTTCACTGGCACACAATGGGGTCACACTTCCCATGGTTTTAGTAAACATTATTGTACTGATACTCAGATGTTAATCTGTTAACAACAGAAGCGTCAATGAAGCATGTGTTAGGTAAGAAACCCACATAAAAGGTTAATGCAGAGCCCTGTGTATTCATTTTAAAATTTACTTTGGGGGGAAAAAAAACTGGTAAAGCAAGAATTTCAAGTTTCTCTTGATAGTCCAGTATGTTGAGGCTGAGCGCTTCTATTTAAATAACTTGGCTATACCCGTCTTTTTGAACACGAAACATACCAGTGCCCTAGTTGCCTCAACAATTCTTGCTCTTCATGAAGGATGTTTCTTTGTGCATGCACTCAGTAAAAACATGATTATAAGGCAGTGTTAAAGCATCCACACCAACAAATGGAGCATAATCTGTGAGCATAAAACAGAGGAAGGAGTCAAACACAAATGTTGCCAGGCGTTTACAAGGAAAATGCAGCTTAATAACAAAACAAAACAAAAAAACACACACCAAAAACTATGATGTAGAAGGTGCAGATGAGACAGGCCAGTAATTTCCTGCCTCAGACATGTATTTTTCAATCTAAATAGTATTAGCCTTTATTTTCACAATACATTACCTAGCAAAACAATATTTTATGTCTCCCATGACTGGGTAAAATTTCTATAGCAGACTGGATCTTACACGCTCTTCCTCATTCTTCAATGTGTTTTTAGAAGAAACATTAACTAGGAAGCTGTTTTCTTTTGGCCTTAATAAATATTGCAAAACCAGCCTTTGATCTCTGTCCATCAGCTTCCAGTGTATTGGTTGTGTTTTTTTTTTTTTTTAAGTATCACTTTCAGTCTGCTATTTGCTTCATCATGGACAGCCGCTTGCTTGGCAGCAGAGATCACAACTTTTCATTTGGAAAGTAATGGCTGCAATCAGATCCGTAAAAAGGAAAGGGAAGCAGTCCAAAGCTGTAATGTCTGCTGTTAGGCCCGCAGCATAAAATGTTCATGTCCCTTTCTTAGGAATTTCATAAACAAGGTAAACAAACAAACAAATCCAGGTCTTACAGCTGTTGCTACTGTGAGCACACATTTAATGCATGTAGTTTTATTTCTGACATGTGATTAACTCTGAAAAAAGCATACTTTTCAGACCCATTTCAGATTCTAAGTCATGTTCCTGTATTCAGCTGTTTTTCGTATATATTTTGCATATTAACATGAAAACAGAAACACAGATCATCAACCTTATTAAATTTAGTTTGATTTTCTTATCAAGTCATAGGTAGCTAAACATCACTGTAAAGCTGGCCATCATTTCGTGGACACCGCACTCCAGACATCAGGGCATACTTGCTTCTGCCTTACAGATGTGCAGCCTGGGTTTATGTTCAGGCTGTGGTGTATCACCTGCATTTATTCCCATTACTCTTTTGCTCTAATGTTTAGGTTACTGGCAGTATAGTGTTTTCCTTCTTTTTTTCTTTCTTTTCAGTTTCTTTCTTCCTTAGCCCAACCTGCCCCTATCTGCAATCTACCCACCCCGTCACCCACTATCTTTTGGGCTTGATCTCCTGCCTCCATTCCACCACAGCTTACCTCTTGTGGCAGGCCCACTCCAAGCCTCTCCAGACACCATGCTTAGTTGGAGACGGGTGCCCAGTAGGCAGTGTGGAGCCCTCAAAGGGTTGCGGCTTCATTCTGCTGCGGTTGGGCAGCATTTCCTCTTTTTGTCCCCCAGTTCCCCTGGCGGCCTCATAGGCTTGAAACGGCAAAGCTTGTGTGCGTACAGAGTTTGCTCACACTGCCGTCAGGAGGCGGCCAGTGCCCGTCGTGGCTCCAGCTTGCACCACCACCTGTGGTCACCCAATTGGCGGAATCACTGCGATGCGCACTGTCCACCCTTGCTGGAGGCGAAGAGCATCCTCTGTGAAGCCCCCTCCGCAAGCTGAGCCCCGATGACTCAGGTTTGCCAGAGATGGGAGTGGTAGAGATAACGCTGCATTGACTGGCCAGTTCATGTATCTCATCTTTTATAGTTTCACACTTCTGTAATTTCTGTTCTCTTTTCCTGTCTGTCCCAGCTCCTCTTGGTTGTTACATTAGTGTGCCAGGCCTTCCCTTATATCTTTCTTTTATATATTTTCCTGCCAGATACACACCGGGTCAGAGGGTTGTGAATATTTTGTAAAGGGAGCAGCAGCCCACTCTCCTCGGCTGAATGGACCAGAAGTCGAGGAAACAACAGTGATGTCATTCTCATGTTCATGTGCATAGATATCAAGAAAAATGGGAAGCTAACTATATGAAATTTAAGTTGAACTGCAACTAAAAGTTATTTTTATACAGCACTTCCGTGGGTACACCAGGGGTGCTGAAACAGATGTTCCCGTGAGGTTCCAATGTGTGTTTAAAAAAAAGTGTTGCCTTTTTTTTTTTTTTTTTAAACTATGATGGTCTTTGTTTTTGTTAATGAGGCTTTTTTTCTCATATAGCTGTTTGGGCCCTGGTCACTACCTCATGCTTCCTATTCAGGTATGTCCCTGGTAACTTCCTGGTCCCATACCCCTCCCCCCAGGGATGTCAAGGCCAACGGGGATCCACATGGAGCAGGACCCAAGAGGGCCATGTCATTATTCAGGTGGGGTGATGCACATAGGTATTTTCTGGTGTGTTTTTTCCTGTTCCGTTGTACACTCCCACCTCTCCTGGCACTGACACAGCCGACTGCTGCCCTCGTGCGCAGCAGTGCATTCTGCGCATGGGTCACCCCCTTGTGTAGGGGCAGGTTCCCTGTCCCACCGTGAGGGACCTTTGGAGTGCCAAATATTGGGCTTCTCCCATCTGGGTGACTTGCGTTGCACTCTGCAGTGCTCTCTAGCCTAGGACTACACTAATCCAGCTCCCTAGGCTCGCTCCTGAACCTGGGTTCCTGGCACTGAAGCACAGTATACTCCTGGGCCAGCAGGTGTCCTTTTAATCAGGTTTGTCTGTCTTTTGGAACTCTCTGCTCAGTCTTCAGGCGGGGCAAAACTTGGTAGCCTCCCGACTCTGTCAGCCGCCCCCTGCTGTCCCACCAGTGGCTGTTACTGTGGAACAGGGTTTGAGAATGCTGTTGACTGCTGTTTTCGGCTCCGGGGTTTTTGCCTCTTATTTTCCAGCGCAGGGTGCATCAGTAGCTCCTTACAACTGACTAGAGGATTCCCTATGTGGCTTCTTCTTGGGGCTACTGTAACAACTTCCCCAGTCAGGGACTAAGCTATCTCTAGTTAGTGCAGAGGTGAAATATATATTTTTTTTAATTTTCATCTGCTTGGCTGGCCTGTGGAGGGCCGGCTGTTTTTGAGGGGGGGTGAGTGTCCCACGGACAACTGTCCTCCGGGGAGGAAGGGTAGCTGTTCCCGCGGCAGTACTGACACCTGGATGACAGTAGGTGGTGGAGCATTGGAGAATGCCACGTTGGGTGAGGGTGGCGTCAGTCTGGAGATCCGCGTTTGCTGCATTGATCTCATTGTGGTGGTGGACATCACCGGGGCCTGTGGGCACCAGGACCAGAAAAAGCTTGGCCCTGGTGCTGACTTCTTGTGGGGACCCTGGTACAGTCCTGGGGAAAGCCCTGCTGTCACCCTTCAGCTGCCCTCGGCCACCCCCTACCCCAGCCCAGAGGGTGAACTGAGGCTCCGTGGTGGCAGGCTGTGGTGAGACTGGTAGAAGAAATGCGGATGGCCTAGTGGCTCCTCATCCAGGAGGACCAGCCCAGTGAATCGCGGCATAAAATGTAAATAAAAAAAAAAGGGCCAGCCTGCTGGCCGAGTGGTTGTATTTCCGCTTACGATGCTGACAACCTGGGTTTGGGAACGGACCCGGGAGTCTGAGGGCTGGCTGGGGGAGAAGGATCGAGCATCTTGGGACTGCTCTCCTTTCCGGGGAGTCTGGTTTATGGACTCTGGGCGGAGTCTTGGTTTGTGGTATGCGCCGCTACCTGGGGCGGCACATGCTGGATGTCATTGTGCGCCCTCGCCCCCAGATCCAGCAAGCATTGAAAAAGCTGGTCCCCGGCATGACAACCTGCTCTGCCCGTGTCTCCACTGCCTTCGACGTCCGCTGGCGGTTTAAGCTCCCGTGGCCCCAACTCAGGGTGTAAGCCGGGGCTTGCCTGCAGTGTTTGTTGGCAGGGGGAGCCCTCCTGGTGGCTCCTCCGAGAGGGGGGTAGGCCTGGGCATGGGGGATGACAGGCAGGGCAGGTCTGACCTCTGAATGGAGGACTGGGGGACTCGGGACCAAAAAAAAAAAAATTAATCTGCTTGCTGCTTCTTCTCTCTGCTGCCTCTGAGCCATGTCCTGCCTCCCGGCAGTGGTCTGTTGAGCTGAGCGTCCTCCCTGGCAGTGCTTTGATGGATTTGATCATCCTTGACTCCCTACAAGGGGCTTTTCTCAAGCAGCTAGTCAAGGAACCCACTAGGGATGGGGCAGTGCTGGACCTAGTGCATACAAACTGGGAAGGCATTGCATATGTCACAGTGGGCAGTCTCCTAAGTACCAGTGGTCACCGTACAGTGTGGTTTAGCATTAAGATGGGAACAGAGGACAACCACATGAGGATGAGAGTCCTGGACTTTAGGAGGGTGGATTTTAAGGAAATGGGGGACTGCCTCAGAAACTGCCTTGTAGGGGAAGATTACCAGAAAGAGTTAGAGGCACAGTGGGGAAAAATAAGAGATGACATAATTAAGGTAACCAACCTTTGAGTGAAGAAAGTGAGTAAAAGCAGAAAGCAAGAAAGCGAGAGCGTTCTGGTTTTCTAGGGAAGTAGCCAAGGTGGTGAGGGGGGAAAAAGGGTGGCATTCAGGAGTTATAAGGAAATGAAAAGGGATGAAGGCAGATTTTATACCAAGTAAAAAGAGGACAGTAGGAAAGGCAGTGAGGGAAGCAAACGCACAGGCAAAAGAAAGGCTAGCCAAAGGGGTACCTAAAGGGGATAAGACTTTCTTCAGGTACATAAGTGAGATGAGAAAAGCGGGGGGAGGTATAGTGAGGATAAAGAAGGTGGCAGGGGGAACACTGTGGAGAAGGGGATCAAGAAAAAGCAGATATCCTGAACGGGGGCTTCTGGTCAGTCTTCACATGGGGGGGTGTAGATTCATGAGAGATGTGACGAAGTACTTCACAGAAAGAATAGTGGATTCCTGGAACAGTCTTCCAGTGGAGGTGGTGGGGGCGAAAACAGAGGTGGAACTCAAGAATGCATGGGATAAGCACAAGGGAATCATAGTGGGAAAGAAGGGGGAGGAGAAAGCTGTAGATTGGGGACACTCTGTGGTAATAGTATGGGTAGGGAGACATGAGCAGATTGGATGGGCCAAGCAGTCTGTTTCTGTGAAGGACCACCAGGGAGCATTGGAAACAAAGAGTGGGGTGTAACATAGAAACATAGAATTTGATGGCAGATAAGGACTGGTTGACCCACCTAGTCTGCCCATTTTCCTACCTAACGTGTAAGCTGCAGATCCTAATTAACCAACAGCCTACTTCCTCCTACCCCCCACTAGAATTGCCTTATGTCTGTCCCATGCATTCTTGAATTCCCCCACAGTTTGACTCTACAATCTCCTCAAGAAGTCTGTTCCATGCATCTACAACCCTCTCTGTAAAGAAATACAAGTCCATTTTCAGAGAAGAGAGTCCTGGAAAGACTTGAAGCTCTGAAAGTGGACAAGGCTATGGGATCAGACAGGATACACCCAAGGGTACTAAAGAAACTCAGGGAGGTGATAGCTGCCCCACTGATGGACTTATTCAACTACTCACTGGAAACCAGTATGGTTCCGGAGGACTGGAGGAGAGCAGATGTGGTCCCTCTCCATAAGAGCAACAACAGGGAGGAGACTAGCAACTAATAGGCAAGTCGGTTTCACATCGGTGGGGAAATTAATGGAAATCCTGTTAAAGGGAACGGTTGGTAGAGTATCTTGAATCCAGTGGGCCCAAAGACCAGAGGCCACATGTGTGCACATGATGATGGTGGGGGGGGGGGGTCATGGCAGAAGTATCTGATTTCTTCAACTGGGTGACCAGAGAAATAAATCGCAGGAGGGCAGTGGACGTGGCCTGTCTCGACTTTAGCAAGGCCTTAGACCAAGGCACCGATTTTTTTTTTTTTTTTTTTTTTTTTTCCTGCGGCATTTTGGGTCTAAATTCTGTGGCAAGTCCCCCTGTTGCTGCAAAACTTCTGCAGCATTAATTTCCTATTTTTGCGGAAAATCTGCAGCAGCAGCAGTTCAGGGCTCTGGTAGCAGGCCGCAGCCGCCCCCAAGCACCCAGGTAGGGGAAAAATTAAAATTTTTGTGGCTGGGACCTACAAACCAGAGAAGGTTGTCAGTTAACTCCTGAGTTCTTAGTATGAGAAAGTAAAAAATCCACCCCATCCATCACAGCCCCATCACCCTCCCCACCCCAGCCTAAGAGTCCCCAGGGCACCAAATTTGAAGGAGTAACATTTTTAGCAGCAGCCACACTGCAGAGCAGTCCTCATCCTTCTAGTTTTACCACTAGCCCAAAATGCCAGTTTCTCATTCCAGTAGTGCTTTGTACAGCTGTGCTGAAAGCACTTATGGGACAAGAAACCGGAATTCAGGCCCGGTGGTGAAATTAGAAAGATGAGGATTGCTGAATAGTATGGGACCTAATAAAAATATTTCTGCTTCAAATAAAGGGACCCAAGGAGATTCTCGGGTGGGGTAGAGAGGGCGGGGCTGAGCTGGATGGGGGGGGGGGGGATTTACCTGTTTTGATTTTTAAGGTAAAGCCTTAACAAACTAATGGGCAGGGGCTGTTCCAAAATGCGTTTCAGATTTTTTTTTTTTTAGTTCCACAGAATTCCTGCACAGTAGAACAGGAGTAAGTGCCCAGTCAGTGGTGCGGGGTCTGCATCGTGGAGTGGACATCATTGTACAGCAGATCCTCCACTTCCTCATTTTCTCCCCAGGAGGCGTGTCATGCAGTGACGTTGGGGCGGCATGCTAAACGTCTGACATGCCTCCCAAATGTAGTCTGTCCCAGCTGTTGTATCCCAGGCAACCACAAGGGGTTACCTGAGCACCTGCAACTTTCCCACCCTCCCCGCCAAAGAAGGAGAGCAATCCATAGGACGCTCGATCTTCCTCCTCCGGCAGGCCCTCCAACTTCCAAGGCTTGTTCCTGAACTCGGGGCCACTGCATCAGAGCGGTAGTGGTGTTGCTGTGCTGGCTAAATACTGACTCTTCAGTATAAACTATTCCACAGTTGATGTAAACTGCAGAATAATATTCCACAGTTAATGTAAACCACGAAATATTATTCCATAGTTAATGTGAATCGCAGTATAATATTCCAAAGCAGGAAAGGGACCTTGGGTTTATCATATTTAATGACCTCAAAGTGGCTGGGAAGTGCAACAAAGAATTGGGTAGGGCCAGTGGGATGCTGGAATACATAGGGAGAGGTGTCTCCAGTAGGAGAAAGGAGGTGGCGTTGCCACTGTATCGCTTGCGTTCGAGACTCCACCTGAGTATTACATCTAGTTTTGGTGCCACACTTCAGAAAGGACATAGACAGTGTGGGGCAGAGGAGGGCAGCTAGAATGGTGCAGGCTTGGCATCAAAAGGCCTATGAAGGGGGGCGCTGTGGAGCCCGAGCTAACTGGCAGCAAAATCTATTGGCTCCGAAGTTATACTCTAAAAATCGAAATAATTAACCTGTTGGAGAGAGAAAATCGAGGCGAGTTTGAGAAATTTTGAAGAGTACTATCAGAAATACACTGTGGGTAATCCTTGTAAAGAGAAAGGTGGCGGTTTGGGAGGAAAAGCCACAGGATCCTCTCACTCTGGTAGGACTGATCTGACTGCACAGGCCTCATCCGCCACAGAACCCGAAGAGGCCTTATCGTTGATTGGGACGAAATTGCAGAGGCTGATATTTGTGGTCTCTGATCTGAATTCAAAAGTAGATGCATTTAATTCCCGACTGACTGTTGAAACGACTGTGGAACAAGCTAAAATCGAGATGGAGGAGGTCAAAAAAACAATCTGAGACGGCCATGGCAACTACAGTGAACTTGATTAAAGAAAACACGCACTTTCAGGCTAGGTTAGAGAGACTTGAAAACCAGGCTCGATCCGCTCATATATGGATCTTAGGAATGCCTGAGGGGATAGAAAGAGATCACCCAGTAATGTCTACGCAAGAATGGCTTCAAGAAAAACTGTGCCCGGAAGAACCCCAGGCTCCTTTTGACTTGCAAAAAGTGTATAGAATTACACCTCGAGGATACAGGTCAGAATCGGACACACCACATACCCTACCTTTGGTGACTGACGGTGTTGGGACTAGAGACCACATATTGAGACTGGCCCGTCAAGCAGGTTCCCTAATGCAAGATGATAGAGTGATCTGTCTATTTCCTGATTTAAGTTATGAGACCCGCATGCGAAGGAAAAAGTTTGACGGTATCAGAAGGCAACTGAGAGAGAGTCAAATCCCTCACGCAGTGCTCTTTCCTGCCAGGCTACGTGTTGTGCACAACGGGAAGGTCTGGATATTTTCAGACCCCATCGAGGCTGGAAAGTGGACGGCCCGTATTCAGGCCCAGCAACGGGAACAGAATCAAACAGAGGACCTTTTGGGAGATGATGAGGGAGACTGAAGAATATTGTGAGCGCCTTTATATTTACTTCTGCCTTTCTTGCTGAACTTTTTGCCCTTGACTATTGGGATTTTCAAGCCCTTATTAAATAATAATCTTTTAGTGCTGGAAGACTCTTTAGGAGCCCTGGTGTAAAATACTATCCTAGTTCCTTAATATTTTGTCAACTCCAGTTGGAGGTTTATCTCAAATTCTGTGCTTAGAGTAAAGTATAGTTAAGCGTTGACTTAGCTGCCAGGTCATACTTTATTTCAAGAACTATCTTTAGGTTTTTAGTATGACGCCAGTAGCCTGAGTTCAGGCAGGCAAAAGCTGGACTTTTTGTGGACTTTAGTTTTTTCGAATAAAGTCATACTGCTCTTGGGCTTAATTTAAGCAGCATATGCTTTAGATATAATTTTAAATATTGTCATTTAGTTTTTCTCCCATATGTGGTATCAATATATCCTTGAAGCATTAATACTATGATTAAAGGGGCTGTGTCCACTAAAGTTGATAATTGTGTGGACTGTCATGGATATGATGTCTCTTTGGCTTTGTTATAAAGCAACTGAAAATTTAAAAATAAAGTATTAAAAAAATACCCTATGAAGAGAGAGAGAGAGAAGTGGGATCTCAGTATGTACACCCTGGGAGAGAGCAAGGAGGGACATCATAGAGACCAGGAAGTACCTAACAGGGGTGAACAGTGTGCAGGAAAGGAGTCTCTTTCAAATGAGAAAAAGTACCAGGACCAGAGGGCATGCGATGAAGGCTGGGGGTTAAAAGGAATATGAGAAAGCACTGAGAGTGGTGGACGCCTGGAACAGACTGCCAGCAAAAGTGGTGGAGGCAAAAATATTAGTGGGGCTTCAAGCAAGCATGCTTGGAATAGACCTTGGGGAATATTAGATAGGCAGGCAGGTGGGAGGGTCTCTGGAAACCAGTTAGGGATGTGAAGACATACTAGGCAGGGATCATCTGGCCAGACTGGGTGGACCAAGCGGTCCTTTTCTGCCAAATTCTTTCTAAAGTGTGAAGCACTCAGCACCTGCCAGAAGGCATGACATCAGCAGCAACCATCGTCTAGGGACCAATGGTCCTGTCCTACTAGGTTAGTGATTGGGAATTCGTACTCCCAGCCAGACTCTGCTGCCTTTTGTGGGAGTTTTACTTTTACTACCTTAAAGACTTGAACATCATTTAATTTATTCCGGGGACTTTTCTTCCTTTTTGGCGACTCCAGAGCAAGCTGCGTTATCACAACCACAGTATACAAGGAGCTCCTTATTTTGCCTCAGCTCAAGGCGCATTATATAAGGCCACCCCTTTTTACGCAGGCTGGAGTCCGTGTGTTCTTAATCCTGGGTGATTTGGGGAGGGGGTGTGCCGGCCACCGGTCATGGGAATGGGGCTGTGACAGTACACCCACCTGACTCCAGGAGAAGAAAGCGTTATGATAAAAATATAACCAAGAAAAAAATGTTCTGTTCTCATGGACATAGGAAACATTGGCAGAAAAAGACCATTATTCCATCCATTCTGCCCTGAGTGAGGATATGTGTTAAACCTGCACATTTTAGTGATGCAGGACAAAAAAAATAGCAATTTTTTTTTAAAACCTCTGATTGGTTTCTAACATTTCCTCCAGCAGTGGGAATAATGCTTTGCATACTTTCGAGAAGAAGCATTTATGTATTTCATTGGGGCAACATGACATAACTTTACACGTTACTTCCACTGATTTTTTTGTCACTGAAGTCATAATCCAATAAACCATCCTCAGAGACTCATTCCTAACTACTTACTGGCCTTCTGTAAAAGAAAAAATGAGTTCTTTTCCAGAATTGGTTTTACTCTTTAAAGAGCCTCTAATGCTGTTGTGACAACTTTGAAAAATTTTTATATTTCGGCATAATTCAGCTTATATTTAATATTTTTTTCTGTAGTTCTCACACTTACTTCTTGATTACTAAGGAAATTTGCATGTAAAAATTAAAACACTGCTCAACATATATTTTTTCAAGTTTTGGGTGGACTTCTTTAACAAATAAATTCAACACATAACAGCACATTAGTTAAAACCTTCAGCTTACATCTTCAGGTATGACAGCACAGGTAGTGTAATCATTTATTTTTGTTACACTGCATGTGGTATGGAAACCCAGTGATATAGAACATTCACTTTCAACGTAATTGTCGCTTTTTGTGGAAATAATTGGAATTCCATGACCTTTAGCCCTAGTTTATAATCCCTAATGCAATTAATTTTAACATACGCATAGTTTATTTTTGGAAACCAGCACTATGTATATTTTCTGTTGTCCACCACACCATTTTTCTCCCAAACCTCCCTCCTTTCGATAGCCTGTTTTAGGCTGTGGTTGTGGGGTCACGATTCATGGGGGATCCCAGCTAGACACCTTGCACCTCACTACTTTTAATTATAAAATGGGCATGAAAAAAATAAGCTCAGTGATTGGCTAGAAAACCAGTGTAATATCTGTATTACACATAGAATAAAAAAAAAAGTACAAGCAAAGATATCAATGCCCCTAAATGGAATGTTCAGAGCTAGACATGGAACGTTCGTTTTTCAAAAAATGCCATTGTTTTTACTCGGTAAGCGAAGGAGTGAATGTCTTGGAAGTTGAGTGACTGATGCCAATGACTCTGCTACTCTGATTTACCAAACTGTACGTAACCCACTGTCACCCTGCCCACACACTCCTTTTCTGTTTTAGCCCCAAAGTCAGTATCACTGAAACAACACACTGCAGCAACTCCCTCTCCCCAACGAGCTTCTTTCTCTGCCAAGAGTGTCGGCTACTCACCAGCACTGTGAAGAGCAACATTTTTACCATCCACTTCCCATTCCCATGCCGCTGCCTTAAAGGAGCCATAGTATTGCTGCCACGTCTGAATGGGGTCTGTAGTTCTCATCTGGCAGGCCGCTGGCAAGTGGACCACGGAAACTCACTACCGAATCTAATGCATAGCACCCAGAATAATCAACGGTATTCGGATGAGAGGTACTTACAAGTTAAACAGCGTACTAGGCAATTATTATTACGGAGGTACAGTTTCGCAACCTGTTGGGGAGAACCTGTTACTTCCTCTCCTAACCACTCTTGTTCTCTTGACTGGGGGGCACAACAATACAAATGTTAATGTGAGAGAAGACAATGATGTCATCACCTAGTAGGTGGAAGGACTATTTTATCTCAAATTAACACAGTGATTTCAGTTTAGTAATATTTTTTAAGGTGTCAAAAATATTAAGAGAACCATTTTATAAGCACAATAAAACACTCCAGGGCGTGTGAACAGATATTACCGCACTTCCAGGGGCTGAAGACACTCGGCCAGTGACCTCGTGCCTTACTACGCCCCTGGGCGTGTGGTAATATCTGTTCAACACACACCCTGTCGTGTCTTATTGCTTACATAGTGTTTTTGTTGTTTCAGATGGTGTGTTGTTAAAAACCGCCATAAAGGGAGTCACTGGTCAGTGTGGCGTGTTCTGATCTTGTATCATAATTTCATAACATTACTTGCTATGGTTTGACATAGCCAGTCCTAAGTAAATAGACAGACCTGGATAGGGTGGGTTGAGAGGCCACATGCAGTAACATTGCTCCACCCCTAAAAAAATGTAATTATCATTGGTTGTATTGAAAATACAATGGTGTGAATGTAAAATAGAATGCACAATGGATCAGTGACTTGTTGGGTAGGGAGGGGGCATCCATGATTAATCTTGCAGGACCCTCCCCCATCTTAAAACTAGCATTTCAACTCTCTCTGAGGCTGTTCGTTGTCTTCCCCCTACAGCTCCTGTGTTAACCCCCAGGCACTGTCCTCTGGTATGGCCCCACTGACCTCCTCATGGCTACCCACTTTTGTGATGGTTTCCTTCCAGCTGGTGATCCTAGAGGGAGAAGTCATGGTATGTTGTTAGAGAGATCCTTCGGAGGTGTCTGCCATATGATGTGCTTGTGCATGATGTCATTAGGGATATACATATTACTGATTTTGATGAGTGCTGTGTGGATGCCACATGGGGTGGAGGCACAAGTAGAGCTTTCTCTGCCATGCCTTCCATAAACCTGGGCCCTAGGTAGACGCTACCTTCCCTTTCTGGAGGCTTGGTGCATGTAGTTTGACTGTAATAAGCCCCCCCCCCTTCCTGACTGGGGATCACAGGCTCTGATGCAAGCCCATGTCCCCCCAACTGTCCAGTGAATGCTTTACCACTAAGTCATCAGGTGGACCCCAAAAATTATTTGTCTGCATGCATAAGGCTAGAAGCATGGCTTCCTTCTCTGGCTGTTGTCTACACCTTACATCGGAATCCTGTGCCCGTGACCTCATAATCTGTTGCTGTGCAAATTAGTATGGTGTCATGAGGAGAGGATTGTAACAGTTGGGGTTGACAAGCAGCCAGAGCAGGTGAAGTCTAATAAATAATGATCCTCTCTTCATGTTAATACCTGTATACAGAAATATACTGAATATAAGCTGAAATGTGGGTAAAGATTGTTCCCCAGATTTTCCATGGAATCACTTTTAAGAGATGAATACAAAGCAGGTCATCGGCGGTTATGCTACCTTGGTTATACTACCCTTGTACAAGTTGTTAGACCATGCCTGGAGTATGGTGTACAGCACTTGACCCTGCACCATAGGGAGGACATAGATGAGGAAGGGAAAGTGTGGAGCAAGGCTACTAATAAGGGGTAAGGTGGTTATAAGGATTATTTGTTTACCGGGTAGATGCACTGATCCCAGGGACCGTTTTCAGGCACGACCAGGGCATAAAAAATGGCACAGTGAGTGGTACATACAGCCCAAGAGTGCATAAAGAGGAAGTTACAGTTAGGATTCAGTGTGAAGAGATTAACATTGGTAAACACAATATAAGTGGTATAAAACAGGAGCACAAAAGGGTACAGGCATACCCTGGTTTACAATGCATACAGTCGATACAGTCCAATACAAAAGGTATAAGTGTGATAAAACAGTGGTATTGGCACGTCATCTAAGGAGCCCAGCTAGGAGCAAGGGTCAGATCATAAGGCAGTTGCATGTAGCCTTACTCAATAACCAAGCATTGAAGTGAGCCTTAAAGCAGGAGTGGGAGTCAAGGGAGCAGAGAGAGGCTGCAGATTGTTCGACAGCTTGGGAGCAGTGATGGACAGTGCATTGCTACCAAGGCAAGTGGAGGTCTGAGGGACTTCCAGCGGCAGTATGATGGATTGTCTTAGGCATGGGCAGCAGTACTATGTTTTATCAGGGAGGAACAAGGGGATAGGTTGCTGCTTCTGAGAGCATTGTCAGTGATGCACCCAAGGGCATAATTATGCCTGGCTTGCAGGGGGAACCAGCCCAGTGACTGGTACAGGGTGCAATGGCGAGTGGAGTAAGGAACCATAAGTGCAAACCTGCAAATATTGTTGTAGGCAATACTTTTTTTTTCAACTTTTTTTCCTCCGATCACGGCCCCATGGAGCCTCTTTCAGGCATCCTTCCTGTATCCTGCCCGCCTGAGTTTCCCTCTACCTATGCCTCCTTTCTCCTCCCCCTTCTTGCTGTCAGCACCCCCGGTTTAACGGGGTGGGTCGTCTCTTCTCTTGGGCGCTCTTCTAAGGCAGTTTCTGGCCGCAGGTGAGGTCCCCCCAGTCAGAGGAACTGGAAAGGCCAGGCGAGGCGAACCCGGCAGAGAGCATGGGGGATAGGTGCCGCCACCTACCCCATGGAGCCATTTTTTTCCTTGTTCTGGTGGTGACCACCCCCTTGCACGCACGGCACATGGCAACCCTGCCAACGTCAGTCATGCTGTGTAGTGTGCAGCTCATGCAGTGCAGCACTCCCAATCTCTACCGGGAGCCACTGGTGCACTGAGCTATTCCCCCGCCCTCCCCCTGGGGAAGAAGAGCAGCCCAGTGGGTGCTTATTCCTTTCCCCGTCCCCGGGCGCTCGAGCTTGCTCCCGAACTCGGGTCGCCGGTGTGGCATCCAGTGCCTCAACCCTCCGCACCACCAGGCTAGCTGTTGTAGGCAGTGTTGAGCCTAGTGAGTAGATGTGCGGAGGTATGTGAGAAAATGGGGGCACAGTAGTCGAGTAGGGGGAGCAGGTTGCCTTGCGCAATGGCAAGGTGTCCTCAGGGAGTAAGATAGTGCTTGAGGCAGTAACCAGCCCCCAGTTTCTGATTTATGCGACATACAGTTAGGGTGATGTGGGTATCGAAAGTTAAGGAGGGGTCAAGGGTGACACCCAGGTATTTAAAAAAGGTGCGTCCTGCAAAGGGGGACCGTCAGGCGAGAGGACAGTTAGGGTGGAGTTTGCTCTGGCTATCTTTAACAGATTAGGTTTGGATCCCAGGAGCATAGTTATGGTTTTGCTTGCATTTACTAGGATCCTGTCAGTGAGGAACCAATTGTGCACAGCCACGTAGTTCTGGATGACAAAGTAGGAGAGTCTAGTTGGGGTTTTGTCACTGTGGAATAGCACTAGGTCGTCAGCATAAGGTAAGGCCTCACAGGAGAGGCTGCCCTTAGGAAGGGAGTTGATGAAAAGGGACAATAATAAGGGACCCAGTGTAGAGCCCTGGGGAACCCCTGTGGACACTGCCATGGCCGCTGAGGTGGCAGACCCAATGTTGACGATTTGGGATTGCCCTGTGAGGTAGCTTAGGAATCTTGCAGATGTTCCTAGCGAACAGCCAAGATGCAATAATTTGGTATGGAGTAGGCTGTGGTCAGTTAGATCGAAGGCCTTGGTAAGGTCAATGAATACGGCACCGGTTACATTGCTGATGCTCATGTTTCTGTAGACATGGTTAGTAAAGATGGCCAGTGCGGATGTGGTGCTGTGTTGCTTCCTGAATCCGTGTTGCTGTGGGCAGTGGAGGCCAAACTTGCGTACGTAATAAGAGAGCTGGTAGTAGACAACCTTTTCTAGAAGTTTTCTTAAGTGGGGTGGTATTGAGATGGGCCTGTAGTTATCGGGGGGGATAGGGGTCACCAGCCTTAAAGATGGGGACGACTTTGGCAACTTTCCTAATGGTGGGCAAAGAAGAAGAGGCTAGGGCGAGATTAAATAGGCTGGCAAGGGGACTAGCAATACAGGGGGCAATAAGTTTGAGAAAAGTGGGGTGAAGTCTGTCACTACCAGGACTACTCCTAATAGGGTGGTTCCTGAGAAGTTTAAGAGGTTCATTCGGGGAGACAGTTTTTAAAATTGAAAGGTGGGTTTCGGTTGGGGAGTTTTGATGCATACTCTTGAGTGGTGGTGATTGGCCTGGTTGCTCTCAGGCATGGCAGACAGAAGGATTTGAGCTTGCTTAGGTGAGCTGAGAGGTCCATGAATTTTGAGTTGAGGGCATGGGTGACTTCAGTGGTGTCAGTGATGATGCTCATGGGGGAGGAGAGGAGTATGTCGGGGTGCTGAGACTTAGCATTTAACATAGATCCTATAGTCCCGAAACAGTGGGGGTTCTTCAGGTTTTCTCTCTTTAGCTTTGGAGGTAGTATGCTTTGAGGGATTTGGTCATATGCTTGCACCTATTGCACAATCTTCTATAGCCCTCCCAGAGGGCAGGGGATGGGGTGATTTTGAAGGTAACCCAGGTTTTGTCTCTCTCTTTTATAATGGAGAGATTTTTAGAGAGCCAGCGGGTATTACCGCCTCTCACTCACTGTGTGGTTAGAGGGAAGTGTTTATCCTGGATGTGGAGTAGGGCATCTGTGGAAAAATCCCACAGCAGAGTTGACGTCCTTAAGGGAGTGAAAAACCTGCCAGTTTATGGCCCTGACTTCGGAGAAAAGGCTGGTGGTGTTTTGGCAGGTAAATTTCCTGAAAGTCAGGTATTTTGGTGGGGGGTGGGGGGGGTTTATTTTGGTAGACCAGACTATATAGGTGGGTGAGTGGTCGCTAATAGCTTTAGACAGGATTCTGGCATGGAGTACGTTGTCTTCACAGTTAGTAGCAATCCAGTCAAGTGGGGAGTGATTCTATGTTCTGAGATTAGTTCTGGTGGTAGGGTGATGGACCGGGAGAGGCTGTGCTGTTTGAGCAGATTGCTGTAATCAGGTTCCTTGGGGCTTAGCCAGTTGAGGTTAAAGTCCCCTAGTAAGATTGATTCCTTGGGACGCGTGAGTTGTCCTAGGCCTGTGAGCAGGTTGATGAAGCCAGGGATGCCCCTTTTTGGAGGGTTGTGGCCGCATCCTACATAGATCCTTTTGTTGGGACCTAGGTTTAATTCCATGAGGAGCCACTCACAGGGAGAGGAGGGATCTAAGCATATTGCGGGACAGTTAGTGGTTCATGGAGGTATAGAAGTAAACCCTACTGCCCCACACCTTTCTTTTTTGCTGGTCCTATCATGCAGGAGCATGGTGTAACCTAGTAGTTGATGAGCAGCATCAAGGATAGTAGATTGGAACCATGTCTCAGTGATACCAAGGATGCTTGGCTTGTAGAGGGTCACCCACTCTTCAAGCTCAGGGAACTTCGCTGGTAGGTTGCGATATTGAGGTAGGCGATCTTCAGGCCCATAGAGCTAGCTCAGTTTGGGTTACAGTGGGAGATGGGGACGTTTATGGGTTCAGGATTTCTCTTGACATCCCCAGCCAGTAGGAGGAGAGGATAAGAAGAAGGTAGGTATGAAGGCGGGGGCAATATGGCATGAGAGTTGATGAAATGTCCAAAGAGCATTCGCTCACGGGTAGAGAGGAGTGCAAGAAATAGTGTACCTAGTGAGGTAAGTTCCCAGCAGACCCCACTGACCAGAGAGATTTCTAGTTTGTGGGAGTGGGAGAAACTTTGCAAGTCGTTTTAATCAGCCACACGTATAGTTGTGACAAAATCGGTGCTCAGTAGTAGGCCATAGAGTAAGGCTACCTTTAGAGGGAGCATGTGTGGCTTCATTTGGAGCATGCAGTTTCGTTCTCAGCATGTAATGTTTACTGGCAGTATAGCTGTGAGATTAGGGCTTCAGACTATTGTGTGAGTAGTAGGTGCTGACCCAGGTTCAAGACTCACAGCCACTACCCCAAGTGGGAGATCTCACTAGTCAAATGTACCCACCAGTCCAGGCAGGGTGCAGTTGGGGACAAGCAAAGCAGTGGAGTTAGTATCGGTGTGGAGCGGTATTGGTGTGGAAAACAGGGGGAGCTTCTGTGTTGCTGCAGGATGGGGATGGGAGAAACCAAAAGTGGACAGGGAGTTGAAAGTGGGCCAAAATAGGTTCTGCAGGCTTTAAAAATAGGACCAGCCCTGGGTGAGTAGTGGCTGGGTAGGGTAGGGTTGGATGGCTAATCCAAAACAGAACAGCCCACTAAGAGCAGAGTGCAGCAGTCCTCAGGTTAGGCTGGTTGTGGGGGAGAGCTCCTGGATTGTGGCTGCCTCCAGTTGCCAGTTGCAGACTGAGCAGTGCTGTCTTGCGGTCCTGGGGCTGGTGGAGGGAGCTGGGGAGAGAAGAGGGGCAGAGGTGGGTTAAATACAAGTTGGGGTTGGTGAGGTTTGTGGGGTTGGTGGGGGTGGGTGGGTTAACATGAGCTAAGGGGGAGGGAGGATAACTGGGTAGCTGCCCTGTAGTCTCTAGCCAGCAGGTCTGTTACAGGCACAGTGTGTAGTTGTGTTTTACTTTAAGCTGCACAGTGCCCAGGTAGTGTGAGAGGCAAGGCTACCGACCTTCCTGGAGAACAGGGTTTCGGCAGTGTAGAAACGATGGTACAGGCACAGAGCAGCACAGCATATTTAGTCCGCCTCAGCAGCTGGAGACACTAAAACAGCAGCTGTACAATGAAATGCGCTAGCCACAAGCTACACTGCACACATTCAGCAGCGGTGATGTAGTGATCTGGCGGAGACTGTTAAATTTATAGAGCCACACAGACTATCGTGCAGTAATTAATTGAGCCATGCAGACTGCTAAAATCACAGGCAGACCATGAGTTCACAGGCTGCAATGGCTATAAGTACATGCAGGGAAATAGTTAATAAACAGCACCTTGCAGACTATACTAACGCGGTCTGCAGATGCTGGAAACAGAAGTGTATTGGCTATGCAATTAATACAACTTAAAACAGCTGAAAACAGGCAGCACAACCCAGTGTTAACTGGGTGTACACTAATGCCTGGGCTCAGTAGCAGCATGAACAAAACGACAGGCGGGCATTAGGCAGAAACTGCAAAATGCAGGGATTTATTTAACTCTAAAAATTGATTAGTGTTTTGCTCATAAAAGTGCTAAGTCTTTGTGAAAATACATAGCTCTTGCCTCACTGTGCTTAACAAACACAGCACTTCTAGAAAATCTATATAAATACTTTCTGTACAGTTAGTATAGTCCCAAGAAAAAACTGCTAATCAATTATTTAAAACCCTGAAATGAGTGATAAGCTAACGAAGGCTACAAAACAGGGCAGTATAACATAGTCAGGCAATACTGGCTAGCACTCTTAAAGTCCCTCTGATGCATAAATTATCAGTCAAAGCTGGCCGATGCTAAAAAGCCAGCCACGTGGTGTGGCGTAGCAGTATAAGGTCTAGCAAGATGGTACCCCACGCCAGTAAATGGGGAGCTTCTGTTCCCTTGTGCAGCAGTCCTCAGGTCAGGCTGGTTGTGGGGTGGGAGGGTGGAGAGCTCCCAGATCGTGGCTTCCCCAGACGCCTGTTGCAGGCTGAGCAGTGCTGTGCTGCAGTCCTGGGGCTGGTGGAGGAAGCTTGTGCAGCAGTCCTAAGGTCAGTCTGGTTGTGGGCCGGGGGGCACCCAGATCGTGGCTTCCCCAGACGCCTGTTGCAGGCTGAGCAGTGCTGTGCTGCAGTCCTGGGGCTGGTGGAGGAAGCTTGTGCAGCAGTCCTCAGGTCAGGCTGGTTGTGGGGCGGGGGGCACCCAGATCGTGGCTTCCCCAGACGCCTGTTGCAGGCTGAGCAGTGCTGTGCTGCGGTCCTAGGGCTGGTGGAGGGAGCTGAGGGACTGAGTTATGAACAAAGACTGTGGAACTTGGGGATGTTTTCCTTGGAAAATAAGACTTCAGGGTGATGTAGTGCAGGTCTTCATAATGACAAAAGGGTAGGAGAAGGTTGACTGTAGCAAGTTATTCAAAGTAATAGAAGATAAGAGCACACAGGCATGAACTTGGGCTAAGAGGAGAAACACGAAGGACTTGCATCATTTTAATTGTTCTTGAAAAACTACTGAGCAGTGAATAGAACTTTACAAATTATTCGGCTTGGCTGTTTGTGTCAGTTTTGGTTATTGACCATCAGGTAGAGAAAAACAAGTGAGAGAGCTGAGCTAGCAGTAGAGCTTTCTATTACTTTATTGTTTTTATTTATGTATTTATTTGTAACCAGGTAGGCAGCCAGGTGAAAAACAAGCTGTGTGTAATGGAGTCTCCATCGAAAAGGGTCCTCTGTTAACTGTTATGTACCTCAGTTCCCAGACTGAATCTCCTGTAGAATTTTAATGGTGACCGTCAGTGACCTAAATTCCCTTAAAGGTGGAGTGCGCTGAACTGCGTAAGCTGTTCGTTACATGCTGGATCCCATTCTGTGATTGTCTCATCTTTACTGGCCTTATAGTCAACTTAGTGTTTCTGATATGCACACTGTTTCTGGTGACCAGTACCATTTTGGGACTATGTGATGTATATCCCTGTGAACCATAGAGTTCTGTAGTAGGACACGGATGTATTGTGGCTACAGTGAAAGTTCTTAGAAAGGTCATAAACTACATCACGTAGTTCCAGAGTGGTCCAAGCCACCAGTGTCAATCATAAACATCTACTGAATTTCTAGTAAAGAATGGACAGTAACAGAATTCTTAAACTTCATTGAAATTGTATCCACATTTTTTTTTTTACTTTGTTTTTATCTGTATTTTCATTAATCTTGAAAATGTATTTCCCAGCTTGTTTATTATCACGTTTCATAGCTCCACCCTTTTCTTTGCCTACCTAGGCCTAGGTCATGCCTGAAAAAGGGTTCCTCGGACCTGTGTACTTACCTGGTCAACAAGTAAAATAAGGAAAGAATGAATGGCAGCCAGTATTTGAAATATACTTTTCACAGAAAACCCAGGCCTGCAGGTTCACGCAGTTTTCCATAAAGGCACGTCTGTTTAATGTTATGTATTCCAGGTTTTTATTTAGAAGATCTGGCCTTAGAGCTCCATTCCCAGCTTGTTGGGCCGACTTTTGATTAATGTTGTCATCTCCAGCAGTTCACCATTGGTTCACTGTTTTATAACTCTTTTACTCTGTTGGTCTTTTTTTTTTTTTTTTTTAGTTTTGGTCAGTGTTTTTTGGCACCCGAATGTACCGAATACTTTCAGCAAAGCTGCTGCTCTGAACTGTGATGAAAGACTTTTTTTTTTTTTTTTTTTTGCCTTTGAATCCTAAATGAGTACTAATGGAGGAAACTGAAAATTGTTGGTTGAACTACGGTCCGCTTATGCCAGATCAATTATAGTCGTATGGTTGAACAGAAGCTTGTGTTCAGCATGTGGCTTAGAAAATAGTATACCTTTTATACAATTTTTTTAAGGACCTTATGAAAATGGAGAGTCTGGATGCAATTACAGAAAGCAAAGTTTTAGTTTCTTTGCAACTTTGTTTTCCTGTTTAAGGCCATCACTTCAGTTACGTAAGCATTTTAGTGGATTTTCATTTACTTTGCCCAGCTTTTCGATGTTAACCATTTGTCTGATAGTTTTTTATTGGACCAGCACAGACATAGATGGCACTAGTTGTATTAAATGTTTGTGTACAACCAGTTAAAGGTGTTGCAGGCTACACCTTTGGAACTACACCCGTGTCAGTGCTAGGACCACACAAACTTTTGCAAGCCAGGGGCCACCCATGACGACATCACGCTCCAGCGTCTACATAAACATGGGTGGCCCCATTTCTCTCAGTTATTTTGCTGCCAGTCATAGTCGTCAGACCTGCCACGGAAACGTGGACTGCAGACTGCCTCAATTTTTTCTTTTCTAACTCAAAATAATCACTAGTTCACTGATTTTTCTGCACTCTGTATGCCAGCAAAAGAACCGTGAATGTTATTTCAGTATTGTGAGTGCAGAGAGAAGATTTATAAGGACAACTCACAAGAAGCGTGTCTGCTGTTTAGCCCTCGCTCACAATGTGAAAGCTTACAGGATTTGTAGGGGATTCAATTCTGCTACCAGGTGACATTTGAAAGGAGTGGTGGAAAAGTTCCTTATAAAGAAAACTTTGGCAGCGATGAAGAAACGTGCAGGAAAAATCGACGTCGCCTACCTGTTAGCCGAATCACTGTCATTGAAATCAAAAGAAAAATCGCTGTCGGGAAGCCACAGGCATAAGCATATGGACAAAGAAAAGGCCTCCCTGACAAGATCTAAGTCACAGCTGCAGCTGTCAGGTAACCCTTCAAACTAGCCATCATCCTCTTCGGCGGCAGTGACGACTGCTTCCCTGACCATCGACCAGACACAAAGGTTAGGGCTTGGCTTAGGCATTGCTGGGCCTATTATGGGCAGTATATTGCCAGGCCTTTACCCGCCGTGGCATGGACTGTTAATGTGCTACCTATTTTCCTACCTGTACGATTGACTCTTGAAGGCCCACTCCAGGGACCAATTACTACACACCCTAGCTCGAACCAGGAAACTGTTAGACAACCTAGGGGTGGCAGTCTGCCAAAGTCAGTACTGACCCCATGCCATGGCAGTACATGGGGCAGTCTTGGACACAGCTCGGGGTCATACATTCCTGCCTATGGACAGGGCCAGATGCCTCATAATTTCAGGTTCAGTTTAAATTTAATTTTTTTTTTTTTTTTGCCTTTTTGAAAGGTCGAGTGTGAACTTTGTACTGTTAAAACGAGCATAAAAACTTCACGAATTGTAGAGCATCCAGCTGAATTGAAAAAAACTTTAAAATGTAGAATTTTAGCTATGTTTTTTGTTCAGTTGAAATTTAAAGGGGCAGTCAGAAGGAATCAAAAAGAATAAAAATACAAATTTAAACTAAACCTTTTTAATTTAACAAAGGATAAATGAAATAAAATATAAGCAGCTTTGGACATCACACAGATTTTTTGTTTTTAACTTTATTTTATTAAAATTATGGTAAACAATACCAAATAAAAACAGAATACATAGCTGCTATGGTATAACATAAGTGACATTCACATGGTAACATTAGTGAACATTGCAGGCAGCAAGTCTATACCTCATGGTGAGGGGGAAGTCCCAGAACTAGTGGATTGTCCAAGCAATATTGTTCACAAATTCTAGGGAAGAAATGAGCCATTGTAGCAGGACGCTGGATAAGATTTAACATAAATGTCCTACATATTGCCCCTGACAATTATTTACTCGGCTTTGACAATAGCTTGGTGCTCAAGAATAAAGAAAATTGATATCTAATAAAGATAAAACAACAACTGTAAGTGGCGCTTCCGGGAAACTCACGCCATGCCATCACTTCCCCATCCAGTGAAACAACAAGTAAGAAACAGTATTAACATTGCATGCAGCTGAAGCTCATAGAAACAATTAAACAAACGGTATGGCATATTGTAAATTAGACAGGGATGTAGATTCAGGGCCACTCGAATATGACTACGGGGTGACCGCGTGATGCGCAGATACATGTCTCCCACATGATAGCTGCTAGCGCAAAAAGAAAATGCAGTCATCATTTTGAGGGTGGCAAAAAAATAAAGCCCAGACTAAAAGTGATTAGGCCATAGAAAACGCGACACCTTGAAAAACATGGCGCCTGGCAAGTCACTCCAAAGAACACAGCCTCATCGTTTGTCAAATTCAAGTGTATCCTCACCTTAGAAAACTCTGATTAGTACCACAAAGAACGAATACAGGCAGAATCCTGACCAGTTACATAAAGGAAAAACAAACTATTCACACAGGATTGAAAACTTTTGTCACCCATCAGAATCTGGGTGATGTTGGTCCCCAGTTGTTGAAAGTCCTGCTTGATCTTGTCCTGTTTCTTGCTGGCTTCGGTGGGGTCACTGAATAAAAAGTATTTTCCTGCACAGATTTTAAGGTGAATAGGCATTTGTGGGGGGTGCGTAATGCCAAGCTTGCAGAGCCCAGCCCAAACTCCGTCAAATGCTCGCCAGCATTCCATGGTGGAAAACCTATGGCCCAGGTAGCAGTCAACCAACTTATCACCATAGGAGCAGTGAGGCATATTCTCAGGCTTTCAGCAGCAGTTAATCCCATTGATGGGAGCCACCAGTAATGCCCAAGAAAGTCAGAGGCAGGGTAGTGTTAGGTTTTTCCTTCATTCTGATGCGTTAGACTTGGAGCACAGAGATCTCTGATGTGTTGCTAAACTGCTGTTTAAAACAATCCTTAATAAATTTGAGCAGGATTTGGGGCTTCTAAGCCTTCCGGGATACCCAATAGACGAATGTTTACCAAATGTACTGCATTCTCTACTAACTCCAGTCTGTAGCAGAGTAACTTATTTTCTTTAATCTTGCCAATCGCAGCAGTAAGATATTTATTAGCATTCTGTGTAATGGTTTTAGTGTCCATAATAACTCTCTCCTCCTTTGTTTTCAGCAGAGTAAGGCTGGTATTAAAAGTGTCCACTTTGTCTGCAGGATTCTTCACTGCTGTTTATAACAGCATCTTGAATGGCCTGAAGCATACTAACATACTAAAATACCAGCAGAATAGGCCTAACGGTCTTTCGTGTCTGCTCGTTTGGTCAGTCCCCAACCTGGGTGCTGACCTTGCTGTCCCCCTCGCCTTCTCTGGCTTCTCCCTTCCCAGTTCCGGATATTCTTGCTGCATTGGATTTTGCTTCCAGAACCCTTCCCCTGTACCTGTCCCACCCCTCTTGAACCCCTCCACTGTCTCTGCCTCCACCAGCCCCCTAGGCAGTGCATTCCATGGCTCCACCACCCTCTCAGTGAAGTAGCACCTCCTCCTTTCTCCCCTGAATCTTCCCCCCTCCAGCTTCCAGCCATGCCCTCTAGTGGCCCCTTCCTCCTTCCTTCGAAGCACCCCGACTGTTCCTCCCCTATTTACCCTCTTCATGTACCTAAAGACCTCTATCATGTCCCCCCAGTCTCTTCTCTCTTCCAGTGTGTACATATTTAGCTCTTCGAGCCTCTCCTCATAGGTCCTGTCCCCCAAGCCCCAAATCATTTTGGTTGCCCTCCTCTGGACCCTCTCCAGGAGGTTAATGTCCCGCTTAAGTGTGGCTCTCCAAACTGCACGCGGCACTAAGGTGCGGCCTCACCAAGCAGTTATACAGAGGAGTATCACTTCCTCCTTCTGGAGGTGATCCCCTATCGATGCATCCCAGCATCCTGTTGGCCTTGGCTGCTGCCCTCCCACAAGTCTCAGAGTTGTTCATCTTGACATCCACCACCACCCCCAGGTCCCTCTCAGCCATCGAGACTTGTAGCATTCCCCCCCCAGGGTGTACACTTGACCTGGGTTTCTGGCCCCCAGGTGGAGTACCTTGCATTTCCCTGCATTGAACCTCAGCTTCCACTTTCTAGACCATCTTTCCAGAGCCTCCAGGTCCCCCTGTAGAGCATGAGACCTGACTCTGATGTGTCGGTGGTAATTTTCCTCCTGTTACTGAGTGTCCGGCCGGTGGTGGCGGTTTTCCTTCCCAGGCTCTGAGGGCAGCTGATTTTTTTTGTTGTCCCCATAGTGCCTTCCACAAAAGTTTAGTATCTGGTTAAAACACTTGATGAGTTCCGATTACTGGTGCAGGTTAAAACCTCAGAAAATTAGTTTAATAAACAAAACAACTGGATTTGAGCGGCGATGACAGGGAGCTCTCTCTCCAGAGCATCTTACTCTGTCAGCTGCTGGCTCTGCACCCCTCCCCCCGGCATCACATGAATAAATATAGATATATTTATGTATTTTTTATAGTTGATTTGTTTCTCCTCAGGACCAGTCAGCTCCCTTCTCTCAGCCACCCACCCAGCCCGACACCTGACATCAGGCAGCTGTCCCCTTCTTCACCCACAGTTTGCCCTCCGTGGCAGGGCGGTGAGGAGCCCCCCTCGTTTGACTCGCCTCAAATCTGATCCAGATTCCAGGCAAGCACCATTCAGAGTTGGGGCCTGCTGAGGGTGACTGCATTCATCCTGCTCAACCTGGAACCTCTGTTTTTCCTTTTTCAGTTCCCCCTGGGTAGAGCTTGCAATGGCCGTGCTATGCACGCTTCCGCCCACAGCAGCCCGGCCAACTGCTCCACCCCCACCTTGCTTGTGACGGGCTCTGTGGTGCGCCGGCACCCAGCCTCCACTAGGTGTTGGGGAAGCACAGAGCCTGTATTCCCCCCACTCCCGTTCCCGGGAGAGGAGAACTGTCCTATGGATGCTCAATCCTCTCCCTCCTTGGCTGACCCCTGGCGACCCACGTGCACTGCGAATACGGGTCGCCAATGTGGCAGGAGGTAAGACACAGAAGTCTCAGCCCTCCATGCCACTGAGTCGGCTTATCACATGAATATTGAAGTTTGTAAATGGAGATACCAGCTTCCAAAAACATAATGAAACATAAATTTAATCCTCTAGATCCATGACACTGACGGAGGGAATATGAAATAAAATTAAATTGAGATTACTTAAAGGATATGATAAAGGTATATATTGAATTGAATATGTGATAAGAGACATAGTACAAAGTATATAGTGACCCTTTTCTATGGGCACTTCATATCTAGAGGCTGCATGGGAAAGGTGCGTTGTAAGGATGTGAGATATAAAGTGAAGATCTAATATTTGCACATATCGGTATATTAATGGCAGGTGGTATAGCACAGTGGTTTAAGGCTCTAAGCTGCAAACCTGGAGACCTGGGTTTGAATCCCACAACCCCTACTTGCATACTGTGTGACCCTGAGCGAGTCACTTAACTTCCTTGTGCTCCCAGGTCGCACCTGTAAACAAGCTTTCAGCTTAGTGTGGCTTTCCTGGTAAAATAAATTATATTAAATTAAAATGGGTCATATATGTAACATGATGTAAAAACACACATAAATTACTTTAAAAAAATTAAACAAATACAATGTTTTATGCTCAGTGCACTTCAGAGAATTCTGTGCTATCTACTAAAGCATGAAACATTGTATTTGTTTAATTCTAACATTAAAATACCTGTGAATTTCAGAAAGATTTGGGATGAGTGATCCTTATTTCCAACTTTAGAAGTGAAATGTAGGTGACAGCCACAGTTAAGTTCTTGTTTCCATGGCTGAGGTCATTGTTTGTGGCCAAGAATTCGCTGGGTGAGTCAGTATTCCTAGTTGGGAAAACCAACCCGGTAGGCGGCCCTTAACGTACAAAAAACAGCCGCCACCCCGCTTACCAACATGGTCTGTTCTGAAGAGGTTGTGGGAGAGGAGTGCTATTTCACGGTCCGATATCTTCAGTGTTCCAAGATTCCGTTACAGCTACCTCTTCAGACTTCTTGGGGAGAACCAGGGCCTTGAACTAAGTGAACTTGGGGAGCAGGCTACAGATGTTGATATGCAGGCAGTCACCAAATCCTCGGTAGGAACTTAGTGAGTGCCGTGGGGCGTTAATGCATCGTGTTGCCCAGGCTGGGGTGAATAGCGTCAAATAACAACAGAAAGTAGATGGTAACTCTGCACATGGTTTCCAGGGAGTACATCATGTCCTGTATGTTCTGTTTATTATTAAGCCTGGACATTCTGCTAGTCCTTTCTTTCCTGATGATGGCCTTGAAGTTGCAAGCTGTGGCCTGGGGGCCAGGTAGACTATGATCCTTAGAGACCACATCAAGAGGTGTGGGGCTAAGGCCAGGGAGGTCTTCCTGTGGTAGGGTGAGGTAGAGGACATGCCAGTCCTGTGGTTGGTAGCAGTAATGAAGCTGCAGAGCCCCCAGTGAGGGGATGGGTGGCTAGCGGCTAAGACATTTGACAAATATATACATGGAGAGAGAAATGCAATCTAGTGGAGTAGCATCCCACCTGCCCTAGAGGTAAGAAGGACAAGGACCAACAGATCAGTTATAAGGGCAACCAGTAGGTCCCACATGTGGTTAGCCAGAAAGGGGGTCACAGAGCCGGTAGGGTTGGGGGGGTCAAAAATATATCTGGATTATAGCGTGTGACGGGCACAGGTGGTAGCAGACACAATTGTAAGGATTACCGTAATAGGGAGGACTGCCAGGTGACAAACGTAAGATAATAGCCACCCAGACAGGGAGGTCCACAGACAGGTTTCAGATGTAGGGGACCACCTAGATGGGGAGGACCGCTAGGATTAACACTTCACTAAGCAGCAGTGAATGCAGTATGCTACTGTTTATGACCAGAAACTAAACAGACCTCAGAGTGGGACAGCTAGCCTCAAACTGGTACCACAACCAAATAACTAGGGCAGAAAAAGGAAGAATGGATGTGGAGAACTTCATGAAACTCTGTGTCCAAGTGTGAAATTTTCTGTTCCCTGTCATCTCCACATCTTTCTATCATGACAGCTGTGACAAGTGGGAAAATACCAGCAGACACCCCTCATAGCTACAGTGGATGTGTGTGTACAAACCTAATCCCCCTAATGTCCATAAAACAACAAACTCCATCTGACAGGAACTGCAGGCTGGAGTACCTTTCTCCCAAAAGCTGCTTCAGCTGGTGCTTGCAAGTCCAGATGATCATGCCTTGCATATGTGTATACTAAGGACCAAGTTTCCACTCTTCAAATATCTGTTGGAGTGGTCAGAGCACTCACCACCCAGGAGGTGGCTACTGCCCTGGTGCTGTGCCCTCTCAACCCTCCTGGGGTAACTTTGCTCAACGGTCTGTAGATTTTCATGATATGTTGTTTGACCCAATGGAATGTAGCAGAGGAGGAGGCTGTTCTCACTTTGTTAGGTCTGTGGAGAAAGAATGAACTAGAAAACAGACTTGGGAAATTCCTGAATCTGAAATGGGTAGTGCTTGAGACCTCTGCAGGCATCCAGTGAGTGAAACTGCTTCCCCTTGGCAATTACAGGTTCAGGCACAAAGATGAAAAGATGACTTGATTCACAAGAAAACCGGTACTGTTATTCACGAAGCTGAAACCTGTTTGCAGGGCCACTCTACCAGGGAAAAATATACAGGAAGGTTCTCCTTGTTGCAGAGCTCTGTTCTCCCATTCTGTACAGATGTGATAGCCACCAGGAAGACCAATTACAGTGTTAGCAACCAGGGGTTAATTTGAGCCAGGGGTTCAAATGCCTCTGCCATGGGTGCTTAAAGGACCAAAGTTGGATCCCAAGGTGGTATGTGTACCTTGACTCTAGGTGGAACCAGTGCCAGCGATCTGAGGAACCTTGAATCATGATTATCAATTAATCGAGCAATCTTTATTTAACCAGATGAAGCACCATTGAGTAGAACTCTTTTACAAAGATGGACCTGGACAGGTTTACCATAACATACAGATACAGAATAAAAATGAGGACATACAAGCTACATTAATGCATTCAGGTACATGAAATAAGGAAGTCATATTAAGATATGCAGTTGCCTACAAGCTTACAACCAAACAGTGTCATTGACATTGTTAACTGTAAGTGCATTAAAGAATTTAGAGGATACCTGAGAGGCGATGGCCCCAGGGATAGCAGGTATAAGTACTGGGTGCTTACACAGATGCAAGGCATATATGCTGTGCACTAACTCGGAGTTGGTTAGGTAAACAGGTGAGATGGGTGAGAGACATAGGAGGAAGGGGTAACAAGGGGGTTGTAGAAGTGTAGTGCTGAATGTCTTGCATTGAGCAGGATGAGGGCAGAGTATGGGTAAAGCAAAGACTAAGAGAGAAAGTGGTGGTGATAGGTGCCAGCACGGGGAGTTAGGGCTTAGGCGTAGCAATTACAAGGGTCCTGAAGGATCTGTCTGAGGAGGGTTTTGAAATTAGCTAAGATGGTAAGATTAGAAAGTTTAAGGAACTTTTGCAGTTGATTCCATAAGGAGGCAAGGGCTACACACATGCCTACCATGCCCAGCGATTCCTCTGGCAGAGTGGGTTGCCTCTTAAAGCATGCTATAACAGCCTTCCACTCAGTGCTTCCTGAGCAGGTGGGCTACACGTCTTTCCCCAGTTGTGTCAGCTCCACAGTTCTTCCTTTATGCAGCTCCTGGCTACCACCCAGAACTCCTCTCACTGTATTGGAACTGATTTAAGTGAATGGGGAATTTACATTTTGCTAGATTGCTGTGAACTTTTTTTTTGGCTACCTGTCTTCTTAGGGACTGCAACACTGGCAGTCTGACATACAGTCAAGTTCCAGAGTTTTTTTGGGGGGATGTACTCCTTTGAGGGGAGTTTCCTCTGCCCCAGGATCACCATCTAATGATTTACCTCCTGATCATTCAGCAGGATTTGCCCTGCCAGGGGGAAGCCACTGTAGCATGTCTGACACTTTTTTTTTTTTTTAATTCTATAGGCCTCTGGACATTTGATCCATCCCGTTCAGGTACGCTGGTGTCCCAGAACAGCCTCCTCCCCCCCCCCCAAATCTGTGAAGTTCAGTTGCAAAGAAGGAGGACTCTTCTGCGCTCTCATGTGCTAGGGTCAGAATTGCTCCAGACCAGGAGAATGCCCTTTACCCATACCAGTATTCAGAACTCTGCTCTGCTTGCTGAACTGCATTTCTGGTTTAACCAGGGTACAGAGCCGTGGTCTTGTTCAGTGACACTGGGATGGTGATTGTTCCATGCATCTGCATGCAGGATGGAAAAAGTAGTAACAGCTGTCCTCCGATAAATTGTTAAGCTTCTTTTCCTAAAGGACAGTGACCTCAGACAGAATTTCACAGCAGGCTGGTTTATCAGAAAAAGAAATCTTCTTTGAAGAGAAGAGAAGAGAGTGAGGGGGATGTGACAGAGACCTATAAATAACCTCACTGGAATAAAGAAGATACAGAGGGGAGTATATTTCAGAGGAAGAGATGCACCAGAACAAGGGGGGCATGCAGTGAAACTGGAAGGGGTAAATTCAAGAGAGATGTCAGGAAGTACCTCTTCACTGAAAGGGTGGCAGATGTCTGGAATAGCCTTCCAGTGGAAGTGGTGGGGGCAGAAACAGTGGTGGGCTTCAAATGTGCATGGGATAGGTACAAGGAAATATTAGTGGGAAGAGGGGGCAGAGATCAGGTAGGGTCTGCAGTGACGGTATAGGCAGGGAGAAAAATGGGCAGACAGGGTGGGCAAAGTGGTCCTGTGCTCCAGGGGGGCTGGCTTTTGCTCCAGAGACTCTTATCAGTGCTAGCCCTGTTTTTTTATCTGTGCATATTGACAAACCTCTTGGATATGGTCCCGGTTGGGACAAATAGTGCTGGCCAATACCCACCTAGTAGACATGCTATTTTCTTCATCGTTTTTTTCCCAGAAATCGGATTGGCTGTTCAGGATCAACTCAGACTAGTCTACTGCCACCATTTAGTGCATCTGACTCTCAAGATAAGATACACCCTCTCAGTCATAGTATGTTTCTTCTCTTTTGACCCCAGTCAAGAGGAGGACTATAAATGGCAAGGCAAGGCAAAATTTATTTAAAAGACGCCCAATCCCAGAGGCTCTGGGCGCCGTACAAAGCATTAAAACAGGCATTTTAACGTAATAAATATATAAATTTACACATAAATACAAATCAATACAAAACTAACCTTAACTATAAATCTTTATCTAAGCATTAAATTAAATGCCTTAGAGAAAAGAAAGGACTTTAGCTGGGCCTTAAAAACATCCACCGATGAAGCCTCTCTGACCATAGTTGGTAAGGAGTTCCACAGAGCAGTGGCCGTGGCACTAAATGCTCTATCGCCGGCTGATTTCAGCCTAGTTCTGGGAATGGTCAGGAGGCATTCACTGGAGGAACGAAGAGGGCGCGAGGAGAAGGCAGGTGACAGAAGGTCTAACAGGTAACCAGGGCCCTGTCCGTGTAGGGCCTTATAGGTAAGAAGACCCACCTTAAAGAGGACTCTCCACCTGACTGGCAGCCAGTGCAATTCACGCAAAACTGGTGTAATATGACAGAACTTTTGCTGCCCGGTCAACAATCGGGCAGCTGCGTTTTGCACCAGCTGCAATCTGCGGAGAGATCCTCCCGTGACCCTGAGATAGAGCGCGTTACAGTAATGAAGCCTAGATGTGACTAAGGCATGTATCAAAGTAGGGAGGTCCAGAAGCGGAACAAGGGATTTAATTCTGGCAATGTTTCTGAGATGGTAAAAACAGGTACGAACCACAGAGGATATTTGAGCTTCCATGGTTAAATCTCTGTCCAGAATCACGCCATCTTTGAAGTAAAATGAAGACCCAGTGTCCCATGTCCTGTATTTCATGTTGACGGAATCCAGGGTGAATAGAAAGGCTCCAAGCCTGAGTAAGACCGACCAGCACATCATTCAGGTAACAAAGTAGATATGCACTGTGTTAAGATGAAATCCGTTTACCTTGACTTCTGTTGCCACTTGGTTCAGCAGTAGTGACCTAATGTAACGCTAGTGTTGTATGCTTTGGGTTGGTTCAGTTGTCCTCCATCTAGCTCTTCTGGCTTGTCTTAAAGAAAGTATTCTTTCAATAAATATTTCATTTGTGATAGTGGAAAACTTTAAGGGATTAAAAAATGTTTCCAGTGCCTGCAACCCCTAACTATTTGAACCCTCGTCTGGGCAGGGACACATTCTTAGTCTGAGGGTAGAGACAAGACTCTGCTGGTGTTCAAGCAGCAGCTAGTTTCATGTATTACAGCTCCTGGACATTCCCACCTTCTGTGAGCTGGGATTTAATGGTTGTCCTCAGAATTACTGAATTCATAGAGGATTTTTGGGGGAGCCAGTCTGCATAGCATACCAGTTCCTATTGTGATAGTGTTTTGTAGCTATCCCATTGAAATACACTCAGGAACTTGGATATACCTTTTGTGTGACTGTCCAGTGAATGAATGTGTGCCTTGCTGTTGGTCCTTCCTGCTGTCTGTAACCAGTGCTTACTTTCAGTTAGTTACAAGGAGGACAGCGCATGAGAGCTGGAAAAAAGCAAGCGGCATCTGTCTAGAGAACTCACAATTAAGGTTGGTGATCCATGTTGTATGGCCCCCCCCCAAACAGGATGCAGCACCAGGTGCTGCCAAACAACAACCTCCGTCTCTCACCCAATAAAACAGTGTTCCACTCCCATCTCAGGATGCGACATCAGGGTACCCACCCCAGTGCTGCCTGACAACAGACTGACATGGGGAGCCCAATCCCCAGTGTTGGGTACCTGAAATAAAGGAAACCATACTGTGTCTCGGACATGTCAATTCGACAACTTGGGAGCCACAGTAAATGTGTCAGTCTGTTTTAACTCTATGCCAAAGATTGCAGTACATAGCGGCAAGCTCGGACACAGAGAAGGGATGTGTTTTCTTGCCACAGGACAGGGCAGACACTTTGATTGCTTAGGCACACTTAGTATACAGGAGCCACTATGTCTCTGCATGAACAGTCTTGAGTCTCCTGTGCTCTTGGGTGCTGTCATGCACGTCCTCATATGAGGATACCTCAGTGGATGCTCAGGGTCCAGTAGGATCATTTGATGGACAAGCTAGACCAAATGGTTCTCATCATGTCTCCTCTTAGCAGAGCGTTGTTATTGTGGATGGATTGCAAAAACCTATTGAAGGGCATTCATTCCTTGTACCATGTCCTGTACAGATATTCACCATGTGGATGCCTTGGGCTTTGGCTAAGGATTTCATCACGGCCCATACGAGACACAGGGATCGTGGGCCAGGGTGGAGGACAAGCTGAACATAAATGTCCTGGAAGGGTTGTAATTCCGATTTCCTAAATAAATAAAATAAAAATAAATGCAGACTGTCCTGTACAGCCTGTGTGCCTTTTAGAATAATTTCTGCCCTGGTCCTCTGATAATTCAGATGGACAGTGTCAGTGTGATGCATTACATCAACAAACTAGGGGACGGTCACTCCTGTCCCCTTTGCAGGGAAGCAGTGACAGTACGGTACTGGGCACTGTGTCATGGCCTTGGGCTGTTGGCTGTATTTCTTCCAAGTCTAGCCTGCATAAAGGCTAAGTGGCCTAGTGCTGTTTACCTGGTTAACAAAATTTTAAATAAAATAAATAGGGGACTTCCGGTGATGTCACCACCATGTGAAGAAGCACTTGGCAAGAGCTCCATGGTCTTTTTTGCCTAAATTTAGTAAAAAAAAAAAAAAAACCCCACAGGAGTGCTTAAAACAGAGTACCTGTCGCGGTATACGGAGCATAGATGGCCACAAGAAACCACTGAAACAAAACTCCAAAAGGACTCCTAAACCAGACAAAACGAAACAACTGCAACTCAGTGCTACTAAAGCAGGCCTCATGGCAACCTCGCAACCAGCTTGCTCCCGATCTCCGTTGCTGTCGTCCGAGGACTCGTCAGAGGGAGAATGGTCGCATAGAAAATCAGAATGTACTCTGAATTAAATACTAGCCACAGTGGAACGGATTGATACAAACTTGGCAGACCTGAGACAGGAGGTAAAAACTCTCGATGAAACAGTGGCCTTGCACACAACAGCACTAACCTCAGTATCGGGAAGCTCAGGAAGCCACCGAGAGACTTATCCTGCATTTGCTACGGCAAGAACAGAGAGCTAATGATCGCATGGTGGATTTGGAGAATCGGAATCGCAGGAGTAATTTCAGAGTTCACGGCATTCCAGAGGGGGCAGAAAAGGGATATCCCAACATGATAGATTTTATGCAGCACCTTCTGAAAACAACGCTCTCTCTCTCCCATTCGACATACATCTGGATATGTACAGAGCACACCATTCGTTAAGCCCACAGCCTACAAACCCTAATGCAAAACCTAGATTGGTGATCACATGAATGTGTACCATCAGGCGAAAGATACAATCCTGCAGGAAGCCTGGAGGCAAAAAGAGATAAAATTTCAATCAGCACAACTCTTTTTCAATCAGGATTACTCTTCTGCACTACAGATCGAAAGGCAGAAACTTCGACCTGTAATACGAGAACTCAATAAAAAAAGGAATTAGAGTGCAGATCAATTACCTAGCTTGCCTGAAAATCTTCACGGAGAAGGGACCCAAGGTTTTCACATCTCTGGGAGAGGTGGCCCCCTTTCTGAAAAGCCTGCAGATTCTAGTGCCCGACCAGGAAGTGCACAAACTGGAGAGAGAGAGAGCTGAAACAGAACGCATGGTCGATAGTGGGTAAAGACAACAATCAATCAACGGTGGGACAAGGTTTGAAAACACTGGCACCCGAGGTCTCCAAACTCCTAAAACGGACCTCTGCGGACAAAAAAATGCTGTCCAAAGAAAGGAACGTAGAACAGGCCACCAGCACGACATGAAAGGTTGAGTGGACTGACAAAATGAAAACTGGTAACAATCTACATAATGCAGGAGGGAAAGGGAAAGGAAAGGGGGTAAAATACTAGTTGAACAAGGGGGAGGGGCAGAAGACGTTATAGACACAGACAAATGTGTTGAAGTACAAAGCTCCTATAGAGTCAGGGCAATTAAGACCGCAGTTTGAATGAACAGTTTTTTATTATTTAATTCCAACTATAAATGCTTCGTTAGGAAACAAGGGGTGACGGTTAACCACCGATTAAAAAGGGGACCCGGTTTCTCCTACAGCTGGAAAGAGGAAATACCAACCCCATCCATGCTCAGAGAAACGAAGGGGAGGGGGGAGGGAGATTTTACTTTCTTTTGCCAACTCATAGCTTAGAAAAAAGTTAATTTGGAGCTATAATTTTGGAAGCACTTGTTTTTTATTACTAGAAATCCTAATTTAGGAGTTTCACTTCTATAGGATTTTGCATTCAACGTAGTTACAGTTATGAATATTGTTAATGTTGATGTTGTTAAGTTTGTTTACAGGGTGCATGTGGCTCGTGGACGGAAGAGCAAGGAGGGAGAGATTGACCTACTAGTGGTAGGATTAGAGGGGAAGATGAGGCATAGTGTAATTTAAAAATACTTCAATGGCAGATCTGAAAGTCATCTCCTGTAATATAAAGGGACTCCATTCACCAATAAAAAGAACCCGAATGCTATCAGAATTAAAAAGGCTGGGAGGGGATATTATCGATCTACAAGAAACTCACTTAGACCAGACAGAACATAAGCTCCGGAGGCAATGGGTGGTAACAGTAGAAACCTCCTCCTCACGTAACTATAGAAAAGCAGAAGTCGCCATATTGATCAGAAAGGGGTTACCATTTCAAGTGCTAAAAGTGGACAAAGGTATGGAAGGAAGATATGTTGTCAAATCTGGGACTCTTCGAGGTGAGGTCTTGCATCTGATTAATATTTATGCCTCGAATCAGGGAACAGACCTTTTTTTTGCAAGAGATAATGCATAGGACAGCTCAACTACCCCCGGCACAGATAGTATTAGTGGGAGATTTTAACATTGTGGTAGACCCAACCCTTGATCGCTCTTCTAGAAAAGAAAAAACAAACAAAAAAGCCACAACAGTTCTAAATAACAGAGGAACAAGGACTAACGGATGTGGCGTAACCCTCCCCAAAAAAGAGAAGGATTATACTTTCTGTTCGCCCCAGAAGGCGTATTCCTGTATAGATCTTTTCTTTACATAGAAACAATACATATATAGAACAAAGGATATTAAAATACATCCCTTTACAATATCAGACCACGCACTGTTGGTTTGGCATATACAGGTCACAAATCAGGAGCATACTTTTCAGCAGAGACTTAATGTATCCTTGCTGAGTAACTCATAATTTGTAAAACAGCTGAAAGAAAAAATCCAGGAAATTTATGACATTAATAAAGCCCAGAATTGTTCAGGGCTCTTTACCTGGGAAGCTATTAAAGCAGTAGTAAGGGGGAAGTTATAAGTTTTGCGGCAGCCCGGAAAAAAACTACAGTACATGACCTCAGTAAATTACTCAAAGAACAAGAGGATCTAGAAAGTCAACATAAAATAAACCCCAACTCCCAGAAAATCTTTTAAAAAATATGCTCCATTAGGGACCAAATAACCAAAATTGAACAAGAGAAAGCCATACGTTTCTCAAACTATAAATATCAGGACATAGGAGGTAAAGCTGCATGTCTATTAGCATATAGACTAAGAAAGCAACAAGCAACTCCATTGGGTAGCTCAAATTAAAAACAAAAGCTCGCCGAGCGCCCCTTGGACAAGACCTAGTGAAATCCCATAACAGTTTAGATTATATTATGAAAAACTATACTGAGACCCGAGCTCACCAGAGAGTGTCATAGCAGGAACTAAACAGTTCCTGGACAAATTAAAACTACCCAGAGTAGGGGAGGCAGTGCATCGGGACCTGAATGCAGATATTTCAGAACATGAGGTAAAGAGGGTGATCCAAAGTTTGCCAAATGGGAAATCCCCGGGGCCAGCCGGCTTCAGCTCGGAATTTTACAAACAAGTTGGGGACTCTATATCATGTATACTGGCAAGAGTCTTTAATACCTGTCTGGAAGAAAAATGTACCCCTTCCTCGTGGGATCAAGCCCTGGTAAGTGTTATACCAAAACCGAACAAACCTGTGGATGGATCAGTGTGAAGCTTACTGCCCAGTCTCACTTTTAAACCAAGATCTAAAGATTTTTATTAAAGTATTAGCAGCCAGATTACAAAAACATATTGATCAGTAATCCATGAGGATCAAGCTGGCTTTATTCCAAGAAGGTTAATGCTAGATAACATCAGAAAACTATTAAATGTTATAACGTATAGTAGCAGTATGGAACACCCCCTATTAGTGATCTTTTTAGACGCGGAAAAGGCTTTTGACTGCCTAAATTGGTCTTTTCTAAAAACAGTAATGGAACATTATGGAATAAACTGCCAATTTTTGCAGTGGGTCTCGATGTGCTATCATTCCCCATCAACCAGAGTTAGTTAATGGGGTAACTTTGCAGAGCTTTAGAATCCATAGGGGCACTAGGCAGGGATGCCCATTATCTCCCCCTCTTTTCGCAATCAGCTTAGAACCCCTTGCAGCAGCAATTAGGGAGCACCATCAGATAAAGGGAGTAGAGTAGAGGTAGGCTCCCAGCATTAGAGAGTATCCTTATATGCTGATGATACCTTGATATATATGTCAGATCCAGAGGTATCATTACCAAATCTGCTAGACGTATTGTCAAAGTATGAAAAGTTGTCAGGGTTTAAAATCAATAAAAATAAATCCGAGGTCTTGTTCCTACCAACAAAAAATTCAGCCCTGAGAGAAACATCCTCCCTCCACTTTAAAATAGCAAAGGAAAAAGTTAAATATCTGGGCATTTGGATCCCTAGAAACCTAAATGAATTATATGCACTTAACTATACCCCCCTACTTACCCAAATTTATTCAGACTTAAAAACATGGGCTGGGCTTCCATTCTCATTTTCACATAAGATAGATGCAATTAAACAAAACATATTACCAAGATTACTGTTCCTTTTCTCCACACTACCAATAACGGTGATGTGTAGGGATTGGAAGATATTAAGGAAAAAATTATCTGACTTCATATGGAGTGGGCGTCGACCTCGACTAAAATGGCAGATACTACTAGCCCCTAAATCAGAGGGAGGGCTCAGTTTGCCCCATTTGCCCTCATATTATCTAGCAGCACAACTACTGACCCTGTTAAAAATGACCAAGTACAGGAAGGACAGGTTGGTGGATTCTGGAAGGAGAGGGTACGGGGGATATACCATTACAGTATCTACATTGGACAGTAACGACACCCACGATCCCTAAAATTAAGTGGACAAGACGCTCCATGTCAGTATGGATCAAAGCCAGACAGAAATGGGAAATCTTAGAGCCAGTCTGGCGGTATATCCCACTTAGACTCTTACCAGACTTCCCAGTTGGGGATAGAGATAACTGTTTTGAAAGATGGGAGAAAGCTGGAGTAGGAACTATGAAACATTTGATACAAAATAACACTATAGTAGCATTTGATAAACTAAAAAAAAAACAATATGGAATTCCACAGCAGGATTTTTATCATTACCTGCAATGCAGGCATAATTTTTTTTATTTATTTAAATCTAGGATTACATAATACCTTTGAGCCGAAACATAGACTTTGACGGCAGATAATGACCACTTGGACCACCCAGTCTGCCCATTTCCCTACCTACTGGATAAGCTGCAGATTCTAGTTAACTAATAGCCTACTTCCTGCAACCCCCACTGTAATTGCCTTGTGTCTGTCCCATGCATGTTTGAATTGCCCCACTGTTTTAGACCCAATGACCTCCTGAGGAAGGCTGTTCCTCTTTTACAAAGGTTCCACGTCAGCAAGTACCGACATAAAGATCATGCAAGTTTCAAGATACAGTTTAGAACAATCAGCACACAATTGTCATTAAATGTCATTACAATGACTATACAAGAAACACTAGGAGATGGAAGCAAAGGAAATGGGGGTGGAGGAGGAAACGGGCAAGGGAGGTGGTAGGACTAAGTAAGGCAGCCAGGAGGCTTTGTCATGACAGAATAGGGGAAAAGAGCCTTTGTTGGGCAGTGGAAGGAAGAAGTGCTAGGTGAGAGGAAACAGCAGACATTTGGAACCATGGGCCGTAGAGCGGAGAAAGAATTGCATTAAACAAGGCAGTCACAGGTATTAGAGCTTAGTAGGGAGAGGCAGAGCTTAGCCTTGAAAGCGCCCAGTGTTGGTGAGTTAGAGATGTCAGTAGCGAGACTGTTCAGACAGCTAGGAGCCCTAATGCAAAGGACCTTTGGCCTTGGGTTGTGCAACAATGGGGTATTTGCAGGGTTAGGGGTTTAGAGCTCCTGGTGTTGCAGTTGTTGATTCTCTGTTTCAGGAGGGAGCAGACTCTTGGGGGAGCAATGCCCATAGTTATTTTCTTTGCTGTGATGCAAGTTTGATACTTTATTCGGTTGCTCAGTTGCAGCCACCCAGTTAGGGAATAGAGGTCACAAGTATGGGTGAGACAATGGACTCCCATGACGAGTCGACAGGCTTTATTCAGGGAGGTGGAAACCCATTTGAGAGAGAGAGAGAGAGAGGAGGCAGTGGCAGAGCCATAGATGTTGAGACCATAGTCTATGATGCTAACAATGGAGCTCTGGATGGCCACAGTCAAGGCTTCCTGGGTTAGATGCTTCCTGTGTCGGAACAGAAGACCCAGTCTGGTGTTTGCCACTTTCGCAACATTATTAATGTGGTCAGCATAGGTGAGTTTGGAGTCCATGGTGATGCTGAGGTATTTAAAAGTATACACTTGTTCTAGGGTGACTCCTTGTTTGGTTAATATGGAGAGTTGATACTGTTTATTTTTGCTGTGGGAACTACAGGAAAACATTGACTTTGTTTTTTCTGGTTTAGGATCAATTTGTGTTTTACAAACCAGTTTTCGACTGCAGTGAAACCCTGCTGGAGGTTCTCTTGGAGCTGATTTGGATCATGGTGGGAGCTTATGATAACCGCATCATTGGCGTACAGTAAGATTTGTTCTGGCCAGGAATCTGGAAGCATGTTCAAAAAAAGGCTGAAAAGGAGAGAGCCCAGTATAGAACCCTGTGGGACACCAGAACAAACAGGTCTGGCATCTGAGAGCGTATCGGCAATTTTCACTCTTTGGGACCTGTTTTCAAGGTAGCTTTTGAACCAGTTCACTGTCTTAGGTGACAGTCCTCGAGCTGAAGTTGGATAAGCAGGAGACGGTGGTTGACGGTATCGAAGGCTTTTGTTAGATCAATGAAGGTAGCTCCAGTTTGCTGACTGTTGTCCAGTGAGTGGTGGATAGCACCAGTAAATTCAAGTAGGGCCGTGGAGGTACTGTGACCCTTTCTAAAACCATGTTGCTGCCTGCACAGGATGTTATGCTTGTCCAGGACATAAGTAAGTTGGTCTGCAACAATTCGCTCCAGGGCCTTGGAGAGTGGAGGTAGGATGGAAATTGGACGGAAGTTCTCATGTGCAGTTTTGGCACCACTTTTATGAATATGGGTTACCATTGCAGATTTCCGTGTGTCCGGGAAATGGCTTAAACTGAGTGAGAGGTTAAAGATTTTGGTCAGTGGCATGAGTACTTCTTCAATAGTAAGTGATAGAAGTTTGAGGTCAAGAGAGTCATTGCTGGATCTGGACTTACTAATGACTTAGGTAACATAGCTACAGACCTGCTACATCTTGACCGATTTAAAGTAGAAGGGAGGGTGGCTGGTGGGGGCAAAGGAGATAGGAGAAATTGAAGTGTCATCATCGTTGAAAAAATCTGGTGGTAGCACAGCACTAAGGGTGGTCAAAGGTGCATTGAATGTGTCAGCAATGATTTTTGGGTCAAGTGTGGTATCACCATTAATGCAGAGTACGGTTGGGGGGGATTTGGACCATTTCCATGTGACCTCTTTAATGTTATTCCAGAAATCTCTTCCGTTGCCCCAGGAGTTTGTAAGAGCACTCTTTAAGAAGGCAGAATCTGTTTCCCGGATAGATTTGGTGCAGTCATTATGTGCTCGTTTGTAGTTTGCGGTGTCATTTTGTCTTCCAGTGTTTCTGCGAGCTCCCAAAGATGGTCCCTGCCTTTAATCACCTTAGAGGTCACCTGAGAGCCAGGGTTGCAGAGGGCCTTTACTTTTCTTTTAATGGAGCAAATATGTTGAAGGCTTCATTGAAGATTCTGATAAAGTGGTCCAGGGCATTGTTCACGTTAGTAGCTGTGAGGATTGGAGACCAGTCCTGTTTGAGAAGGTGGGTTTTGAGGTGTGTTAACTGACTACGAGGAAGAACTCTGCTTGTGATGGTTTTGGGGGGGGATTTGATGAATTTGTTGGACCAGGAGCAGCTGACAGGCGAGTGGTCACTGAGTGAGTCAGAGAGCACAGTGGTGTTTGTGATCTGGGTGGGGTGGCTGGTTAGAATCCAGTCCAGTAGGGTGGCAGTGCTGGTTTTATAGTTTTTCCTAGTGGGGGAGTAAACCATCTGTGTGAGGTTTGCTGCAGCTATAGAGTCCCTGTGAGCACCAGCGTCATGCATAGGCTGGGAACCAGAGCTCTAATGGGAGACCCTGCTCCAGGGTAGTAATGATTTATAACAGAGCATTTTCTGGTGATACTAAAAAATTAATCTCCAATCTATACATAATAATACAGGAGAATGTGGGTAAGCTGGACCGCCAGAGAATCCAAGATAAGTGGGAGGGGAGAGGGAATGCCAGAGCTAGCAGAAGACCAGTGGATTAGGGTGTGGGGCAATGTCCACAAGACTACAAACACTAGCCTTTGGCGAGAGTTTTTCTGGAAAGTGCTCACCAGATTCTTTGCAGTTCCCGCTACCACCAAACACTATAACAGAACGAATACTGATAAATGCTGAGACATTGTAATGGCCAAGTTACCCATTTTCATATATTTTGGAACTGTACTATGCTCACTCCTTTTTGGGAGAAGATGGAGCACACCATACAAAAAATGCTGGCAATCCCATTCCCACTTAGAGCATCTAATATGGTGTTGGGCCTTATACCTGAAACATTAAATAAAGCCTCCACAAGTATATTTATATAAGATAATTAATGTAGCAGCTTTAAAGGCAATCACCCAGAGGTGGCTATCCACAGTGCCCCTGAATGTGAAACAGTGGTTACAGATTGTAAACAATATTAAACAGACTGAAGCCATCACAGTGAGATTAAGGCTGCAGAAGGAGCTGTATAATACGAGATGGATGCCCTTCTTTCACTATATGGAAGAAGAGGGAGAGGGTTCTGTACTGGAGCAATTACTGATTTAAATTGACCAATAGAAAAGTTTCAGTTGGAGACACTTTGGGGGGAGAGTGGAGAGAGAGAAAAGAGATACAAGGCCCGTATTCTCTTACTTTTATTATTATGACTGAGGTAAACCCACTTCAGCCTGAAACAGCCAGAATGAGATGGGTTAGCATGATTCAGTATCACTATAACTAAAGGAGCCCCTTTATTAGAACTATTGAAAGAGCCACATAGCACCCAATGTATTGTATTGTGTTATTTTTTATGTTTGTTCGTTGAAGTTTTTAATTATTAAATAAAAAAAATAAGATTACTGACTGCAACACATGCAAAGTATACTTTTCCAAAGAACATCTGTTTATTGAACAACATAAAATGTCTGAATTTGCAGAAACAGGAGTTATATTTTTCAGTTCTCAATAATGAAAAAGTGACAAAAAGGACAGAAGATGATTGAAGAACCTCCAATACAAGGAAAGATCTATTAGAACCACCTGTGAAAAAGATAAGAGAAAGTATTACATTAATTTGGACTGGAACAAAATGTCATGGGTTTAAAAGAATTAAGATTAAATGCTTTACTGTATGCAAGATGATATGTTAGTTATATACAACAAAATGTGTTATGAGTTTTATTCTGTATGACAACTGAAACTCTCAATAAAATCCAAGTGGGAAAAAAAAATATCAGAACATCTTGGCAGATAGGCTAAGCAGGTTCTTGAATGGGAACTGTTGACCTCCATGGTAAATGTCCTCTTCACAAAATGGGGTCATCCAGAGCTGGACCTTTTTTCATCGCCACACAATGCAAAACTGTCACGTTTCTGCTCACTCGCTCTAGAGCCTGGAGTTTTACACATTGTCCCTGGAATGGGAAATCCTTATACGCATTCCCCCATTCCTATAGAGCCTGGAGTTTTACGCATTGTCCCTCTCCTGGAATGGGAAATCCTTACACGCATTCCCCCAGTTCCTCTAGTACAGAGGGTTCTGTTCAAGCTGCAGGTGGAGGGTGCCACTCTCATCCTCCTTGCTCTGTTCTGGCCTCGCTAGGTATGGTTTTCACTCCTTCAGCATCTGGCAGGGGAGCCTCCTGTGGCTCTTCCTCTGTGTTGGGGTTTGTTGTCACAGGGCAGGGGGATCCCTGTTCCATCTAGACCTGAAGTCATGCATGGCTCCTGAAAACTTACCCATTGCTCATTTTGGGGTCGCTATCCCCCAAGGTTGCTGATGTCCTGCTTGCGGCTAGGAAGCCTTTTACTAGGCATACCCTGAAATGAAAGCACTTCATTTTGTGGTCTACATCCTGGAATATGGACTCTTGTACATGTCCTGTGAATGCTGTGTTAGACTACTTTTTCCCCCTGTCTGACTGTGGCCTGCAGTATTCTTCTGTTGAGGTGTATTTGGCCGCTATGTCAGCTTTCCATGCCCCTATTGATGGTCATATGGTTGCCCAATTAGAGGTGCCCCATATGTTTCCGAGAGGTATTCTTAATATGAAACCTCCTATTTGTAGTCCAGTCATGCCTTTGGATTTGAATTTCATTTTTGAGAAATTGGCGTTGGCTCCTTTTGAGCCTGCCGTGAGTTGTGGCTTATTTTGACTGTCACGGAAACAGTTTTTTAGTTGCAATGACCTCTGCTTGGAGGATTTCCGAGCTTAAGTCTTAAACATGTGAGCCTCTTTATTTGATCTTTCACAAAGACAGTCTCTCTTTGCGTACAAATCTTAAGTTTCTGCCGAAGGTGATATCAGAAATTACACTGAATCAAACGAAACACTTTCCCATCTCTTATCCTGAGCATGCCAATCAGAGTGAGGCGCTGCTCTGTACTTTAGATGTACATCGAATACTGAGAAATGTCCCTGCTGCCGACATGTGCTGTAGGCACATGGACTACTGTTCACACTTTCACTAAGCATTACAGTCTGGACATCCTTTCTCATAGATGTGCTGGTTTTGGTCTTGCTGTATTCCAAGGCCTTCTGTCCTGATTACATATCAGACTGCATCATCCTCCCTGCTGCTTTGCACTGCTTGGGAGTCTTTCCAAAGGTGTGGCCTAATGGATGATGTATCCTCGAAGAAGATAGAACAGTTACATAAGGACTTGCTGTAACAGTAGAACTTTGAGAGAATCTCCTCCATTAGGCCATGTTGCACCCTCCTTCCTGCCCCCTTTCGATTTCACCAAGGGATATATAAGACGCTGTGCCTAAAACCTTACTCCCTGCATCCTGTCTCCAGCCCCATGCCTCTCCTCGTATGCCTGGTGCTGGTTAAATAAAAACAAAATTCCAGTGCACACACCCCCCCCCCAAACAAAAAAAGAAAACATGGCACATATTAGAATTTAAACATTTTAACTGCCTATTGGCTTTTCTTACTTTAAACTCCGTGAAAAAGGGGGTCCTCTTGGTTATCAGATTGGAATTACAATGTGAGCAAGCCAAACCACCACATCACGTGGGACCCACTGTTTGGTCCCTACACTAGCTTTTCAGCTCTGAAATGCCTGCAGTGGCTACTCATAAATATAGAGTGCATTGCCTAATTAGCTCCTTTAGTAAAGTGCTTCCACCCAGGAAATTTCACAGGTGGTGAAAGGGAGCATGCTAAAAGGAGCACCACGACTCCCAACACTCTAAGCACATCCAATATGTGCCATGTTTGGGGTGGGAGGAGGGTTGTGCACTGGAATTTTGTTTTTGTTTGTTATATGCCACACACCAGTAGCACCCCTCAGCAGAAATATGAATTACATTTTGTGAGCAATACAAAGGTTAGAGCTTGCTAGTTTTGGATGTGCTGGTGAAATATCCTGGTTCCTCACAGTTAGAAGCCCTCTGAAGCTGATCTCTGGTGGGGAACTGAGGAGTGATGGGGCACTCACTTGGTGTGCACGTCAACACTGCACGTCATTGTGGGTGGCCCCCGGCTGGCAAAATCTTTCCGAGTAGTTCTGATGCTGATGGCTTATAGTTGCAAAGGTTTGGTGTAATGGAGGAGATTCTTTTGAAGATGTACTGTTATGGTAAGTTCTTCCGTAACTGTTCTTTCAAACAACATGAAGTCTTGCTGTATTCTGACATACGCAGTGATCACCAACCTTTGAACTGCCCCAGAGAACAAACAGTTAACTTTCCATGCAGGGCATGGAACACTGAGCTCGAGCTCGGTTGAAGCCTCTGTCTGCTGTTGTTTAAACTCCAACCGGAGATTTCTCCTTCGCTCGGTTCAAAAAAGTCAGTTAAAGTGTAGTTTTTTCGCTCGGTTTCGACCTAATTTCTGCTACTGAACCTGTCGGTTTAAGTCTTTGTCTGTGGTACCATGAGTACTAGATAGGTTTTTGTATTAGTTTCTGTGTGGAACTTGTAAACATTGGATCGGTTTGGTTTGAACCGATCAGGTTTGTGTTAAAAAAAACAAAAAACAAAAAAAAAAACTTCTGTCTTTATTAGTGTGTGGTAACCGGTCCGTATCGGTTCTAAAAAAAAAAAAATGGATTTGATTACGTTTTTTTCCAAGACCCATAACACGGTCAGGAACCGATAGGGGTGTCTTGCCTGGCGGATTGCCGAAAAAGGGTAAGTTGTGGTTAGGATTGGCCATGTCTGAGAAACCAAGAAAAAACGGGCCCACTGGTTTCAATGATTGTAGTGTGTGTGGGGGAAGCCTTTGCAAGGCTGATCCCTCACACCACCTGTCTGGGGTTTGACCACCTCAATTCAGACTGCCAATTTGTAAAAGTTTTCCCAAAGCTACCCTGGATAAGAGAGTAGGTAGACTGAGGGAAAGGGAGGCCGAGAAATCCGCTGACCCGGATGGCCAGCCCGGTTCGGTTCCGACCGAACCAGAAGGAGTGCCCTCCTACTAGGGCGAAACTTCTTAGGGCAAAAGGAGAACCAATTCTGAGGAGTCGGTTCTGGTTAAAAGGAAAAGAAGGGAAAAATCATCCGGTTTGGATCCACAAGTTCTTTCTCCAACCGCTGATGAAATAGCCAAAGCGATGAGGATAGTTCAATCGCGAACTTCGGTTCCGGCCGAACTGGCACCATCTGTCAGGGGCTCGGTTCGGTCGGTTCCCCCGGTTCTGGATTATACTTTAGAAGAATTTTATGAACTGGAGGAGGAGGAGGGAGAGAATGAAGATGATGATGATGATGGTGATTATGAAAGTTTGGATGTGCCTATTGACCGGGACATCTCCCCAGACAGACCTTCAGGTGTTTCTCCTCCTAGGCTTTCTGAGTTCCCTTCCCACTTTGTTTTACAAGAAGGTGGCTGAAACCCTTCAGCTTCCTATGGAAGAAGCAGTAGAGGATCAGGAGGAGCCTGATTTTGTTGAGATGATGGACATCCCAGAGTCCAGGAGATTGTCTATTCCCCTCCATAAATCTTTTGGGAAACAGACATTTAAAATTCTAAAAACTCCTAATTCCATACCTCCTGCGGACAGAAGAATGGACAAGAGGTATACTCTTTCAGGCTCGGACACGGAGTTCCTTTCCCAGCAATGCAGCCATGTTGGGGTAGTGCAGGCTGCTGCCTGTGATAATGCAAATATTCCCTTGGCTTCACACCCCCCAGATAAGGACTCCAGGAGGATTGATGCCATGGCAGAGAAACAGTACATGGCAGCATCTTTGGGACTCGGGCAGGCTAACTATATGGCCTACACAGCTAGATGCCAGAAGTCCAGGTGGGACACTGTGCTGGCTCAAAATTGGCCCCTGATCAGCTTGCCAAGGAGCTGGAGCGGGTGGCTGCGGATGGGATTGAGGCATCCAAGGTGCAATTTCATGATGCTGTGGACTCCAATGATGTTTCATCTAGAGTCATAGCTACATCTGTGGCCCTTCGGAGGATGGCTTGGCTCAGGTGTACTAGCCTATCACAGGATACCCAGGCTAAGGCCATGGATTTTCCTGTCATTAATAATTCTCTGTTTGGGGAGCAGACAGAGAACTACATGAAGAAGATGAACGAGTACAGGACCACCTACAGGAGTGCTCAGGCCAAAGAAAGGCAAGCCACTCCTCAGAGGCAGCATTCCAGGGGCAGGGGCAGGCCCTTTAAAAAGGCCTTTTTACCAAGCCCAGGCCTCCTCTTCTGCTTTTGCTCAGAGGGGGTTCTTTAGAGGGAGAGGCAGACGGGGTATGAGCAGGCCTGCTTCCACTCCTCAGCCTAAAGTCCTTGCCAAGCAGACACCCTGATGGGTCTGCCCGGGCCGATTCTCCAACACCTGTAGGGGACAGGGTGGCTTACTTTGTCCAGGACTGGAAGTCTTTAACATCAGACAAGTGGGTCCTAGAAGTAGTAAGCCAGTGACTAGTTCTCAGCTTCAAAAAAATTCCCAAGATGAGAACCAGATGCTTTCCACTTGCAAATCCATCAGAGACCCTTGCCCTAGAGGCAGAGGTTTCTTCCCTCTTGGCTCTCAGAGCCATAGAAAGGGTTTCTACCCTACACAGGGGCAAAGGATTGTACTCCAGGTACTTCCTAACCCCCAAAAAGACAGGAGAATGGCGGCCCATCCTGGATCTGAGATATCTAAACAAGCACCTTTTAAAGCCAAAATTCAAATGGTGACTCTGGGAATAATTCTGCCCTCTCTAAGGCCAGGGGAGTGGCTAGCCTCCCTGGACCTCAGAGATGCCTATTTTCACATTCCTAACAGGTGCTCCCACAAAAAGTACCTCAGGTTCGAGTTGTCCTCAGGCCACTATCAATTCAGATCAATGTGTTTGGCCTAACATCAGCCCCAAGGGTGTTCACAAAGTGCCTGGCAGTAGTGGTTGCTTTCCTAAAGAGAAAAAAGATCTCCATCTTTCCATACTTGGATGACTGGCTCATAGTCGGTCAGTCTCCAGACCAAGTCAAGTCACATCTTCAGATAACTCAGCAACAGCTCACTTCCTTAGGATTCCTCCTAAACCTTCCAAAGTCAGTTCTCGAGCCAGTACAGCTCCTCACCTTTATAGGGGCAGAGCTGGATACAATAAGAGCAAAGACCTTCCTTCCCCTGGACAGGGCAAGGACCCTTATAGAACTGGCCTCTTCTTTCACCCTTCAGGTGTCTCGACCAGCAAGGCACTTCTTGCAGCTGCTGGGCCACATGGCAGCCTCTACAGCAGTGGTCCAGGGGGCAAGATTCCAGATGAGGGACATTCCGTTTCACTTAAAGAGCCTTCTGGTACCAAAGAAAGGATTCCCTTACCAAACTAGTTCCAGTGACTCGAACCCTGATCCAGGCTTTGCAATGGTGGCAGGATCAGGACAATTTAAGACAGGGAGTTCCTTTTGTCACTCAGTCTCATTCACTAATCCTCACCACAGACTCCTCCCTCTTGGGCTGGGGAGCCCACATGGGGATCTTACCACCCAAGGGCTGTGGTCACCTCAAGAATCTCTGCTTCACATCAGTCTTTTGGAACTCAGAGCAGTGTTTCTGGCACTGCAAGCTTTTTCCAAATCCGTACAGAACAAGGTGGTCCAGATCAGTACAGACAATACCACCACAATGTGGTACATCAACACAAGGAGGCACTCGGTCCACGCTGTGCACAGAAGCAATGAAGTTGTGGTCTCTGGCCTATTCCCTGCAAACCTCTCTGACAGCAGTTCATCTCCCAGGGAAGGACAATGTCCTAGCAGATGCTCTCAGCAGGATATCTCAGGGCCACCACGAATGGTCCCTAGATCCCCTAATTTTGAAAGTGATTTTCTCCAGATGGGGCACTCCACAGAGAGATCTTTTTGCAGCCCCAGACAATCACCAACTTCCTCTCTTTTGCTGCAGACCCCCAGTCTTGGGCTCAGTCCCACTGGATGCCCTGGTCCTGAATTGGGAAGGGAAGTTCCTGTATGCTTTTCCCCCTCTTTTCTTCCTGTTCAAGGTGCTAGTCAAGATCAGGTCTCAACCATGCAAAGTGATTCTGATCGCTCCAGACTGGGCCAGACAACCCTGGTATCCACTGTTGCTGTCCTTGGCAGTCCACCTTCCCCTGTCTCTTCCCAGGAATTACAACCTGTTGACATTCTCTCAGGGAAGGATTTGGTATCTGAATCTCAAATCTCTCAATCTCAAGGCCTGGCTCTTGAAGAGTTAGTTTGCTGATCTGCACCTCTCTCAGGGTGTTCTGGATATTCTTAAGGCTTCTCGAAAGCCTTCCACCAGAAAGACTTACAACTCCAAATGGAAAAGGTTCACTATTTGGTGCTCTGATAAGCATATTTCTCCAGAATCTGCTGGGTTGCCTACAGTCCTGGACTATATGGTTCATCTCAGTGGCTTGGGACTTAGACCAGCTACACTTAAAGTACATCTGGCAGCTGTTTCTGCCTTTTTGTCAGTAGGCAAGCCCTCTCCTCTATCAGCCCATCCTGTATTTTGTAAATTCTTCAAGGGATTGCTGCACACCAATCCTCCCTTTAGGGACCCTGCTCCTGCTTGGGACCTTAATGTTTGCATTGCTCAGCTTATGCAACCCCCCTTTGAGCCTTTGTCCTCTGCAGAGCTTAAGTACTTGACTTGGAAAACTATGTTTTTGGTAGCCATTACCTCTGCCAGGCGCATCAGTGAATTGCAAGTCCTGTCAGTGGAGCCTGATTTCATCTCTTTCCATAGAGATAAAGTGGTCCTAAGAACTAACAGGAAGTTTTTTCCTAAGGTGGTTTCAGATTTCCACCTTAATCAGTCTGTCTCTCTCCCTGTTTTCTTCACTGACCATTCCTCCTCTGGAGAGAGGAGGTTGCACAGCTTGGATGTAAAAAGGGCCCTTAACTACTACACAGAGCGCACCACTGGTCACAGGTTTGAGTCCTTCCAGTTGTTCCTCACTTATGGAGAGGTCGGTAAGGGCAAACCTGCCACTAAAAGATCTATTGCCAGGCGGATTGTCTCTCGTATACAATTCTGCTATGAGAAATTGGGTAGAACCCCACCCTCAGGCCTGAAGGCTCACTCTACTAGAGGTACAGCTGCTTCCTTGGCTGCTGCCAGGGATATTCCTATCTTAGAAATCTGTTAAGCAGCCACCTGGAAAACAGTCCATACATTCACCAAGCATTGCTCTCTGGATATCCAGGCTAGGAGTGATGCTTGGTTTGGCACAGCAGTGCTTCAGAGCCTTTTCCCAAAGTAGGTTCTGTCCCTCCTCCATGGAGGTACTGCTTGGTAGTCTGCATATAGTCAGAATACAGCAAGACTTCATGTTGTTTGAAGAAAAAAATTACTCACCTTAGTAATGTTGTTTCTTCTAATGGAGTCTTGCTGTATTCTGACCCCCCCGCCTCCTCTCTCAGAACCTGTTTTTGGGATGTGGGTGGGCAGGAGCAGTGTTGGCACCCTAGGGTGTCCCTTTTTCACCCTCCTTTATTTTGGGTGTGTGTTGTGCTTTGTTTTGGGTTTCCTGACTTGAGTCTCTGCTTTGAAACCAAAAACCTTTTTAACAAATTTGGTTGCCAGTTGGCTAGTGTGAGTTTTGCAGTTTCCACAGAGCGCCTGGTGAGTATAGCTCGTAAGATCTGACGGTTGGAGTTTAAACAACAGCAGACAGAGGCTTCAACCGAGCTCGAGCTCAGCGTTCCATGCCCTGCATGGAAAGTTAACTCTTTGTTCTCCGGGGCAGTTCAGAGGTTGGTGATCACTGCATATGTCAGAATACAGCAAGACTCCATTAGAAGAAACAACATTACTAAGGTGAGTTATTTTTTCTTACCTACCATAACAGTAGATTTTCGAGAGAATCTTGTGCATTGAGCCACAGCTTTCCCTTCCTCCACCCTCGTCGGGTGACAGTACTGCCTACTCCTGGAGGCTGCTCCTCTTATGCTGCTGAGATGCAGCATTTCTACTCAGGTTTCCATATCCTCTCTTGTCTGCATGATGTGGTCTTGATCCCTTCAGTCCCAGACGGTTTAATGATCTTTCAAGCTTGTCAGTGATGGGGAACTGAAGCATGCTGGAGATGCCCTCGTTATATGGCCACCGATGAGGTACGTCGATGTGGGTGGTCCCAGGCAGCAAACAATTTCTGGGTGGTCCTGATGTCAGTGGCTTGCAGTTCAATGATGTGATGCAATGGAGAAGATTCTCTTTATGATCTTCTGTTATGGTAGGTAACTCTTTCTTTCTTTCTTTCTTTCTTTCTTTCTTTCTTTCTTTCTTTCTTTCTTTCCTCCTTTCTTTCCTCCTTTCCTTCTTTCTTTCTTTCCATCCATAAAGCTTTTTACTCCTTCAGTGAGCTCTTCAACTCCTGTCTCCCTCCCCAGCCAGCACCCACCTCCCCTGAACTTTGCTGAGGAGCCTGTTTCACCCATGGAGTGCCCCACCTCCCCTGTGGTGGGGCTGGAGGAAGGAGGACAGTCTTTCCTCTCCCAGTGCATGAATCCAGATGGGCTCAGGGTCTCCCAGTGTTGGTGTGTGGAGAGATGCACAGGGCTTCATATTGCTCAGGGATCCCTTTATTTATTTGCTCCTGCGAACCTGCTGTGGCTTGCACATTGGAATGTGCGCATGGAGGCATGCACGTCCCACAGATCTGCAGCCCCACCCCTGAGCCACTTTGTGCCTGCAGGTCCTACACCCGGTGGCAGTCAGAGGCCGATGCAACTGCCACGCCTTCCCCGAGAGAGGTGAGCTGTCCTTGGAATGTTCAGTCCTCGCCCACCCCTTTGACCCTTGGCAAACTGCACTCGTTGCTGAACACAGGTCGCGGCGTGGCAGGAGGGTAAGGCATTAGATGCCTTAGCCCTCCAAACCACTGGGCCAATAATAACTATTCTTTCTAATGGTTCCTTCTCATTACTTGGTGACTGACATCCTGTGTCTGCAGAGGTGGCCCTTCCCCCATTCAGTGCTTGCAGCAGCACAGTCGATTTGCACCCTGATCTAACATACTGACATACTAAAATGCCAGCAGAATAGGCCTAACGGTCTTTCATGTCTGCTCGTTTGGTAAGCCCCCACCCTGGGAGCTGACCTTGCTGCCCCCCTCGTCCTCTCTGGCTTCTCCCTTCCCAGTCCCGGATATTCTCACTTTACAGGACTTTACATCCAGAACCCTTCCCCTGTACCTGTCCCACCCCTTCTTGAACCCCTCCACCGTCTCTGCCTCCACCAGCCCCCTGGGCAGTGCATTCTATGGCTCCACCACCCTCTCAGTGAAGTAGCACCTCCTCCTCCTTTCTCTTCTGAAGCTCCCCCCCTCCAGCTTCCACATATGCCCTCTAGTTGCCCCCCCATCTTCCTTCAGAGCACCTTGATTGCTTCTCCCCTATTTAACCCCTTTATGTACTTGAAGACCTCTATCATGTCCCCCGATCCCTTCTCTCTTCCAGTGTGTACATATTAAGCTCTTCAAGCCTCTCCCCATAGGTCCTGTCCCTCAAGCCCCAGATCATTTTGGTTGCCCTCCTCTGGACCCTCTCCAGGAGTTCAATGTCTCTCTTTAAGTGTGGCCCCCAAAACTGCATGCAGTACTCTAGGTGCGGCCTCACCATGCAGTTATACAGGGGGAGTGTCACTTCCCTCCTTCTGGAGGTGATCCCCCTAGCGATGCATCCCAGCATCCTGTTGGCCTTGGCCATTTCCCTCCTACAAGTCTCAGAATTCATCTTGACATCCACTACCACCCCCAGGTCCCTCTCAGCCATTGAGACTTTGTAACATTTCCTCTCCCCAGGGTGTACTCTTGGCCCGGGTTTCTGGCTCCCAGATGCAGTACCTTGCATTTCCCTGCATTAAACCTCAGCTTCCACTTTCTAGACCACCTTTCCAGAGCCTCCAGGTCCCCCTATAGGGCCACCCTCCCCATCCACTACTGTCCCCAGTTTTGAGTCATCCGCAAAGAGACTCGTCTCACTCCTGATACCCTTCCTTATGTCGGAGACATAGGCATTGAACAGGAGGGGCCCAAGGACTGATCCCTGAGGGACCCCACTAATGACCCTCCTTGGGGATGAGACTATCCCGCCAACCACGACCCTCTGGGTCTGGTCCTGGAACCAACTGCCTATCCATCTAATTATCTGGTTCCCTGCCCCCATTTCTCCCAGCCTATTCAACAGGCCCCCATGAGGAACAGAGTCAAACGCCTTGCTGAAGTCAAGATAGAGGACGTCCACCTGTCTACCCAGGTCCAAGGCTCTTGTCACCCAGTCATAGAACTCCACAAGGTTTGTCTGACACGATTATCCTGGGATGAATCCATGCTGTTTATCGTCCGGGCACCCTGACTTTTCCAGGTCCCCTCCTAGCCTCTCCTTGACAATGCCCTGCATCACCTTGCCCACCACCGATGTCAGGTTGACGGGCCTGTAGTTCCCTGCCACTTCCCTTGATCCCACCCCCCTTGTGGATAGGCACTATATGCGCCACCTTCCAGTCCTGGGGCACCCACTGTGTCCTCAGATGCTGAAAAGCTCCACCAGGGGTTTTGCCAGGACATGTGCCAGTTCCTTCAGCACTCTGGGATGTAATTTATCTAGCCCCGGTGCTTTCTGCATCTCAAGGGACCTGAGGGCTTCGCTCACTCTCTCTGCTGTGATTTCCACCTCCGCTACCTCGTCCCCCTGCCTTGCCTTCCCCCTTCCTGCCAGTGATGGCCCATTCTCTCCCCAGACCCGATGATCGGCAAGGCCCCCCCCCCAGTTTCACCATCTCCTCAAATGTATGATGCAGCGCCTCCATTTTCCTTGGTGAAAACTGAGGTGAAGTACTCATTTAATGTCTCAGCCTGCCCCCCGGATCTTGTGCCCATCCCTCCCCTGTTTTAATCCTGCTAATCTGCCCCTTCACCTTTCATTTTTCCCCAGTGTATCTGAAGAACCCCTTATTCCCTCTCCTAATTTCCCTGGCCAGGTTCTGCTCCTTCCTTGCCTTAGCCACCTCACCACCCTAGTGGCCCTTCTGGCCATCAGCTCAGACTCCCTCTATCCCTTTCACTCCTTGAGCACTTGAAATGCCTATAAGCTACCTTCTTTCCCCTCACCATCTCCTGACCTTCCCTGATCCACCAGCAGGGTTTACGGGCTCTACCACATTTTCGTCTTACCCTTGCACAGGTACTGGTAGCATCCTGCCCCGATGATTTCCCACCTACTGTCAGCGTTCATGTCTGGCCCAATCCTATCCAAATGCTTCTTAAGGATCCATCCCATTTTCTTGAAAGTCGGTTACCTCCGTCTTTATTCAGCCTTCTACCCCTCCTAGGTCCAGGCAGAACCAGACTGTGGCATGGTTGCTCCCCGCCAACGGGTCCCTTACCTCCAGGCCCCCAATCTGGTCACTGTCTGCCAGGACCACATCCACTATCTGTGCCTCCCTGGTCGGTTCCCCCATCTGCTGTGTTAGGAACGCATCCTGGAAGACATCCAACAACCTCTGTTCCCTGGCCACCGAGGGTGTCATAGTCTCCCAGTCCGTTCCTGGCATGTTTAAGTCCCCCAGCACCACCACCCTTCCGCTGCCCAATTTGCAGTGTCTCCCAATATCTGCCACCAGACTTGCCTCCAGCTCCTCTGCCAGTGCAGGGGGTTTATACACCACTCCTATGTTTACTCTCTTGCCCCCATTTGTTATCAAGGTGACCGAAATGGCCTCCACAGTTCCCTCCACCTCCTCCATTCCTCCTATGCCAATGCAGTTTTTGACTATTATTGCTACCCCTCCTCCCCTTCCCTCCCCCCATCCTTCCTGAACATGGTGTAACCCTCCAGGTTCAGGTCCCAGTTGTGCCCTACAGTGGCCCAGGTCTCAGTGATCGCTGCCACATCCACCTCTCCCTCAGTTAGCATTGACTGGAGCTCAGGCATTTTATTGCCCAAGCTCCTGGCATTTAGCAGGACTACCTTCCACCCTTTCCATGATACTTCCATTTCTCCTGCGTGTTCCCATGGGATTCCATCTTCTTCTGTCAGCACCTTACCAATCGGCCTTTCACGATTCCTCCAGCTCCCAGGGGAGGAGACAAGTCCTTCTTTGTCGGATCCCCACAGCCTTCTCTCCCATCCCTCCCTCTTCACAAGTTTAAACCCCACCTTTCACCAGTGAACCCCTCTATTTTCAACTTAAGGATTTCCCACCCCTCCAATTTGAGATGGAGCCTGTCTCTAGCATATAGCCCCTTATCCTCCCAGGTCATCCCCCATCAACCCATACTCTCTGGCCCCACACCACTCCCTGAGCCACTGGTTTATCTCCCTAATCTTCCTCTTGTGTTCCCCACTAGCCATTGGCACCGGCAGGATTTCTGAGAAGGAAATCGCACATCCTACGTCATGACGGACCCTGGCAAGCTCCCTGAACCTTGCCTGTATCTCTAGCTCACTATTTCCCTCAATGTCATTGGTACCCAGGTGGACCAGTATATCCAGGGAACCTCCACAATCCTTTGCCAGCTGATGTACCTCATGCTTGGCCCTGTGCACCGTTAGTCCAGGGAAGCATTTTGTTCTAACCGGGCAGGCTTCCCCCTGCCTATCCCATTTGATACCCATGATCATGGAATCACCCAACAGGATCACTCTGACCACCCCTTTTCCTCCATTTCCCTTCCATGTCCCTCATCCTTTCTACTGGACCTTCCCCCCAGCCGGCTCCTTGCTCCTCCCTCTATATGGGTGCCCCTTGCCGCACCCTTCTTATTTACCCTGTCCACCCCCTCCCCACTGATCCTATGCCTCTCCTCCTCCTGAATATCCTTTTGTACCCCTCTACACCCCCAAATCGGTGCCCTTGACTGGTTCTTCGCCCATCTGCTAAACTTGCCTGGCTTGTCCTCCCTTCCTTCCCGTCTCCGTTCAGCCCCTCCTTGCCTGTCGTGCTCCCCTGGCATAAACCCTCAGCTGCCTTTACTGTATCCTCCTTGTACTTCCGGTCCCTCTCCTTGCCCTTTCCTCCCAACTGGTCCTTCTCCTTGCACTTTCATCTCTCTACCCACTCCTCCTCCTGCTCTGATCCACCGCTCCCCCTATTTTCCCACGTTCCAAGTCCCCCGCTCTTCCTGCTATCCGGCCCCTGCTTCCTGCCCTCCACTCCCTTTCCATCTCCAACCGCCCCTGTTATGGCTACATCACCCCCCTCATCCTCAAGCAGAAGAAGAGAACTGAAGCGGTTACTGAGCTTAAGGTCTGATCCACCCCCCCCTTGCTTCCTTCTGTCCTGCCCCAGCCATCTGCCTACTTCCCTGAGAATGTCCTCCCTTTGGCCCCCTTCTGTGAGGGTCCCCAGATGCCTGCCTGCTTCCTTGATAGTGTCCTCCTTTTGGGCCCCCTCTGTCAGGGTCCCTATGTGACCCCAGAGTACTCTCCTGCACTCCTTTCCCTATGCCCCTGCCCCTAGTGCTTGGTGCAACCCCCGTGGAAGAGCCCCTGCCCTATTCCTCAACCATACCTCCCCCCCAGCTGTCTCCTAATCCCCGCAACCTCCTCCCTAAGCTGTGCCAGCTGGTGACACACTGGGCAACCCACCAAACTTCCAAGCACAGTCCAGTATCATGGCCGCCCCACACCCTGTGCACCCCACCACCCTCCCAAAGATGCCGGCCCTAATGACGTGTGCTCCCATCCCCCTCCCACTAGGTTTCGTTGGGTGAACTACCAGGTTCCTCACTAATCCAAGATACACCCCTACCCTCTAATCAGGTCACCCACTTCCCCCCTTCCCTCTCCTGTTCAAGGTGCTAGTCAAAATCAGGTCTCAACCCTGCAAAGTGATTCTGATTGCTCCAGATTGGGCCAGACAGCCCTGGTACCCTCTCTTGTTGTCCTTAGCAGTCCACCTTCCCCTGTCTCTTCCCAGGAATTACAACCTGTTAACATGTTCTCGGGGGCGGGTTTGGTATCCGAATCTCAAATCTCTCAATCTCAAGGCCTGGCTCTTGAAGAGTTAGTTTGCTGATTTGCATCTCTCTCAAGGTGTTCTGGATATTTTAAAGGCTTTTCGAAAGCCTTCCACCAGAAAGACCTACAACTCCAAGTAGAAAAGATTTACTATATGGTGCTCTGGGAAGCATATTTCTCCAGAGTCTGCTGGCTTGCCCACAGTCCTTGACTATATGGTTCATCTCAGTAGCTTGGGACTCAGACCAGCTACACTAAGAGTGCATCTGGCAGCTGTCTTTGCCTTCCTGTCAGCAGGCAAGCACTCTTCCCTTTCAGCTCATCCTGTATTCTGTAAATTTTTCAAGGGATTGCTGCTTACCAGTCCTCCCTTCAGGGACCCTGCCCCTGCTTGGGACCTTAATGTTTGCATTGCTCAACTTATGCAACCCCGTTTTGAGCCTTTGTCCTCAGCAGAGCTTAAGTACTTGACTTGGACGACTGTGTTCTTGGTAGCCATCACTTCTGCCAGACGCATAAGTGAGTTACAGGCCCTGTCAGTGAAGCCTGATTTTATCTCTTTCCACAGAGATGAGGTGGTCCTCAGGACTAATAGGAAGTTTTTGCCTAAGGTGGTTTCAGATTTCAACCTTAACCAGTCTATGTCTCTTCCTGTTTTCTTCACTGACCATTCCTCCTCTGGGGAGAGGAGGTTTCACAGCTTGGATGTGAAAAGGGCCCTTAGCTACTACTTAGAGTGCACCAAGGGTCACAGGTTTGACTCCCCACAACTGTTCCTCACTTATGGTGAGGTTGGTAAGGGAAAACCTGCCACTAAGAGATCTATTGCCAGGTGGATTGTCTCTTGTATACAATTCTGCTATGAAAAATTAGGTAGGATTCTACCCTCAGGCCTGAGGGCTCACTCTACCAAAGGTACAGCTGCTTCCCTGGCTGCTGCCAGGGATATTCCTATCTTAGAGATTTGTCAAGCAGCCACCTGGAAAACAGTACATACTTTCACCAAGCATTACTCTCTGGATATCCAGGCTAGGAGTGATGCTCGGTTCGGCACAGCTGTGCTCCAGAGCCTATTCCCAAAGTAGGTTCTGTCCCTCCTCCATGGAGGTACTGCTTGGTAGTCTGCAATAGTCAGAATACAGCAAGACTTCATGTTGTTTGAAGAAAAAATTACTCACCTTAGTAATGTTGTTTCTTCTAATGGAGTCTTGCTGTATTCTGACCTCCCGCCTTCCCTCTCAGAACCTGGGGTTTGGGATGTGGGTGGGCAGGAACAGTGTTGGCACCTTAGGGGTGCCCCCCCACCCTTTTAATTTTGGGTATGTGTTGTGTTTTGTTTTTTGGGTTTCCTGACTTGAGTCTTTGCCTTGGAACCAAAAAACCTTTTTATTAGATTTATAGTTGCCAGTTGGCTAGTGTAAGTTTACAGTTTCCACACAGGATGCCCAGTGAGTTTAGCTCGTAAAGATCTGACAGTTTGGGTTCAAACAACAACAGACAGAGTCTCAACCGAGCTCGAGCTCAGCGTTCCATGCCTTGCGTGGAAAGTTAAGTCTTTCCTCTCCGGGGCAGTTCAAAGGTTGGATATCACTGCAATAGTCAGAACACAGCAAGACTCCATTAGAAGAAACAACATTACTAAGGTGAGTAATTTTTTCTTTCTTACTCTACCCACCTCATGAACATGATGGGTGTCGTTTTTCACATCCCCTCCGAAACACATTTTCGCAGTCTCATCACAAAAATCACCTTTCGGACATGATTTTAAAAAAATCCACTTGTCTTGTTCATAAGATGGAGTCATAAAGTGACTTGTGTTGAAAATTTGGAGTCACAATTTCAAAAAAACGACAAAGTTATTAAGAAATGTTCACATTTTTCCAATATATACTGTTAACTTTGTTATTTGTGCAGATTTTGATCCCCAAGATATTCAAAATATCAGTTTGGTACCCACCTCATGAACAAGACCGTTGCAATTTTTCAAATCCCCTCCAAAACATCTTTTCACAGCCACACCAAAAGGTGACCTTTTAGATGGGATTTAAATATTCTGCTTGGCTTGATTCATAAAAAGACTATGTTGAAAATTTGAGGTCAAAATGTAGAAAAACACAAAAACATCTGAGTTATGTGAACACACTGAATGTTTCCAGCATTTACTCATAACTTTGTCATTTGTGCAGATTTTGGCCCAAAATTTTCAACAAAGCCCTTGTGTTACCCCCACCTCATGAACGTGACAGGTGTCATTTTTCAAACCCTCCTAAACATTTTTTCACATTCATACCAAAAATAGTCTTTTAGATGGAATTTAAAATATTCTACCTGTCTTAATTAGGTGTGGTCGTAAAAATATAATATTGAAAATTTGGGGTTAAAAAAATAACAAAGATCTCACTTTGAGGGGGAGCTCTTGCAGCAGGTAATACCATTAGGACTAAGCCGCCAGGCTTTGGGACCTCACAGAAAATGTCTACCTAGCAGTCTATGGTGAGGGACTGCTCCCGATGTTGGTTCTGCCCCGACGTCAGACGTGGTATAAAGGGAGCAGTCCCCCCGCACCACCTCAGTTCTTTTTCCTTGCCGTCGAGCCGCTTACATCAGCTCCACAGTCGTCATCTTTGCAGTCCAACCACCATTTTATGTCTTGTGCAGTTTATCATTTTGTTGTCTTTCAGTTGCCTTTTGTTCGACAAGTGCATGTCTTCGTCTTCCCAGTGCGGAAGTTGAAGTGCACGTGCGGTGAACAGATCCCGGCGAGGGACGGTCACTCTGCCTGCCTGATCTGCATGAGCCCCGATCACCGGCCTGACTGCCTGCACTGCCAAAAATTCAACAGCAAAACCCGCATCCGCTGCCTCAAGATGCTCAAGGCCTACCTGCTGGAGCAACAAGTGGCTGCCATGCCGAGGACCCAGCTGGGACAAAGTTCTTCCTCCTCAGCCATGGAGTCTCCTTCCCAAGGAAAAAAGATCGGTCGGGAAGCACCACCATAGGGATAAGGAGAGAGCCAGGTCGGAATCCTGCCCAAAGTCCCTTCACAGGACTTCTGCTTCCTCCACCTCTGGTGGGAGGTTGGAGTTGGTTCCCCCACGTACCACGGCCATTTCAGGAGTTTCCTCCAAGAAGACTGCTGCCTCATTGCACTCCAAAGGTGAGGAATCTTCATCTCAGGGGAGTTGGTCTGTCCAAGTCCCCTTAGCGCACAGGCCCCACGAGCATGCACATGGGTCTACGCAAGAGGGACAGGTGTCTGCTTTGGGCAAAATGTCAGAACACATCGCCCGTAAGCATTCCAGGTCATCTGACATGCACAGTGTGTTGGACGACTCCGCTAGATGCCAGGAGGACATCTGGTACCAGATGCCTCCTCCTCCCAAGGAAAGGGTGACGTTGGCTTCTGAAGGTAGGCAGACTACCGGCCACTCCAACTCTGTGTCGGAAATGGACCAGGCACCGCTAGCCAAAGAGTGGCTGTCTGCCCCGGAGGACCTGATACTCAAGGCCTCAAAGGACAAGGCACCAGAACCCGTGGATACCCAAACGCCTCCCCGCCTCCTCCCAAGGAGCTGGACGCCAGACCGAAGGGGAGCTCGGCACCACCAGGCAGAGTCCTCATCGGATCTGATGCCTGAGGTACCTGTGGACAAGGTGCCTCTGGACCAGATGTAGGTACCCAGAGAGCCACAGGGTCTGATGCCAGGCCCCTCTAATGTACCAAACCTGACGCCTCCGCCCCCTGTCGTACCACTGGTGGAAGTGGAGGTGCTTTTCAACGCATAGTAGACCACTATTAAAGGGGACTTAATCCCAAAGCACTGGGACCCATCCCCGGTCTGGCCACCACCCAGGGAACTGTCACCTCAGAGGCCCAGGTGACCTTCCCCGCCGACAGAACGTCCGCCACACGATGAAGATGATCGATGGCTGCCAGGCACAAGCGGCAGGAAGAGAGATCTGTCATCTGTCCCGTCTACCAGTGGATGCTCACCCTCTTCTTCATGGGATGACGCCGGAGACTCCTCCTCAGTGTACTCCGACGAGGATGAGCTACTCCTACCTTCCCCGGATCCAAGAAGGGACTCGCCAAGGTCACCTCTGGATGACCCGTCCTTCTTGGACATCATGAGGCATATCCAGGCATTGTATTAGTGGGATACAGAGGAGCTGGATCCTGAACACAGCCGTCTGGCAAAATTCCTAGGGGCTGCTGACCCAAATCCCTTGGTCATCCCACCCCTGGTGAAACCCTTCCAGGATGTTACGAAATTGACCTGGAAGCATCTGGCTACCACAGTGTCAATGCCAAGGAAAGCAGATAGGCTCTATAAAACACCCAAAGGGGGAGCCTTACTTAAGCGAGCAACGTAAAGCAGACTCTATGGTGCTCACAGCTGCACATGGCAGAGTGCAGCAGCAGAGACGCATGAGCACCCGGTCCCTATAGCCAGAGTCCAAAAAGCTGGACCAGATGGGCTGCAAGGTCTATTCTTCAGCTACCTGCACAGTCAGGTCACTGAATTTCCTAGCTCATATGGTCACATACCAGAAGTCACCGTGGTCAAAAAGCTATGGACCTGGCTAAAGCACAGCCAGACTCTAAGGGCAAGACAGAGCTCCTAGCTGTCATCCAGTCTGGCATGGATTTGGACAAACACATGCTGAGGATTTCTTATGACTCCACAGACAAGGCAGCAAGGGCAACAGCAGCCGGAATCTGTATGAGGCATGCCTGGTTGAGGGCTTCTGGTTTCCGCCAGGATTTGCAGGATGCCATCTTAGCTGCACCCTTTCAGGGACCAGTCCTGTTTGGCACAGAAACAGAAAAACTCATAACAAGACTACAAGATTCGGGCAAGGCGGTGTCTGACGTCCATTGCCTGTAGAGATCAGAACTGCAAGCAACCCGGTGCTGTCCCTTTTGGAAGAACCAGGGACAGCAGGGAAGATGCCAACCGTAACACAAGGGAGGCTTTAAGAAAAGAGGGCCCCCCGTTTCTTTAGGTGCCCTGGGCCCCAAAAATCCCAAGGCACCCAGACCTCCCATGCCAATTCCCTCCGCAACTGCATGATGCTCTACCCAACCCTCTCCCCTCCTCTGGAGGAAGTGCAGGGGGAGGTGGTAGGAGGAAGATTCTCCCTTTACCAATCAGGGTGGTCCAGCATCACTTCAGACCAATGGGTCCTCCAGATAGTAGAGAGGGGATACTCTCTGAAGTTTACCCAGATTCCACCGGACAATCCGCCCATCCCTTCCCACTGCTCCCCCTCCCACATTGTGCTCCTGCGGGCAGAGATGCAGGCCTTGCTGGACAAAAGAGCTATCCAGGAGGTACCCCATGCCCAAAGAGGCAAAGGGTATTACTCTCACTTTTTACTAGTCCCAAAGAAGACTGGAGACCTCCATCTTATTCTGGATCTGAGCCAACTGAACACCTACATCGAATACAAAAGGTTCAGAATCGTGACTTTAGCAAGCTTGTTGCCCATGCTCCATGACTGAGACTGGCTTTGCTCCCTGGATGTGATGCTTATGTGCATGTAAAGATCCTGCCATCCCACAGGAAGTACCTTCACGTCACCTTCCAAGGAGGGCTCTACCAGTTCAGGGTACTTCCATTCGGCTTATCATCAGCATGAAGGGTTTTCACCAAGTGCCTGGCAATAGCGGTGGCAGTCCTCAGGAGAGGGGGTCACTTCTTCTAACCCTACCTGGATGATTGACTTCTCACAGCTTTGTCAGAAGACCCAACTATGCCGAACGATGAAGGACACTTTCATTCTGTTCCGGGCCTTGGTCATCACTCTAAATCTGTCCAAATCACACCCGTGGCCTGCTCAAAGGCTACAATACATAAGGAGCAGTCCTGGATACCGTTCAAGGGAAAGCCTTCCTTCCCACAGACAAGGCAGTCAGGCAAAGGGAGGCTGCTCACAGAGTAATGGACTCGGATCAGGTCCCCAGCGAGGGTGGTGCTGCAACTTTTAGGCCACATGGCCGAAGCCGTAGCCACAGTTCCCCTTGCTCATTTGAATATGAGGATCTTGTAGTGGCACCTCAGAGTCCAGTGGGACCAAGGCACAGACGAGCTCGAAGAGCTCATCCAAGTATCAAGTGCAGTCCGTCAGTTCCTGGTATGGTGGGTCACCCTGGCTCATCTAGACAAGGGGGTTCCCTTCCAGCGACCCAGCCCACAATAAATTTTGACAACAGATGCCTCTGGACTGTGATGAGGAGCACATCTTGCTTCTCACCAGATGAGGGGCTCCTGGAATTCCATGGAATAGTCTCTCCACATAAACATTCTAGAGATGAGAGCAGTAGTGTGTGCCCTACAAGCCTTTCAAAGGGTACTCCTTCCTGGGCCCCTTCCGGTCCAGTCAGACAATACCCCAGTAGTCTTCCATCTTAAAAAGCAAGGAGGCACACATTCCTATCCCCTATGCAGAGAGGCAATGAGAGTATGGACCTGGGCAGTGGATCACAGCCTGGATCTTGCAGCAGTCCATATTCCAGGGATCCACAGTGTCCTCACAGATAGCCTAAGTCGCTATGAACTCAGAGCCATGAATGGGAATTGCAGCAAGAAGTTGTAGACCTCTTTGAAAGGTGGGGTCGGCCAGAGCTGGACCTCTTTGCGTCCCCACACAATGCCAAACTGCTCAATTTCTGCTTGCTAGATCCAGGGTCTGGTGGTTTTTTGGCACGATGCATTGTCTCTTTTTTGGACAGGGAGGTTCCTGTATGCCTTCCCTCCCTTCTTCTTCTTCTTCTTCTTCAGAGGATCCTGCTCAAGTTGCAGGCAGAAGGTGCCCGAATTATCCTAATTGCGCCCTTCTGGCATCTGCAGATTTGGTTACTGCTGTTGCAACAGCTGGCATTGGAACCGCCGGTTCTGATATCCTTGTCCACTGACTTGCTCTCCCAGGAGCAGTGGACGCTGGTCCATCAGGCCCTCTGGTCCCTGCACTTGCATGCATGGCTCCTGCGGACTTAGCTAGGGATAGATTCAAGAGTATCCTTCGGAGTGACAGAGGTGCTTGTGGCAGCGAGAAAGCCCTCCAGCAGGGCAACATATGCCATGGAGTGGAAACGCTTCCATTTGTGGGCATTCCCTGGATCCCCTCACCTGTCCGGTGGAATCTGTGCCGGAGTATCTCCTCTACTTCTCGGACTTTGGCCTTAGCTACTCGTCCATTAAGGTGCATCTCTGTGCGCTGTCAGCTTACAATGCATCACTGAGTGGGAAGACTCTGGCACAGTTAGACCTGTGCAAGACCTGTTTAAAGGATACCTAAACAACATTTTGACAACAAACTATTCAAAACTGTGACTCCATAGGTGACCTAAAGGAAAGGCTGCTGTGTTGATTAAGGCTAAACTACATATATATAATTTACCTAAATGTGATTCCAGAGCATTTGAATATTGTAAAATCAGCCTTCTAATTTCAACAAAACTGTCTTACGTGCTTCCTAAAATGGCCATCAAATGTGTTATGTGATGACATAATTTGAGCCAAAGTCAGAAAGATATATGGCTCTCTATAGTGCTAACTAGTTATTTTTTCCCTTTGTATAGGATTGTTTCACCCAAAAGGTCAAAACCATGTGCGTTATTTTGTATAATACACATGTTAGGCTATGGTTCTGTTCATTTTGTTTATTTTAACATGCTGAAATTGTATTTTAATCCAACCGACTCTCTCTGTGGCAAACCACAGTGTAGTTCAAATCTTGAATAACCTGGTGGTCTAGTGGTTATGGTGGATCCAAGATGCTACAGTGGGGGTGCTGGGGTGGTGTGCATGCTTAATATGCACTTTTTAACATTTTTATTAAACCTTTATATTTTCTGCTATTCTTTTCTAATACGTTTTTGACAGAACCTACAAATGTAATCCATAGTTTGAATGCAAACATTTGTACACTTAATAAATCAGACTTCTTCAACAAAGTGAAATGCAGCAGCAGCACACAAGTACATTATTATGTGTGTATGGGGGGGGGGGTGCAGCCACACCCTTCACCACCCCCCTAGAGCCACCACTTTTTTGTAGCAAAGTTCTTGTTCAGTCCATTGTTAGAGTTCATACTTTCTCAAAACTCAAATATATGCTTGTCTTCTTTTTCCATGGGAAATAATAATAAGAATCAGCATGTATATAGTGGTTCTCATACACATTGTATCCCAAAGTGCTTTACAAGCAATACTAGACTGGTAGTGAAGTGACTGAACATGTAGTGGCAGCTATTTCATACATTAATATCCACACACAGCTTTGGACAATTGTATGAACTGGTTTTAATGGAAGGGGAATGTTGGCCAGGACAATGGGGTCAGGTAGTGATCAAGATGCTGGCAGCCCACATCTTATTTCTCACAGTAATCTGCTCATATTTCTCTCCTCTGTCTTCCCCCTTCCCTGAATATAGCAGTACCTTGCAAGAGTGGCCTTCTCAGTCCTCCTCTGGTATTCATTCGTCACTATTCCTCCTCACACTGAAAACTGGTGAGCTCATCACCCTTCTGCATCATGAATGCAAGTAGTAGAGTCCCCGTTTTATTTTGACTTATCAAATATAAACATATCTTTCCAGTAAGTCAGGCTGATAGCAACAGGGAACAAGGGGAATTGGGCTTTCCTATCCTTAAAAGATCTAGGCTACCTTTGATTAGGCACTGCTAAATGATGGGTGTGCATGCACATCATTATGCACGTCATTTAATAGTGCCTAATCATAGGTGGCTTAGATCTTACATGGGTAGGAAAGCCTATTTTTTCCACTTGTGCAATGCAACTATCAGCCTGGCTTACCAGAAGATAATGTTTATTATTGATATGTAAAAATAACATGGGAAACTGTACTAACCACATTCACGATGCAGAAGAGTAGTGAACTCACCAGTTTTTGGTGTGGGGTGCAGATGAGAAGAATGAATGCCAGAGAGGGACTGAAGAGGCCACTCCAGCAGGGTATAGCTATATTCAGGTTAGTTGAATACATGAAGGAGGACGTTGAGCAGATCACTGTGAGATCTGAAATGTGGGGCTGCCAACATCGTGATCGCTACCTAACTGAATGAGAGTAGCCAGCAATGATAAACACTCAGAGTGGCAGGGCTGCACCTAAACCGCTACTTGAATTCAGTGTAGGAAGATTACCGGGGGTTGACGTTGTTAGGACAGTAGTGAGGAGTTGTGTATAGCTCATTCAAGATTTGAAGGGTGGTAGCCAGCCAACCAGAATTGTGGAGTATAGCACAGAAAAGTACTGGAGAAGAATTGCTGGGAACTGTCCTGCAGAGTTCTGTAGATCACAGGTAAAGGAGCAGACTGACAATGGAAGTCTGGTGGATTTGCTCAAGGTATTAGTATGCCTCTCCTGCTAATAATATCGTTACCCATTGTAAGTGCAGCCCGTATAAGGGCATGAACAGCAGTTTTTCTGATAGTTCATGATGCTTATTGCTTGGCCCTCCAGGAAGACCTAGTTGTTGGCTAATGAGGTGGGAAAAAACACAACAGGGGACCTGTACATACTACTGTCACTGTGCAGAAGGGTGGTGATCCACTCAATGTTTACTGTGGGAGCAGAAGTCAAACACTGAGAATGTGGACTGGGGAGTGATTTGGGAGGCATTTTTTAACAGTTCCAGCTGATGATGCATATTGGTATAGGTGTGCACAACTCTCTGCGGTACAAGATTACAATCTGAGGTATGATAATTCTCTTCACGAGACCGTAAGCACATATGCGGCACCAGGCAGTACTAAGGACAGGGTATGGATGGTGGGGTGTTCAGCAGAAGGTAGGCAAGATGCAGGAGGTTCACATGGAAAAAGAAAGCCTTATTTGTGGATTAACAAGAGAGCATGGGCTTTGGAACTGAACCAGACCAGTACTTTGCTCTGTGAGCCTGAGCAAGTCAATACACTTCCTTGTGCTCCCAGGCCACACTTGTAAACAAGCTTTCAACTTAGTGTGTCTCTCCTGGCTAACAAAAAACTAAATTCAGTGCATCACATAACCACTAGATCATCAGGTAATTGAAGTGTTGTACTGTAATGCAGTTTGCCAAGGAAAAAGTCAGCTGGATTGCAAAACATTTTCCACAAGTTAAAGTAAACTAAATTAACAAAATCATAGCCTAACGTGTACTGATCAAAATAATCCACGAGTTAATACATGGTGTTGATCATTCTGGTACAATGATTCAAAACAAAGAGGGAAAGAAGAACTAGTAAGCACTATAGAAATATATGTGGGTCTCTGTCTTTGGCTCAGATGATGTCATCATGACTCATCACTTAACAGACTTGGCAGCCATCTTAGGGAGAAACCAAGGCTGTTTTTTGAAAGTGAAAGGTTGATGTTTACATTTTTCAAAAGCTGTGAATCTGCATTTATATTATTTACATAAATGCAGTTTTAGCATAAATGTAAACAGCAGCCTCTACTTTACCTTGTTATGAAGTCAGATTTTGGAGTTTGCAGTTTTTAAAAAACTGCTTGTTTAGGTACTCTTTAAGGGGCATCTTGCATATCAAACCTCCCAGGAGAGACTTCATACTGCCTTGGAGCCTCCTGTTTTATTAGAAAAGCTTACCTTGCCCCTTTTTGAACCAGCCACAAGTTGCGAGCTACGCCTTCTCTCTTGGAAGGCGTTATTTTTGGTTGCTATTAGAAAGGATTTCCGAGCTGCAGGCTCTGATGTGTAAAGAGCCTTATCTTATTATTCACAAGGACAGGGTAGCCCTGCGTACAAACCCTAAGTTTCTTCTGAAGGTAGTATCTGAGTTCACGTTGAACCAAGACATACAACTACCAGTTTACTATTCTTGAGTATTCAAACAGAGGGGAGGTCTTATTACATATTTTGGATGTACATAGGATTCTTCATTACTAACTTGCCCGGACCAGTTCCTCCAGAAAAAAAAGACCAGTTGTTTGTCTCCTTTGCCCAAAGAAAACTTGGGGCACCAATGATGAAACAGATGCTGACCAAGTGGCTCGTGAATTGTATCACGTTCTGTTATCCAGCAGTACAATAAACCCTTACCGGGACCAGTTAAGGGTCACTCCACCAGAGGGATTGCGACATCTTTCGCTTCACTCAGGAATGTTTCCTCAGCGGACCTTTGTGTGGCCGCTGCTTGGAGTTCAGTGCACACTTTTGTTAGGCACTACAGTCTGGATATTGCTTCCAGAAGGAGATCAGGTTTCGGCCTAGTGGCCCTTCAGGGACTCCTCTCCTAAAGTGCCACAAGGCACTGTACTACAGTCCTCCACTCTTCTGACCTGGGTCTCTCCTTGAGTATTGGTTGGGACTCTCTCCTAATGGCATTACCTGCTGCAAGAGCTCCCCTCGAAGTGAGATAGTAGAGTTACGTAAGAATTTACCGTAACAGATCTTCAAGAGGAGGCCTTGCAGCAGGTGGCTTTCTCACCCATCTGCTCTTGGGGACTAATATTACAGTTTTCTCTTTGGGGATAGGAGATCCTCCTCGGTTCTCCATCTGTTTTTCAGCCGGGTCTCCGGCAGGAGAACTGAGGTGGTGCCGGGGGACCACCCCCTTTAAACCACGTCTGACGTCAGGGCAGAGCCGACGTCAGGGCCGGTCCACCGTCCTAGACTGCTAGCTAGAAGTTTTCCGTGGGGTCCTAACTCCTGGCAGCTTAGTCCTAATGGTATTACCTGCTGCAAGAGCTCCTCTCGAAGACCTACTGTTACGGTAAGTTCTTACGTTACTGTACTTTATTAAGAAACGTGGCATTTCTCCAGCGTTTACTCATAACTTTGTCATCTGTGCAGATTCTGTCTCCAAATTTTCAACATAGTTCTTGAGTTAACGCCGCCTCATGAACATGATGGGTGTCAATTTTTAAATGCCCCCCGAAACATGTTTTCGCAGTCTCACCACAATATCGCCTTTCGGACAGGATTTAAAAAAATTCCACCTGTGTTGACAGTAACTTGAGGTAATAAAAATATTATGTTGGAAATTTGTGGTCAAAATGTCAAAGTTTTCGGCCACCCAGTGGCTCACCGGAAGTGTGTCTCGCTTCCATGTTGGCAACCCAGGCTCAGAAGTGAGCTTGGGTACGTCAAGGTCAAGTGGCCAAGCTGGGGAGTACTCCTGAAGGGGGAGCGCAAGGCAGTCAGGGAGGGAGCCAGCCAGAATGTGGCACAGCAGCCCCCCCCCCCATGGCGAGCTGAGGAGCTTGCTCCCTTGCAGGGGGTAGCGTCCGCCCAGTGCACGCTGTTGATGTTCACGGCTTCTAGAGGCTATGCCTGATATCACAGAGTGGTGGGCAGGGATCGGGAAGCGGGACAAAACCTTAAGAAAACTATGAGCCACAACAGCCAAGTATGATGGGGTCTGTGGTCCTTGGGCCTCACTCCATGGGGATCCCCACAGGCCATTACAATGGGAGGAATGGCAGTCGGGCCTGCGGATCAGTGGGAGACCCAAAGGGCCAGAGCAGGTGGCAGTCAACAGGCCAAAACAGCTTAATGAAAACCAAAATAAAAATGTCGAAGCTTATTGAAAATGACATATTTCCTCTAATATAGTGTAAAAATGTGTCAAAGCAGGACCCCATTGAAAATGAGATATTGCCTCTTATCTGGTCTATATCGGTGTATCCTGTGGAGGAAAAAAAAATATATATATATATACACACACACACACACACAATAAAAATGAGTACAAGCAGGACACCAGTATAGTACTGTATAAAGTAAATTGTAAAGGTGAGGATTGATGTGGTCTATAAATAAATTGTAAAAAGTGACGTAATAAGCTGGCCCGTTGGCGCAGAGGGTTTATATGCTGGATGCCTTGCCTCTCACTACTCCAGGGGACCTGGGTTTGGGAACGACCCTGGGTTTTCAGGGTGCCAGCGTGGGGGGGGGGAGGGTGGAGCAGGATTGAGCATGATAGTGAGGCAGCTCTCCTTTCCTGAGGGGGGTAAGGGTGGGTTGGCCTCCCCCCCCCGGTAGTTCCACTCCTACCGGGTGGAGGTCCAGTGGGTAGCGTAGGCAGAAGAGGGGGTGGCAAAGTATCGGGAGGTGGAAAGGGCTGAGCTGACACCATGAGGTGAGAAGCGTGCCTCCACATGCTTGCATGGCTGTGTACCGGGGCCTCGGGGGATAAGGGAGAAAATCTGTAAAAATACATGTGTGCCCCTGTCACCAGTTGGCGGGAGGAGGCGACAGGAACCAAAAAGTGAAATAAAAAATGACATAACTGCTATACTAAGGTATGTATAAATATACTATACAATACTAAAAAAAAATAAAAATCCACAAAGATGAACAAACACAACATAAAACAAATGAGACCGGCCTTTTTGGCAAAGCAGAATCTTTTTTCTTCTTTTGTAGCGTCACCAACGATCCACATCTTCTCTAGCTTGAGTCGTGCTGTTCAGAATGCAGTCAGGTTTGGTTATTATAGTCAGCTTCAGGATCTGGCTGGCACTTTGGTCCGTGTAGCATTCCGTAGGTCTCAGCTTGTCATTTAACTCCCCAGACTTCTTCTGTGTTCATGGTATTTACCCCATTTTGCATCTGACACATGGAGTTTGTCAGACCGGCTGTCATCCCTAGACTGTCATTCTGAGGTGCTGTGTGGTGCTCTGTAAAGTAGATTTTCACACTTCATGTTTGTGTCTCCCTTTACCTGATTGTCCACTGAAGTGGGACATCTCATACCACTGGGAGAAAAGAAATTACCCAAAGGTAAGAAATCTTCTTTCCTTCTGACCCATACTTGTGCAGAGGAAGGAAGGAGACTGGTGAATGTGATGCAATTAAATATGTAAGACTGCAAGTTAATTTTAGTTCAGAATAGCACCCATTCTCCCCAGGCTCTGATTTCTGTACATAAAACCCTACATTTTCCACAAACAAGAAAAAAATAACCTAATGCATACGGACACTTTCTAATAGACCATAAAGGCAAATTAAGAGGGTGGATTTTTAAAATGTTATCTTAAAGCACTTCAGTGATGGCACAGGATGTACTGCATGCTTGTTAGTACTTGTGCTTTCCAGAGAAGCAGTGCCTCTACCTCAGAAGCTCTGTCCTTATGGGGCCTGCCTCTCTGAAGCATAAAAGGTGATTCAGGATGTATGGGCCTGGGGTCAGAAAGCAGGGGAGGTAATGAGGGAGTTAGCTGAGGGGTTTCACAGGTCAAGACTAATAAATTGAAGGTGATGCCTGCAACCTGTCTGGAAAAACTAAAAGCAGGTGTCAGTAGTTACGCCAAGATCTGTTCTGTTTCTTGCAGTAGTGGTTCATGCCTTTAATACTTACAGCACTTATTGTGATGCACTCTACCTTGGGTTGACAAAACAACTGACTCACCCTTTATGACCACTGTAGAATGCTGTGCAAAGAGCTGATCCCGATTGCCCTGTTCTGTGGGAGATGTATTGACTGTCATTTGAGTGGAGACTCTGGCTCAAGGTGTGTCCAAAACATTGAACAGTGGAGGTCCCCTTTGCCGAGCTTCTGGGGCAATGCACTCTTTTTGCACTACTCTTGGTGTGTGTTTGTTTTTCCAGGGGAGCGAGTTCCTTAGTAGGCCATTTACTAGGTCACAGCTTGCTGGGAAGTAAGCCTTTTTGGTGACAGCCCTGATGTGTTTGGAGCTTACTTGCCTCTGTATCAGAATATCCCAGCCTCTCTCTATTTTGAAATTGTGCTTGAGGTGTTTTTTTTTTTTGTTTGTTTGTTTTTTCCAGGTATGCTTTCATCTAGTTTGGTAACATAAATATGCTGCATCTGTTGGAGTATTTTGATATTTCTGCGTGGGCCTACCCCAAATGAGTGAATTATTTAAAAAGATTGTGAAGATTATATTACTGTATGTGGAGTTAAGTTCTTTTTTAGCAACAAGACATAGGTCGTGATTTCCAGTATACAAAAGTGATGTCTCTTAAGTTAAATCTGTTTAAAGTAGGATGGATCAAAATGAACCTCTGCTCTACTCTATTTTTTTCAATAAAAATTTTTGATTATATATAAAATTAAAACTTACAACATATAATAACAATGTTCAAACAAGCAACAACATTTCATTCTAATGCAATACAGATAAGGAAAGTGCATAAAATAATGAAGTATACTGGCTTATATTACTATAAAATTAATTACAAATGTAATATACTGTAGGTAACTAGATAATCATAAGCTGTTTATTTCTGCAGAAAATGCAAGGAAAGAAGAAAAAGCAAGAAAAAGAAAATAGCAAGCAGAAGGCGAAGGCAACAGATAAAAAAAAAAAAAAAAAAAAGAGAAAAGGAGGTACTAGTTCACTTTTCTCTAAATGATGAAATCACTTAGACAGGGAGATGGAATTTCCAACAAACCATTCAATACAAGTATAAGATATAATACTCTTAAAGCGCATACAGCCATGAGATTATTTGTCTGACACCATCTCCTTCTGAGAAGGATTTGTATAACATACCCCATCTAGAATAGAACTTATCCCCCAAGTCTCCGATTCCCTCAGCCATTCTCTCAACTTTAATGTTTTCGATTATCTGAGCTTCGATTTCTTGGAAAGAAGGTTGATTTTTTCCATCCAATATTTAAGTAAAAGATTTCTAACTGAGACACCAATTAATAAAATAGAATATTTTTGTTCTGAAGTCCAATTCATTGTTTCATCAAAGTGCCCTAGAATACAAGTTTCTATATTTATATTATCGGAGATCATACTAGAGCTCTTAAAAAAAAAATGTTTAATTTGTTCCCATATGGGTTTGACTAAAGAACATTCCCAAAACATGTGTCCCAGAGTCCCAATCTCTAATCCACATTTAGGACAATTGGGAGAGGCTTGCAAGCCCATTTTAAACCTGAGATGTGGAGCATACCTCTCAACCTTTTGTCCCCCAAATGTGGAACATTGCATCTCAAAATGTGGAAAGAATGAGCAAAATGTGGAACACTTAAATCAAATCTTTACCTAGGAAACGCAGAACACTGTTAAAATGTTTGCATTTATGTTCATAAAGTCTGTTATTAATTGAAGAGTATATTTTTTTGCATCATTTACTATAGATTTTTACTTTAAAATGTTAACACTGAATGTGGGACACGTTCTCACAATGTGGAACAGAGAGCTTTTGTGAAGTAAAATGATTAACGTTCCTCATAATATGGTACAGTTGAGAGGTATGATGTGGAGTAAAATACAAATTGTGAAGGGTTTTATAATGGGTCAACCTGAGATTTTCTGCATTAAAGACCTTTGCAGAAAGTTCCCATATTTTCTCCCAATTCCAATTTTCTGTGTTAACCCCTAAATCACGGTTCCACCACCTTATTTGTTCAGTTGCTTGACCTCTGAAACAATCTAAGAGAAAGCCATACATATTTGATATAGATGGAGATGAATAGAAAAACTCCAGAAAGCTATTTCTGTTCTTATCAGGCACAGAATGTATCTGAATAGCGGATTCAACAGCTAATTTTAATTCTTCCTAAAGCCTGGAGTCATCTTCTTTAAGGCCATGTTTCTCCTTTAACCAAGAGAAGGAGAAAAAAAGCTTCTGCCCTAATAATATCTTGAACTTTCACCACACCTTTTTGCACCCATTCATTGTTATTAAAGCAACATCCTCTTTTGAAATATTAGAGTTATCCCAAATTGGCTGCTTTTTAGAATTCCACAGATATAAGGGAATAGCAGAATTTACATATCTTATTACTCAAAGAGAGTCATGTGCAATCTTTTAAGTTTCTAACCTTTGTTTTCTTAGCATATATTAAGGGATGCAGATTGCTCCCTTGGAGCATTAATAGGTGCTTCTCAATTTTAACCCGTTCTGAAATGTACACACCAGTCTCCACTGAATGCATCCAGTGAGAAATCTGAGAAAGCCTTATTGCCAAGTAATACAAGAACAAATCAGGAGCTCTCAGACCTCCGTTTTTTTTGTTTCTCACAAGCTTATAATAAGCCATCCTGAACCTTTTTATAACCCCAAATATATTTAGAAAGCTGCGAATTTAATCCTTCAATCCATTTTTTAGTGATATAGCATGGTAGCATGTTAAAGATATATAGGACTCTTGGTAAAATATTCATTTTAACCAAATGCTGTCTGCCCCACATTCCTAATGGTAGTTTGTCCCATTGTGTTAAGGAGTTTAATACTTTTGTTTTAAGTAGAGCCATTTTTTTTTTACATTGTTTTATAAATACTTCTGTATATCTTAATGCTTAAGTATTCTATATGTTCCGGCGCCCAAGAGAGCCCTTACTTAGTAATGTCATCTTTGACACACAGTCCATTCAAGGGTAAGAAGCTAGTTTTCCCTAAATTTAATCTATAACCTGAAAAATTTCCAAATTGCCTTAGTATGTTTAGAATCTGAGGAATAGAAGTGCTAGGATTAACAATAGTAATATACAGATCATCTGTATAAACCGAAGTGCGAAGGTTTAGTGAACCTATACTCAAGCCTTTCAATCTATTGTCAGTATTAAGTTTCCTAATTAATGGTTCTATTGATAAATAGTAAAGGTGAAAGCGGGCATCCCTGCCTAATCCCCCTTTTAAGGTGAAAGTAAGGAGAAATCATCCCATTCGTAATTACAGTAGATGTAGGATTTGTATATAATATCTTAACCCAGTTAATAAACATATCCGGAAATTGAAAGAGCTTTAAGACATTAATTATATGAGGCCAAAGAATACGATCAAAGGCCTTTCCAGCATCCAGGGACAACAGACCACATGGTTCTTTATAGATTCCTGCTTGTTCCATAATGTGAAAAAGCTTCCATGTGTTATCCAAAGGTAACTTTCCTTTCATAAAACCCATCTGTTGTGTTGAAATTAAATATGTAGATACTTTTTCCAATCTGTTTGACAGTATTTTAGCAAGTATTTTGATGTCTGTATTTATTAAAGAAATTGGCCTGAAACTATTACAATCTTGTGAATCCTTACCTGGTTTGTTAAGTAAAGTAATTAATCCCCTGGTTTGATCACCAGACAAGCTACCTTTCTTAACTGCCTCATTAAAAACTTCTTTTAAAATTGGAGCGATCTCCTTCACAAGAATCCTATATAAGTTACAGAGTAGCCATCTGGACCTGGTGGCTTATTAGTTTTAAGTGAATTAATTGCTTGAATCACTTCACTCACTGTTATTAGAGAAGCTCCGTTTTGTTTATCCTGCTGCATCACACAAGGTATATCCACACCCTTACAGAAATCCACAAGATTACCGTCCATAGTCACAAGGTCACTGTCATATATTTTTTGATAAAAATTGTAAAAAATATTCATCTTTCTCAGATTCGTACAAATCTGACTGTTCCCTGCGTCACAAATGGAAGGAATACTTGTAGACGCAGAATTTTGTTTCAGTCTTGTAACTAATAGCCGGGATGCCTTTGGACCTGAATCAATATATCTCAATTTGGCCTTTCGTATAGCAAATTCAGCCTCTGCTCTAATACTTTCATTATATTCTGTCTTGAGTTTGGACCATTCATTCCAAACATTTACTGAATCCGAATATTTTAAGCTCTGTTCTGCTGCCCCTATTCTTGCTAATAAATCAACCTGAATTTTAGCTCTTCCTTTTTTCCCCTTGCTCCTATCTCAATTAATAAACCTCTTAACCAGCGTTTCAGAGTGTCCCAAAGGTTACCCCAGGAAGTGTCTTTAGGATCATTAATCTCTAAAAAGCCCTCTAGCTGTGATTTAATCTCCTTAACAATTTGTCGATAAGATAAAATTATTAATTCCCCTTCTGCTATCCTTTTTATCTTGCAGTGACTTATTAAAACGGGGAGAGCGAAAACGGGGAAGGGGGGGAGAGCCTGCCACTGCCGGGAAGATGGGGAAATATGATGTGCCCACGATGTGCCTCTACCCATTCGACAGACCCTGGACTGACAACTCGTAAGTTACGGGGCATTTGATCCCTGCCTCGTCCCCTCCCGGGGGGGGGGGTATAATTGCGGCTCCATGGGGATCAGGGGTCTGTCTGGGTAGGGTGGAAGGCAGTGGGATGTCTGGTGTCTCTCCTGATAGTTCGGGGGCGACAGACTGAGGAAGGAGGTAGAAACTGTGATTAAAAAAAAAAAAAAAAAAAAAATTGCTATTCAGTCTTTCTCCATTTCATGATTGCAATCAGTAGTGGAGGGCAGGAAACCGGGTTTTAAATTCTGCACTCAGTGTAGGCAGAAAGTGTTGGCCACAGACCTGCAGGACATGTGCTTATACTGCCTGGGCGAGCAACACAATGTCGAGAGATGCAATTTGTGCTAGTCCACACTGCCAATGTCCATCAAGGGTCTCAACCCAGACAGTGCCCCTGGATTCGATACCCTTCATCCAAAATTCCTTAGGATAGGAGCATCTGCCATCGCCTACCCAGTAGTGCAATTAATAAACAAATATTTTCTTTCTCAAACAATCCCAGACAAATTGTAGTCCCTGTACTTAAAAGTGGCCCCACAAGCCTGGTAGAAAACTATAGGCCTATATCTATCCTATGCCCCCTAGACAAGATCCAGTAGAGAATTCTTTATAATCAACTGTACTCACATCTCGAATTTAACAATACCTTAACTATCCATCAGCACGGATTTCGTAAACTGCATGGCACAGAATCACACTGCTACGTGTAACCTCGGACATTTCCAGGGAAATGGATCAGGGTGAGGCTACAGGTACCACCTTGGTGGACCTGACCAAAGCCTTCGACCTTGTCAACCACCAGCTTCTCCTCACTAAACTCCATCAACTAGGTCTTGACTCTGCATCCCACACCTGGCTAACCAGATACTTGACCAACAGGCTTCAGTGTGTAAAATGGTCTGGTGCCACATCCTCCCTTGCTCCCATAACCGACTGTGTTCCACAGGGCTCCATATTAGGACCACTTCTATTCTCCATTTTCATCAGTGAACTCCCACTCAACTGTGGGGCTGCAGCAGTTCAATTATATGCTGATGACACCATTCTATGCAGGTTTGCTAAAGATATTAATGTCATAAATGCCAACCTCAAGAGTGATTTTCAGGCTTTGGAGGCCTGGTTCAAAGCCAACCTGTTAGTAGTTAACACTAAAAAGACTCAAACCATGTTATTCCACCACACCTCCTATAAACTTGATAACCAACCACCTTTGGTTGTTAAAACATCAGTGGGGGTGATGCTGGAATGTGTCAAAAGCTTTAAATACCTGCGCGTCACTTTAGACGAAAAACCTATCCTTTGAGATCCATATGAATAAAATGATAAAATCAACTTACTAGAAACTAGGGTTACTATACCGTACTGCCCCCTACCTCACTTCCCAATCCAGAAAGACCATCTCTACTGCAACCCTACTACCAGGTCTCCTCTATGGTGCATTCTTGTTTTTCACAGTGAAGCCATCTATTCTAAACAGACTTCGGCAAGCCTGTCACCGTATTACCAGATTTGCTGCTTCAGCCCCAGCCCAAACTCACCACTGTGCTGTGCTCAGTACCTTAAATTGGCCAGGTTTTGAGGTGAAGTTGGACTACCCCTTGCTGTGTACCACCTTCAAATGAATTCATCTCCCCTCCTCTCCAAGCCTGTCTAACCTTTTGACCCGGAAACCATTCACCAGGTCCCTTAGATCATCTCACTAACCATTACTAAGTATACCTAAAACTCGTTTAGCAGTTGGAAAGAGATCTTTCTTGTATGCAGCTGCACATAAATGGAACAGTCTTCCAATAGGACTTCTGTCCTGCACATCCCTCTCGCAGTATAAAAAACAGTACAAGGACCTATTCCTTGCCACTGGCACGTGTAACTGTATATAACCCCCCCTGCCTAGCAGGCAGGGGTTAATCCTATGTCATGCTCTCAAGGTTTCTCTGAACTGTATGTAACAGAGTCTGAAAGTTGTTTATGCTCTAAAGTATATGATGTTTCTCTATGTTATGTACTTAGTGCATCAAATTGTTAAATATTTCTACTTGTTACCGTTACTACTGTTTGTACCACTGTTGGTACTGTGTTTAATGTCCATCTGCTATGTTTAATGTCCATCATTTGTGGAATGATTAGATTCCCTGAGTCGCCACTGAAAAAGGGAATGTCATGGCTCAGTGGGCCTACCCGGTCGTCAAATTTCAAATAAATAAAAATCAAAGACCAGAAGACTTGACTGGCCCTTGGTCTGCTGAAAGACTGCAAAAAAAGCCTCAGTGGTGGCTGTGTCTGTGGCTCAGTTTAAGGTCATGGAAGAAGAGTGGCAGCTGCAGTGAGTTTTCATTGGTCATCCTGAGTTCAGGCAGATATGTGTGGCCTTTCAGACCTTTGGGGAGAAGTCTCTTCATCGCAGCAAAAGAGGATAAAAAGCATCGCCATCATGGGATTAGGTCAGGTCATGCTCTTCATGGCAACTTTGACTCCCCCCAACAGCTCAGCCTTGGTCGAGCTCTCTATGGTCAAGGGCTCCATCGTTAACCCCATCAGGCTTGCCATCCTTGACTCCGAGCAGGTGGTAGAGATGTTTCTCGAGCCTGTCAACGCACTGTTGGAGGAGATCCAGACTCTGGTGCTCTTGGTCCTGACGCAGGAAATAGTGGCTCATTTGGCACCCTGGCTGAATTGCCTCGGGAGTAATATCTGCCAGTGATCATGCCTCCAAAACCTCTCATGCTTAACTTGCAGAAGCAGGTGATTTGCCTTAACCCACTGGAAACATCTGTTGATGCTGACCCTCGGGTCGCTGGTTGAGGTAGAGATGCTGGTCACGTTCTCGATTCCACTTGACCGGGAAGCATTACTGTCGACACTCCTTGACTTCCTCATCCTCAGGTGAGGATAGCATTGAGTGAAAAATGCATTTCTACGAGGAGCTCATCTGGCAACATTTGGTTACCGCTGGGAGGGGTAAGACTGTATCCCCTGGACCATTGGTCCCTTGGCCTTGGCCGGTTGCTCCAATGCCAGTCCGTCCTCAGCAGTTCCCAGCATCTGCTTCTCCTGGGGCCCCAAACAAGAGCTGCAATGGAGGTGGCTCCACTTGAAGTGGAGGAGAAGGGATATCCCCATTGCAGAGGTATGCAGGACTGCAAACTGGAGTAAAGCGCACACCTTCCCCATTACAACATTGATATAATGAGGCTTTGGGATGCTGCTTTTGGGTCCTCAGTCCCCCAGTCTCTGTTCTTCAAACAGGGGTGCGTGCCTTGCCTCCTCCTCTCAGAGGACTGCTAGGAGTCTGACAAAGTGTGGATAGTGAACTGCATCCATGTTGTTAAATAGGTTACTCACGTGTAACCATAGTTCTACTAGTGGTGTACAGCTCACATCCACACAACCAACCTAACTTTCCCCTGGCAAGTGGTACCTTGATCTCTGCTTCCATCGTGCAAAGATATGATGTCACAGAGTAGAGCTGGAGGTTATATATCTGGGTGGTGGGAGGAGCTTAGCTTGAAACCTTCTGATGACTTTTAATCTCCAGGTGAACTGTATACTAATAGTAGAACTTCAATTACAGGTGAGTAACTTGTATTTCTAGGATCGTGGGTATGTTCTATCCACACTGTTTGGCATGTCCTTTCCCTTTAAGAATCTTGTTGGAAGGTCTCGAAGCTGGCTCCTCCCACGCACCTGGGTGATATAACCCTTAGCTCCGCCCCATGACGCCAGATCTTCCTTTCTTCCTTTCCGCTGGAAGATGGAGGTTCCCTCTTTACTGCTCTTGCGTTCTGTAGGCACTAGCTTTCAAATCCACGGATTTGCTCAAACTCAAACTTGTCAGAATTGCACCAAATCGCTTTGTGATCTCTACCGCTATGGAGGTTTAATCCTTGCCCGGTTTCTGCCACTGCCCTTGCAGGCAAAAGATGTCTCGCACCGACCTGCATGCCACGTTCGTGTACTGCCTGGGTGTCGGCCATGACACTCCAGGCCTGTGAAATAATGTGCTTTATTTCACCCAAGCGTCTTCAGACGATGTCCTGCTTGCAGCTCGGTTGGGCAGATGGAGAAACGGAACCCGTCAGTCAAATCTAAGGAAGCCCAATGGGCAGTCTTTGCGACTGCGGGGTTTGCTGAGCAGCTCGAACAAATGAAGACTTTTGAAGAAGAAGCGGCTTGGGCTGCGGATTGGTCCTCGATGTCCTTCTTCGTACCGCTCAACTTGGGCTCCACTATCTCTGGATCCTTTTGAGAGATGTGCCAGTCCCTTCCCACCAAGGGCAAGGGGCCTTCGGGTGTGCATGTCTTTTGGTCCCGTAAAAAGGAGAAGGAACTGAGAGAATCTTCGTCTTGCCGACAACGTTCTTGGGATCATGAGAGATCTCAGTCCCAGGAATCACCTGTCTTGACTTGCTCATGGTTGCAGCCTCAGCCACTGGCTTCACAGTCCCCCATCAGGCCAGCTGCTCAGACTCCGGATGACAACCGGTTGAGATCATTCTGACCCAGTCAATCTGTTATGACATTCCGATGGTCGTAAACTCCTTTTTAGGACCCCAGTCGCCTCTCCCATGATACCCAGCCTGCTGGGATTCCCATCGGAGACCCGGTCCTGGACCCAGAAGAACCACCACCCTCCCCGGTGCCTTCTGATTGACCCAGTCAGTCCCCCCCTAAGGTCGAGGTGTTGGACTTCTTCGATTGACAGGCCGAAGAAGGCACACAAGTGCCTAAAGAAGAGGTGCCGCCAACATTCTTCTTCGTCCTCCTCTAATGAGGAGAGGCTTCGACGGAAACCCCGTCAACACTACGAAGACTTAATGTGGTCTGGTCAAAAGTAGATTCCAGCTTCTACCCTGGCCATTACGTGGCTCTTGCTTCCTAGGCCGAAACAGACTCCTCCAGAGCTGGCCTGTACCATTCCTTCTCCCACAGAGTCGGTCAAAACCGTCCCGGTTTAGCCAGAATCGACCTCTCCACCAATCCTGGTGGAGTCACCACCTAAACAACCCCCTGCGGGGGCTCCTGCCAAAGAGACTTTGCATGTTCTGGGCCTCCTCTTGACCTTTCTGTCACCCTCACTCCTGACCATCCAGGCAGGTGGAGGAGGCTTGATGGCTGGCTGATTTATCCGGACTCCTTGGAGTCCCGACGACTCGGACCTGCATTCCCATCCCTTGGACAAGGAATCGGTCGGTAGTCTGTCGATGGAGGAAGGCCCCTCTTCCTTTATGGGCATCCTCTGTCTCCTCTCCAAATATACAGGGATGCCTCTCGAACCCGTGCAGAAATGGGCTGAATATCCCCTCACTGATATTCTCAAATGGGAGGATTCACCAGCAGAAGCCTTCCCAGTTGCCAAGGCCATTGTTGGTCCGGCTTTGGAGCTATTACAGCACCCAGCCTCCTGCCCTGCGCCGTCTGTCCATATGGCCCACAAATATATGGTGTCCATCGGGTCCCTTTTGGGATTCACAGAGCATCCCTCTGCTGAGGGTTTGGTGATTGAATCTGTGTTCAGATGCTCGGGTAGTTCGGCAGATACAGATAGACCCCTGGACAAGGAGTCCAAAAAACTGGACCACTCTGCCTGAAAAGTCTATGCCGCCTCTACGTTGGGCCTCCATCAGGCAAGCTCGGCCGTCATCATGGTGCATTTCTCCCAGGGCGGAGGTTCTCTCCTCTTTCGCCTAATCATTTCTTGTTGGGCATTTGCACCCTGCCCAGGACTTTCTGCACCTTCTGGGGTACATGGCGACCTGCACCACCGTGGTCTGATGGGCCTGGTGGCATATGCGTCCCCTCCAATGGGATCTGGCCAGCCAGTGGACTCAGTGTCATGGTCACTTCGACTAGCTGGTCACTGTGTCCCAGAAGATGTGGGACGCTTTCCAATGGTGGACTGTCCTTGAACACTTGCAGGAAGGGATCCCATTTGTCCTTCCCGAGCTGATGGCTGTACTCGCCATTGATGCCGCTGTCACGGGCTGAGGAACCCACATGGTGACCACAGAGCCCACGGGTTCTGGACCATCGAGGAATCCCGATATATCAACCTGTTGGAGCTCAGAGCAGTCAGACTGGCACTGTCAACATTGGCTCTGCTCCTTCGGGGTCAAGTGGTGCAAGTCCAGATGGACAATACCATGACTATGTACTACCTCAACAAACAGGGTGGCACACACTCCTGGCTGTTGTGCAGTGAAGCGCTCTGCATCTGGACCCTTGTGAGCCGAATGGAGGCAGATGATCTAGCCATTCATGTGGCAGGAGCCTCAAACCAACTGGCAGATGCTCTCAGCCATGTGGGCAAGATGTCCCACGAGTGGTCTCTTCATCCAGAGGTAGTACACAGTCTGTTCTCCCACTGGGGCAAACCTCAAGTGGATCTGCCCGCCACACTCAGCAGAGCTTGCTGCAGGGGAATGCCTTCCCGAGGCCATGGACCCCAGGCCTCTTCTGTGCCTTCTCTCTACTTCCCGTGGTTCATAAGGTGATCCTCAAGGTCAGGAGAGACAAGGCACAGGTGATCCTGGTAGCCCCAAACTGGCCACACCAGTTCTGGTATCCAGGTCTCCGAGGTGTCTTCCAGTACGCCCGGGCCTGTTATCAGTCAATCAGGGGAAGGTATTCCATCCGGACCTTCCCAATCCCTGCACCTGACAGCCTGGTTCCTGAGTGGCTAAAGTTCCAGGCTCTGGATCTCTCTGAGGATGTACTCACAGTAGTGGAAGCATCCAGAAAAGAGTCGATCAGGAGGTGCTGTGCCTTCAAATGGAAAAGGTTTTCCATTTGGTGTCAGGATAAGGGCCTGGACCCTTTGTCCTGTTCAGTGGCTAGCATCCAAGACTACTTTTGGTCCCTATCCAAAGGGGGTCTTGGGTCTACGACCCTTAAGGTGCACCTGGCAGCCATCTCTGCTTACCGGGTGCGGGCCTGTCAGCAGACGGTGGCACAGGAGAACGTGATCTGGCATTTCTTTAAAGGCCTCGACCACATATCCCCTCTGGTGCGTGAACTTTCACCTCCGTGGGAAGTACTGCTGGTACTGGCAAAGCTCATGGGCAAGCCATTCGAACCAATGCACAAATGTGAGATGTCACATTTGTCGTGGAAGACAGCCTTCCTGGTGGGTATCATGTCAGCCAGAAGGACTGCGAAGCTCCAGGCGCTCTTAGCTGGTCTTCCACAGGGACAAAGTTGTCCTGCTCCCCACCTGAAATTCCTTCCGAAGGTGGTATCAGAGTTCCATCTTAACCAGGTGTTGACTCTGCCTGTGTTCTACCCGAACTGCACCTCGGAGGCAGAGTACAGGCTCCATAATCTGGACCTGAGACGAGCACTCTCTTATTATAAAGAGCGGACAGTGGAAGTTTGGGGAGCAGTTAGCAGGTTATTTGTCACCCACGCTGAAGCCGCACCTGGCAGACCTGCAGCAGAGCAGACAGTTGGCAGATGGATTACATCTTGCATTGATCTCTGTTACCGGTTGGCAGGCAAGGAGCCTCCCATAGGGATAAGAGCTCATTCTACCCACCATGCTGCTGCGCTGGTGGCTGCTTCCAGGGACCTTCCTATCCAGGAAATCTGCTGGGCTGCCACCTGGAAGACAGCAAACACCTTCATTAACCACTACCACAGTGACCTAGAGTCACACCAGGACGCTGATTTTTGGGGCCTCAGTTCTCCAATCTCTGTTCCCCAAGTAAGTATATCAAAGGGGTTGTACGCCTTGCCTCCCTCCTCCCGGAGAACTGCTTGGAGTCTGCCAAACAGTGTGGTTAGAACAACATATCCACGATCCTAGAAAAACAGTAGATTTTCTACGGAACGGTCTCTTGCAGTAAGTCATTACTTCTTGGAGTTTCCAGCAGGTGGCGCTATCACACGGCAGCTTCTTCCAGCAGTCTCTATAGCAGGGACCACCCACACGATCTCACTTACTGGGTGGTTCCTGTCAGTCTCCGTTCATTGTTTTTTTTTTTGTTCTACAATTTATCCTGCCTACTGTCCACTGGAGCCGCACCATCGGAAGTCGCCCATCAAGCCTAGTCTCTGCGGGAGCCTTACCTGTCAGTCTCTGGTCTGTCCGTCTTGCCGCGGATCCCCCCTTGGGAGGGGTCAGGGTGGGGGCAGACCCCAAAAATTGCATGTGTCAGGGTCCATAGGGCTGCAGGCAGGCACCGGCTCATAGACACTCTGGCTCGGTGCTCCGTCTTCCCAGCTCCAGTGAGGGTGTTTCCACTTTTTCTGTGGGACGTTGCGAGCCCTTACGTCAAGGCAATATCCCTCCCCTATAGTCCCTGTGACTGATTGGTTGCTGACCTACGCCCTCAACCAGTCCAGCCCCTGGGACCCCGACTTGCTGTCACGTCCCCAGCCTCCAACAGGGGTCGCCGTGTGCCGGGATAAAGAAGCCTCCCTCCCCCGGAGAAGGCAAGCTGTTGTCTGATGCTCCAGCCTGTCTTCCCTCGGCCAAGCCCCGGCGGCCCAAGTTCACTCCCAAACCCGGGTCGCCGGCATGGTGCGAGGTGTGGCGTCCAGCACCTCAACCCTCAGCGCCACCAGGCCAGCGTCTCTGTTCATTTTCCTGCCTACTTCAGCTCACACAGCAGCTAGAACAATCTTCTGCAAGCAGTCTTCAACGAGAACTGAACCAACATAGCTTGGGGTACCTTGGCTTAAACGCAGCACCATATTACTGTGCTTTGGCCAAAGAGCCTTATTGAGTGACCTAAATATAAAAGGTTACGTAAATTATGGAAGGTAAGACTTCCCTGACTTCCGGTGACGTCAGCGACCTAATGGCAGCATAGAGCAGTGGCTCCGTCCCCTCCTTGAACAAAATCAAACTCCATCACTCGTGGAAAACATGTCTTCACCGGCAAAACCTAAAAGAAACAAAGCGGGTAAACCCCCTTCGACTCCGATGCAGAAATTACGAGAGATGATACAGGAGGAAATCAGATGTGGCATCCAGGGGGAGGAGGTATTGGAGGCCTACAACAATCGGAGACCTCTTCGGACCAGACACTCCTGCGACCCTGAAGAAATAATTCAGCGGCACACACAGTAGCCAAATAGACCAAACCCTGAGCGACCTCAAGTCGGACCTAAGTAAAATTGATCATAAAACTGAGCAACTTGAGCTGTGCATGACCCGTACTGTGGAACAAACGGACCGCCATGACAGACTCCTACTGTACCTCATGGCCAGGGACCACGAACTCACACCTAAGCTGGATGACCTGGAAAGTAGAAGTCGAAGGCACAACATAAGAATCTATGGCATCCCGGAAGGTTCGGAAGACAGCTGCCAAAATGTCATGGTTTTTCTTCAAGCAACCCTCAAACAAATACTCCCGCTGCCACAAGACTTGGACCTAACTATGGACCGGGCACATAGATCTCTGGTCCCTTGACCTAAAACTCCGGGAGGTCTACGCTCCATTGTAGCAAGGCTGACCAGCTATCAGGCAAAAGGGAGATCGTTCGGTGGCCTGGAAGCAGGGCGCTTTCTATAAGGGCCATCGAGTAAACATCGATAATGACCACACGACACGAGTCCAGGAGGCTAGGAAAACCCTTTGGCCGGTAGTGAAACAACTGAGGGCCCGGAATATCAAAACACAGATTTTGTACCCAGCTCGCCTCAAAGTCACTACGGATAAAGGTTCAAAAACTTTCCAAGATCTCCTGACTGCCTCGGCCTTCCTGGAGTCGTTGGGGATTGCTGTCCCACCCCTGCTGAAGGAGAAGCTGGAAAAGGATTTACTCACGTCGGCTTGGAGCATTGCTCAGAAGGGGGCTCCTCGGGGTGGCTCGGTCCGGGGAAATCAGCAGACAACCCTCCGGGCAGACATTGCAACGTTGGTGAAACAGTTCGGAGATCCTACTAAACTGGATAAGAAGGCCCCGCACCTACACGAGGCAGGCGAGGGATCATCCCAAAATAGTGTCTTGGATCAAAGCGCGGAGACCTGAACACGGATCGTCGGACTGAGAGGCACTGATTCTACTTCATCCCTAATTGGTTCCAGCGTGACTTCCCTTTTGGACCGTCTCTGTCAATTATAACCGTCTCTGTCAATTATATGCTCGGAGTTCATCTAGTAAACACGGATCCCCCCCCCTCTCCACTTTTCTGGTTTTCTCTTCTGGTTACCCATAGAGGTATTTTTCTTTTCTCTGGTAATTTAGGGACGTTCCCTGGCTGTTCTGGGCTTCTGCGCTCTACGCTGCATGCCTGCTCGAGGTGAGACTAGCGCTCTGTTCCCCTGGCATTTGTGGTCAGAGATTTCCTTTAGGAGGCTAAGGAATCCTGTCCGGGACTCAGCTGAAAACCCTCCTGAGCAGGAGGGCACAACGGAGAAGGCCACGTTTAGCCGATGGGATGGGGAGAGGAGGAGACCAAGCAATTACCCAAGGTACTGTAAATCAATTAGCAGGGCCTGGTTCTGACTCGCACTCCGGTATTATACCCCGCTGGTTTCGTTTGGACGTACCCTGCTCTAATTGTACCGGTTTGGACATGGCTGAAATGATAGAGGTCCTCCATTAGAGATATTTATGGGTGACTCGGAGTAGAACTGATAGCTGCCCTGAACACCTTGAGACTCTAGATAACCACAACCTTCTCACGGACATTATGGACTGGGGTGAAGGGGGCGATGGGGGGTTCTTCCCTTTCCTCTCTCCCTTCGTGACTGTTCAAACTTGCAGATGTATACTTTACATCACTCTGGGCTGGTCATTTAGGAGCTATATAGAGTGATGATAAATGTTATAATGTGGATCTGTTTAGATCCCAGACCGAGGAGGGAGCCTACGAAGCCTGCAGATCGCTGACTGTAGGGTGTCCCGTATAGGGGTTCTCCCCAGGAAGGAAGGGTGAAATCCTCCTAGATTGGAGTCCCCTTCAGAATATTGGCTGTGCAATTGCCCTACGGCCGGAGACCTTCTGCCAGCCCTCCCTTGGAAGTACACCATTAATTTCTTCTAGCAGGTGCAGGAGAGTGTTAAAAAACTCACTCGCCTTGCCATCACTTTTGTACAGGCCCTCAGTTGAGGAATGTCCTGCGTAGGTTTTCCGTTCCCACGGTTGGGTGTTATTGATATTGCTGTTCTCTGGTTGTAATATTTTCTGGTTAGAAAAGTTAAATGGGTACATATGCAGTTGGGATAAGATACGTTTATCAGACATGTCTATATCAGTTATTTTTTGCTTAAGTATGTTAGTCATGTTGAATATAAATGAGTAGTGGAAATGTGAAAGTGCTCTCCTACAACATCAACGGCTGCTCCAGCCCGGTTAAAAGAAAACAAATTCAGAAGTACATTGACAGACAAAATTGTGAGGTGGTATTCCTACAGGAAATCCATCTGTCACCATCTGAAACACTAAAATTGAAGACCAGGGCATATCCCCACATGTTCTCTTCGTCCCTTGATGCGGGCCGCAAGAGGGGGGTAGCCATTATGTTGGCGGCTACGTTCCCATTCAAGCATGAAGAGACGGTGATAGACCCTGGTGCCAGGTATATCATGGTGGTGGGTAAGTACAGGTACCTCCGTAACCTTAGTTAATGTTTACGCCCGGCTCGCTTCAAGCAGCATTCACGATTGATCGTCCGATTGGTTGCGGAAAAGGTCTAGGGCTTGTTGATCATGGGGGGAGACTGGAACTTGATATGGGACAGAAAACTAGACACTGCTTCAAGGGCTCAGGCCAATGACCAGCAGAAGGTCAAGAAGATTAAACACGCCCTACACCAGGTGGGACTAGTAGATATCTGGCGAGAGAAATACCCAAGAGGGAGAGATTACACCTGTTATTCCCCTCGCTATAAGGTCTTTTCCCGAATTGATACATTCTTTACCTTTAGAGACGGAGTGGATGGCTTCCCCTCGATGTGGGTGGGCACAGCCACTCTGTCGGATCATAGCCCCATCTTCTTAGAAGTGGCCCTCTCCCTGCCCAAGAAAATAACTCACTGGAGGCTTAATACCTCCTTACTTAGGGATAAAGAGACCCTGGATAAAATTAAACAGGTGATTACAGATACACTTCAGGAAAATACTACCCCTGGGATGTCCCCACAGATTATCTGTGATACGTTGAAAGCCGTAGTCAGAGGACAATTTATACACAGCCTCCCAGAAAAAAGGCAACTCCTCAGGCAACAAAATCTGCTGATGGACATGAGGGAGCTAGAGGCTAAACAAAAAATGGTTTGGGACATGCAGAGAGACCGAGAACTTAGATCCCTGAGGACAGAACATCAGAAGTTGCAAAGGGAGGAGATAGAGAGAAGTCTGTTTTTCCTCAAACAAAAATACTACGAGGGAGGCCCCAGGGGTACCAGATTATTAGCGGCACGCTTGAGACAGTACAGAGACAGGGCTACAATAACTAAAATTGTATCTCCAATCACAGGCCAGATGACTAATAAGGCGAAGGAGATCGCAGAGGCTTTTGTCTCTTACTTTACCGAACTATACACCCCACAGACGCAGCCACCCACTCAGGCAATTATGGACTACCTAGGGACCCTTCCCCTCCCTAAGCTCACAAGGGGAAAAAGGCCAGGCGCTAACCAGGCCAATCACACAGGCGGAGATTCTAAATACTATTAAGGGCCTGAAGAGTGGGAAGTGTCCAGGGCCAGATGGCTTTGGGGCCAAATTCTATAAGGCATTTGCCACAGAAACGGCTCCCATACTGGCAGGCGTCTTCTCAGGGATATGGCAGGAGGCACGACCAATTCCCACATCATGGCAATACGCCACAATCTCACTCATACCAAAAGAAAATAAAGATCCTCTGCGATAATCGCATTCACCAATTTCTCTCTTGAACTCTGATTATAAAATCTTTACCTCAATTCTGCATCGAGATTGAATCCAATTTCAAGAACTCATTAATCCGGATCAGGCGGGATTTGTCGGGCCGACAGGCCCAGGCGGGGTTAGGTCAGCGATCAATATAATTGATATCATCCACTGCACGCGCCTCCCTGCGTGTCTCATGAGTTTAGACGCGGAAAAGGCCTTCGACAAGGTCTCCTGGTCATTTCTATTTGCAGTTTTGGAACGGATGGGATTCCCATAATCCTTTATTAATAGCCTAAAGTCCCTATACTCTGGCCCAGAAGCGTGTGTCAGAGTTAACGGGGGTCTCTCGGATAGATTTACACTTAGCAGGGGCACCCGACAGGGCTGTCCTCTGTCCCCATTGCTGTTCGCCCTATACATAGAGCCACTAGCTGAGGCCATTCACACTTCCCCTGGAATACAGGGAATTGAGGTGGGGGGACAGCAGCGGAGGATATCGTTGTACGCAGATGATGATCTACTCTGCATGTCGCATCCAGAAACGGTAATCCCTCAGGTATGGTTAATCCTGTCAGAGTTTGCCATATTCGGTATGTCCTCAATAAGACCAAAACTGAAGTGCTTTGTTTTACTACTCCCTCTCATAGACTAAGGAATTCTGCCACTTAACTGCAGCAGTCGGACAAATGAAATATCTAAGGGCTATCCTGACTAAACATAACTCCCAACTTTTTAAGGCAAACTATGCCCCACTCTCTAGCCAAGTGCAAAGAGACCTGGACAGATGGTCCCTGCTGAACCTTCCTTTACTCGAGAATCCACTCCATTACCATGAATATCCTGCCCAGATTTCTATACCTGTTTCAATGTCTCCCGACCTTCATACCCAAAATCCATTTTTGTGATTGGCACAGAATGATCACAAAGTTTATTTGGAACAATAAAAAACCTAGAATAAACATCCAGATTCTCCAACTGGCCAAGATAAAGGGGTAGATCCTTACCAGACCTTGAAGTTTATTACCTCGCCACACAGGTTAAGAGGGCATTACAATGGTCTGTTCCTACATATGCAGCCAACTGGAAGGAAATGGAGACACTGGAGGAGGAGGACCGGGGCCCAATGTTAGGACCTCGTACCATACAGTCTAGTATGGACAGAGCTCACCCCCCACTAATGACGGTCAGGACACTTTGAAGGCCACCCATAGGGCTTGGCAGAAGTACAAATTAAGAACCTCCTTATGGCCATTGCATAGGCTATCATGGGACGTTGACTTTAAACCATCCCTCCTTGATCATACCTTTAGGACCTGGGAGAAGAGGGGCTTAATCTATATTAGGCAGTTTATGCTAGGAGGAGAGGTGGTGGACTTTGGAACCCTAAGCAGAGAATATGGATTGCGTAGTACTGATCACTTCAGATACTTGCAGGCGAGGGATTATATCCTCTTCTGCCAAAGAAGGGATCTCTTAGGGGAAAAGGCGGCTCCCTTCATAGAGAGTCTCCATATAATACTAACTTCACAGAAATCAACGGGTCTCATTTCTATGCTTTACAAAGCCCTGACGGGATTAAGAAAGGATCCTCTGAATAAAGTCAAAGGGAGATGGCTAGAGGAAGGGCAGGTGGGCCCACAGGGAACTAACTGGGAGTCAGTTTTTAAACTGGCCTCCAGAACTACTTGTTCACCCTTCTGGCAGGAATTCAGTTGGAAGGTGAGGATACGCTATTTTTTTTCACCTTTGTCCCTGAGCAAAAGATCCCCTGATCGGGATCCGGACTGCTGGAGATTGTGTGGGGAGACTCGGGCGAACTATCTGCATGTCTTGTGGTCCTGTCCCTGGCTTGGGCCCTTTTGGGGAGTGGTGGCTCAGGCACTGGCGGAGCTGTTTGTCCTGGACTCCCCCCTGGACTGGGCAAATCTCATTCTAGGAGACCCCCCCACAGAACCTGGCTGGAGCAGATGCTATATCTCTGGTCCCTCCTCTTGGCGGCGCCCATAAGTCAATCACTAGGCTGTGGTTGGAAAAGATCCCCAACCTGGGTGATTGGATTGGGGTGGTGCAGGAGGTGGCAGATATGGAGGAAATAACCTATAGGATGAACTATAGGTTACCAGTTTATGTTAGTAGATGGGCGAAATGGGAGATCTGGCGGGGTTAGAAGGGAGAGTTCTCCCGGTCCGGTCCTCTTGAGCTCTGCCAAGGTTACTACCGGTCAAGGTTGAGTTAAATGGAAGCACCTCTAAAACAATCTCAGTGTGGGGTAGCCTGGGGGCGCCCACTTTGTTGTGGTGAGAGCTTGACAGGGCTTGTCCCCTAATGACCCTGAGGATGTTTTCTTGCCACCTGAAGTAGATTGATGTGGGTCACTTTTCTACTATATTTCCCACTGGCTGCTTCTCTAAATGGTCTGTATTTTTGTAAACGGAACTGATACTGTCTGACTGGTTCATTTTAAATGTACCCAATGAATACCAATAAACTTAAATTTAAAAAAAAAAAAGACTTCCCTGTTACAAACTCGGGCTCGTGATTACAGCCCCAGTACCACTGAGTCTTCTTCAAGAAACAAAAAAGTGAAGGAAAAACCTTCCTCACAAGTCCTGCCAGACTGAGATTCAATGGTCATACTTGCTAAACATTGCTCTTCAAGGAGGCACTCTTCGTTGTCTGAGGAAAGACCCCCGTTGACGGTAGGCAATTCTACATCCTCTTCATCAAAGAGTAGCAAGAGATCAACCTCTCAGAAAGGTAAGCATTCCCCGTCGAGGGGGCATCATTCTTCAGCCTCTCAGTTGATGAGGCTCTGTCCACCATCAACGACGGGGATGCCTTCACAACTTCCGTCGATGAGGCACACTCCCCCCTTGACGGGGCTGCTTGGGGGACCCTCACTGTCGATGAGGCTACCTCCGCCATCAACGGTGCACGCTCCATATCACACATCGTCAATGAGAGTTCTTCCATCGTCGACAGAGCATGCTCTCAATCATCCAGCATCGACGAGAGGCATTCCCCATCTACGGAGCATGCCCTCCATCATCCCCCATCGACGGAGCATGCTCTCCATCATCTGTCATCGACGAGAGGCATTCCACTGTCAATGAAGCATGTCCTCCATCATCCATCGTCAATGAGAGGCATTCCCCCATCGACGGAGCATGCCCTCCATCATCCATCGTCAATGAGAGGCATTCCACCATCGACGGAGCATGCTCTCCGTCATCCATTGTCGACGAGAGGCATTCCACCGTCGACAAAGCATGCTCCTTTTCGTCCATCAACGAGAGGTGTTCCATCATCGACGGAGCCTGACCCTCATCTTCCAATGTCGACTGGGGATATCCCACCATCACCTGGTCATGCCTTTCCTTGTTCGTCATCATGGGACTACATGCCACCATTGACTGACTTTAGTTCTTACCAGAAAACAACACATTTAAAGGTATATACTCTGTTAATGGAAGCCGAACATTAAAGTCATGACTTTTATTATAAAGACATTCCTAAACACCCTTGTCATAAGATACCACCACATAATATGGGATCCCGTCCCATAGCTTGTAGGGGCAAACCAGAGTCTTTGGCCCCCTTGTATAATACCCAGCCATCCTCTCAGGACCCATACTTTCCTCAAAAACATTGACTCATTCTATCCGAAGGCTCAAATTGACCCTCCCTCTGATTCATTTCCACACCTACAAGGTTCAGACCCTGATTACATGACTTTACCCTCATCACAGATATCAAACGCGGAGCTTATTGTGAACAAAGTTTTATAATCTCTGGGTTTCGATTAGACATCTGATCTACCATTACATCCTTACCCCTACACTAGATCCCCATCTCCACCTACCGTCTCCTTCGTTCCCTCCTCCTGAACATACAGAGGCTTCCTACTCAGACAGTGAAAATCATAATGTTATGGAACCCTCAGAGGACTCCTATTATGAAGGTTCTCTGGAAGAGAGGAGCTCAGATTCCCCTTATTCTGTTCCATCCTCTTGGGATGAGGATATGATCCAACCTTTTAAGGTCGCTTCTCCATCTGATGATCCATCATTCACTGATATGATGATGCAAATACAGAAGATAATGGGGTTTTCCACAGTGGAACAAGATAAATTAATAAAGATATGGCAGACTATCTGGATCTTCCAGTGGAACCCGTAAGGGCGATTCCCCTTTTCGTTCCTCCCTTTAAAAATGCGATACATGAGGTTTGGAGCCATCCTATAGCTGCACACACATTGCCACGTAAAGCAGATCGGTTTTATCAAGCCCCATTAGATTTCCAGTATCTGTCAAATACTCCCACTGCGGATTCAGTGGTTATTACTGCAGCTCATGATCGCACTACTAAACCAAAATATACAAGTATGGTACCTCCTGAAAGGGATTCATGGCGATTTGATCATCTGGGGAAGAAAATGTTTGCTTCAAGCACTTTGATTGTTCGAATACTGAACTATGTGGGTCACAGGCTGAAATATCAGTGCACTATAGGCGCTTCTGCTTTGGATGTTCTTGATAAATTACCCATATCTCCTGAAAAGGAACAATTGATGTCGATGATCAATAAACTTACATCCCTCTCCAGACACCTCCTTAAGAGCAGGTTATGATATAGTAGACGCCTCGGCACGAACTTCTGCCACAGGCATTATCATACGCCGCCAGGCATGGCTTAGATTATCCGGCCTTGCATCTGACATTCAGCAAAAGTTAGCAAATGTTTCCTTTTCGGGCGATGCATTGTTTGGCCCAGGAGCACAAACCATATTGGACAATCTACATGCCTCAGGTAGGCAGTTAACATTGGTACAGAGTCTATATTATAAATGACGTCCTCAGTATACACATTATGATAAGAAATTATGATAACAAGAGAGGTAATTCGAGAGGCAAAGAATGCAACAAGAAGAGGTACACCCAATACCTATAGACCTCAACAGGACCGCCCTCCTCAGGGGGCGAATCCTCCTGCCTCTCGATGATCATTCCTGCTCCCTTAGGTCTCGGGGTCTTTCCGGGGCGTTTATCTATCTACTTTACTGATGCCTATACCATGAGGCTCTGACGCATCTAGCCACTACAAATTACTGATCATTTCGCCTTATAAGAACACATGGCGACATTGTCTACTGAATAAAACATTTTACTGGAGGTATTGTAATGGGTCATTGTGATCATCACATCGGGGTGCCGTCTAGCCCGATTAGTGGCGGACCTTTTGTCCCAACCTCAGACGGGTTTCTACTGATGAAGAGATATCTCACTAATATAATACTTTTCTACGACTAAGAGGTACCTTGTTATCACTATTTCAGCATGGCCTAATATATCGGCCTACTATATATGTATGTATGTATATATATATATATATATGTATATATATATATATATTTGCATATTTCTGTGCTTCTTGGGCCTTGTCCCTCGAATACATGCAAGGCTGACTATTATCTGGGTCCTCCCCTGGTTGGGCATAACTGCTTGGGAATTTCCCGGAAATTACTTGCTGCAAGAGACAATTCCATAGAAGACAGATCAGTTACGTAAGATCTTACTGTAACAGTAGATCTTCTAGGAATGTCTCTTGCAGTAAGTAGTTTCCCCTCCCACCATCCCCCTGCCGTTTGTACCAGGGAAAACACAAATAGGGTTGGGATGCTATGGTACCTCGGTCCCTCCCTTGCGCGAGCTGAAACCGGCGGGGAATGGAGACTGACAGGAACCACCCACTTTTATAGGCACAGCCCAAGGATTGAGGTCATGTGGGTGGTCCTTACTATAAAGACTGTTGGAAGAAGCTGCTGTGTGATGACGCCACCTGCTGGGAACTCCCAGAAGTGATGACTTACTGCAGGAGACATTCCTAGAAGATCTACTGTTATGGTAAGATTTTACGTAACTGATCTTTCTAGGAGTTGTATATGTTGTTCGTCCACAGGAACCAGGAGTGGTATATGTTGTTCATCCACATGAACCCACCCGGCCTTCCCGGCTTCGATGCACAACTTGAGCTTCCAGCGGGCAAAGATCTGGCATCATGGGGTGGAGCCAAGGGTTATACCACCGGGATGGGTGGGAGGAACCAGCTTCAAGACCTTCTGGCAAGATTCTTAAATGGAAAGGACATGCCAAACAGTGTGGATGAACAACATATACACTCCAAGAACTACTGTTACAGGTGAGTAACCTGTTTTTTCAGTCTTAGCCCCTACATGAGTAACTTGGATACCGGGGACCATATGGGCATTATCTTTTTGCCCACAGCTCTAAGATTTGGGGAATACTTATGGCATACATTCATTTCATGCTAAGTTATTCTTTTTTTTTCCCAATTATAGTCTTTATTGAAGATTTTATCATTTTTTACTGTCACAATTTACAATATTGTAATTAATTACTTGGACAAGGTTACCATTCATACGTCATTACAGTATTATTCATCAATTATGCGACTCAGTTTCACTTGGATTCATAATCTTATGTCATGAAAGTGTCCTATCTTTCACTTCTCTGTATCATTACTTCTCTTCCCTGAGGCTTTATTCTCCATACCTTCCTCTCAGTCCCCACTCTGATTCTATTCCCTTTGGTGTTTGCCCTTCAGTGTCCTTCCAGCACCCAGCTGGAGTGGGGTGCGTGTTCTGCCAAGATGCTCCCCTAATTTCTTGGGTGTTAGTAGCCCACTTTGGTGTAATGAATCTTGAGCAGTTAATAGGTGGTCAGGAGTGCTAGGGAACAAAGTGTGGATCCTTGGTCATGATATACAGTATCCATCTTCTCCACTTGATGGAGCAGAGATCTACTTTATCATTCATGTTGTATGTAATTTTCTCAGATCTATATATGTGATTAACTATCTCTCTCCAATCCGAGATTGTAGGAATCACTGCAGTGAACCAACGTTTAGTAAAAGCCTTTTTCGCTGCGAGCAGAAAGATTCCCAACAAATATTAATAATGGGAGTTTCGCAGGTCATGTGGGAGGACATGTAGGATAAAGAACTCCCCAGTTAAGGAGAGCCTAAGCCCAAATAGCCCCTCAGATTCTTCCCATAGTTCCTGGAGAAATGGTTGTAACCTTGGACATGACCACAAGACGTGGGAATGGGGGGATTACTTCCCCACATTGGTGCGAGCATACTGCTGCACTCGAATTATTATAGTGTGTGGTTATTACTGGAGTCCGGAAGAATCTTACCAGTATCTGCCAAGAGAAAAATCTCCATGTATGGGAGCAGGTAGTTCTTGCTAAAAAATGGCATATTGTGCCCCATTGTTGTGGTGTAATTTGGGAACCCAGCTCCTCATTTCATTTCTCCCTTATCACATCTGTGTTTCCACTTATTGTTTCCCATCAGGGATTTATATAAAGTAGAAATGGGATGGGCCAACATCTTGGAATGTAATGTTTGCTGAAGCATTTGGATCATATGTGGGTGCTCCCCAGGGGTACGAACAGCCCCGAGGGAGAACCTTGTTACAGTGTCGTAGTTATAGGTATCGGAAAATATCTGATTGGGGTAGATGGAACTCCCGCCGAAGCGCCCCAGATTCCTTAAAAAAGGGCCACTCCAAAAGCTGAGGAAAACTTGAGAGGCAAGAATGCCTCCATGTACAAAATGTAAGGTCTTGTAGGGCCGAGAGAAAGTTTTCTAAAAGTTCTATTGGACAGATCAGCACTAGAAAGGGAGTAAGCTTAAGGGATCTACGTGTCAAGTGCCAGGCTTTGATTTGATGTATTATCCAGGGGTTCTGGGTCAGTTGCCCTAGTGAAGGAGGGTTTTTATAGATAATAACCTTTTGGTAATCATGTTGTGAGAGGACACTCTCGTCAATCTCACTCCAGCGGGTCTGGGACACTCCGACCAGTCGTTGAGTTATAACAGTCAGATGTGAAGCTCAGTAGTATTGTTCAAGATTTGGGAGTGCAAGACCTCCTTGTGATCTGGGGAGAAAGAGAGTTTTCAGTTTAATCCTGGGACGTCTGCCTGCCCAGACAAACCCGGATATAGCCTTGTTCCAGACACGGAATAATTTACTTGGTAGATTAAGTGGGACGTTCTGAAATAGATAGAGGGTCCTCGGGAGGATCGCCATCCTCACCACGTCAACTCTCTGAATCATATTCAGTGGGTGGACATTCCATCTTACGAGATTCTGCTTCATCTGTGCTGTGAAGGGCTGAAAATTATTATTCAGGGCATCTTCTGTTCTGTGGGAGAGGTAAATGCCCAAATATTTCAACTTGGAGAGCCCCCAGTGGAATGGATATCGCTCCTTGAGACTCTCAGGTGGTGTATAATGAAAAGTGAGGGCGTCAGTCTTACTGGTGTTAAGTCGGTAGCCTGAATGTGCTCTGAACTCCTCCAGGATTTGGAAAACCATAGGTATGGATTGTGTGGGGTCAGTAAGGGATAATAGGACGTCATCCGCATAGAGGGCTATGCGGTGTTCTGTTTCATCTATTCGCACGCCTGAAATCCCGGGTGATAATCTGATTGCCTGGGCTAGGGGCTCAATAAAGATGGCAAACAAGCCAGGGAACAGGGGGCAACATTGTCGTGTTCCCCTATATAGGGGGAAATAATCAGAGTGATGGCCAGACACTTTCACACGTGCCTGAGGGGAGGAGTATACTGCCCTGAGTATAGCCACAAAGGAGGCCGGGAACTCCATTGTAGTAAGAGTGGAGAAAAGAAAGGGCCGCGACACCCAGTCGAAGGCCTTCTCAGCATCAAGGCTAAGAAAGACTGCTGGATGTTCGCGGGATTGCATCTCATGTACTAGGTGTAAGGCTCTTCAGGTATTGTCTGAGGTGGACCTAGAACTTACAAAGCCTGTCTGATCCAGGTTTATGAGTGTCGGAAGAATCACATCCACCCTTCGGGCCAAGATGGACATAAAATATTTATAGTCCATGTTGAGCACCGAGATTGGCCTATATGAGCCACACTATAAAGGGTCCTTGTCTGGTTTGGGTATAAGTTAAATTGTTGCATATGACCAGCTAGGCGGTGGGGCATCTCCTAGGAGGACCTCATTAAAGGCGCTTAACATTAGCTGACAAATTGACTGCACTGTGCCCTTGTAGAACTCCGCCCCATATCCGTCTGGGCCTAGAGCCTTCTGTGTTTTAGATCTTGAAGTGGCCAGCATCAGTTCCTCTGAGCTAATCGGCATCATCAGGCTACTCTGCTGATCAAGGTTCAACTTGAGTAATTCTAGGGCTGACAGGAAAACTTTGGTGAGTATTGGGTCAGACATGTGATCTGTGGTGAAAAGAACCCTGTAATGTTGACAGAAGGCTTGGGTTATATTTTTGAGTTTAGTATGATGTGCTCCAGTATTTGGGTCTTTTATTGTGGTGATGGTGGACATTCTGCGCTGTTGACGCAGACGATATGTCAGAAGGCGGGAGGCTCGGGGACCTATCTCGCCACATCTTTTCCGCAGATATGCCAGGGTTACCTCCGTCTGTTGGGTACATATATTATCCAGGTCTCTTTTAGTCTGTTTGATCTGGGCCAGGACTGAGTGGTCACCTTGCTGGTGGGCCAGTTGTAGGAATTGTAGTGTCTGCTCTAGTTGGGCTTGTCTTTCTTTACGTTCTTTAGCCAAGGTAGCTGTGTGTTTTATCAGGTGGCCCCTCGGGATTGCTTTCAAGGTATCCCATTGGATTGTAGAAGGAATTTCCTGGGTGGCATTGTGTTGGATAATTTCTGTGATTTTCTCTGTGAGAAAATCTTTCAATTGAGCACTCTTCATGTGAGTCGGATTAAATCTCCACCTAGTGTTATGCCTCTCTAGGCCCAATTTCCATGTGGTTATTAGTGGTGCATGGTCTGAGTGTGCCGTTGGGCCCATTGTAGCACTGACTAATAAGTCAAGATTTTCCCTCTGCGTGTAACAGTGGTCTGTTCTTGTATAGGTCCCATGAACAGCTGAGTAGTAGGAGTACCCCCTGTCCCTGGGGTGTAGGGATCGCCACACATCCAGCCAACCAACCTCTCCGATGAATTGTTTGAAAAATTTGTGTGGGGCCGGCTGTCTACCACCTGTGATCCTGGTAGTGTCCAGGGCTGGGTTTGGGGCTATGTTTAAGTCCCCGGCAAGTATCTGGGTCCCTCTGGTCAGCTCAATTACTTTGTCAAACAGGAGCCGAATTGTTGGTATGTTTGAGGCAGGTGAGAGGTACATGTTGGCTAAGGTCACCTCTTGCTCCTGGAGGGTCCCCTGGACTATTACTAAACGACCCTCTGGGTCTGCCCATTCTTTTACCATCTGAAAGGGAGTGTGGCCCGAGATTAATATGGCGACCCCTCTTTTCCTGTCACACACCATTGCTAAAGAGAAGACCTGTGTGAAACCCCTTCCCTTACATTTCCTGTGCTCTGCAGGTGTCATGTGGGTTTCCTGCATGTAAATGATTTCAGCTGTGGATTTCTTCACTAGTGATATAATTCTAGACCTCTTTATCGGGCTACTCAGACCATTCACATTTAACGAGTATACTTTCAAGTGTTTACCTGACATTTATAATGTAAAAACATATCTATTAGTGTAAACCTGTCACGTGACAACTGAGTTGTAACCTCTACCAAATATAATGAGCCCATGTGACTGTTAACTAACTTAGGTGCCTTTTGAAGGGAGCCAATAAAAATTCTAAGAAACCTCATACACCTAACTAGTGACCTTGAGAGAAAAAAAAATAACTTTCAACCACTTTCGGGGCCTTTCGAGGCCTAGAACTAGTAACCTTAGGCTGGGGTAGCCAACCTTCCCAATAACTTGTGTATAATACACTAAGTAAGAAACATTTGAACCAGAAGAGGGGGAAACCCCTAAACGATGCTGACTACAAGCGGGCCCTAGGGTCAAGAGAGCTACTAGGACTAGCCTGGTCCAAACAAGAAACATAGGTACTTCCATCAAGGCGGTCATTGCTCATGTCCTAAGGAGGATCTAAGCCTCCTTAAAGTATCCCGGAAGTAAGCAGGGTTATCTAGACACTGCTGTGCCTATAGGAAAAGGGCGGTAGGAAGGTGGGGTAACTGGTAGGGTGTGGGACGTCTTCCTCACTCACACACACACCCTTTATTCTTTGATGTGGTTTAGAGAGGTGACTGGATGCAGAAACCCCACTGTGAGTGTCCGCTTCACATCTGGGAGTCACTCCGGGGGGGGTGACTTTTGGGTTGTCAGTACTACTCAGGCCAGAATAAGCTGAGATCAGGGATGCTCTCCCCTTCACCTCCATATGCTTTATTGTTTAGTTAGTGTTATTAAGGGCGTCCCAGTCTTAAAGAATAGGTGTCAGTGTCCCTGGCCGAAGGGGAAGAGCGCCATCTATTGACACTCCCATGGCACAGGAATCTCAGAAAGAGACAGTTTGCCTATCTTTGGGGTGTACACCACAGATGAGATTGGAAAGGAGCATTGGTCATGTTAACACTTTGGGGGTTTAAACCAAAAAGTATTATGTTCCCTATCGATTAATCTGACAGCGGTTAGCTCAAGTAAAAGAAATGGAAACAATCATTAGTAAATAGAGACTAGGACTTATCTGAATGCAGTCTGGTAGAGATTTTCTTTTCCCAGTGATGGTCAGCAGTCCGAGGAGGGTAGTTCCCAGAGGTTGATCATGAGGCCAAGACCCCATCCTGAATTTTGCTGTCCAGGTTGGAGGGAGCTCCATCTGTCAAAGTTCATGAGGGGCCCTATAACCAGATCGCTGTCTTCACTCGGTGCAGTCCTCAGAGTAGGTTTCCAGAGCTGGCTACCTTCAGGGTGGATTTGTCCGATTCCTTTTGTGCTTCGCTACGTAAGGTAGTTGCAATTTGTAGGATGGACTTCTTCCCTTGTCGTCTGCATCTCTCCCGCTGCCCCTTGCTCCATATTTGTTGTGCTAACTTAGACGCTGTCATGGCTTTCTTTTCATTTTGCCCCAGGTTAACTTCAATTTTACGTTTCCTCAGTTCCAGGATGGCCTCGTCTGCCGATTCAAAGGTCTGGGCTCCCTGCTCGAAGTGGATCGTCAGCTTTGCTGGGTAGGGGGTTCTGAAGCATAGGCCCACCACCTTCAAGGCCCTTGACACTGGAGTGTATTGCTTGAGGCGTTGCATGATTTCTGGGGCATAATCGTTCTCAAAGAAAAGCCTGTTGGAGCCATGCATTACAGTCCCTTGTTTCCACGTCAAGTGGAGTATTGTCTCCTTCTCTTGGAACTTAAGGAAGCGGACCAAAATTGTTCAGGGGCGAGCTCCAGGGCCTGGTTTTGGGCCTAATGTGCGACGCGCCTTCTCGATATCCAGGGAGAGCGGCTCAGGAAGATGGATAACATCTGTGAGGAGTTGCCTTACAAAGCAGAGCATATCATTCCCTTCAGCGCCCTCTGTAACACCGGAGATGCGTATATTATTACGCCTATTCCGGCTTTCTGCATCTTCAGCTCATGCCTGCAGGCCCTGGACGTCCTGATGGAGCTGCAGCAGAGCACGTTCCGTATCCTCCATGTGGCGATCCACCTCCGTAGTATGTAGCTCAGGATCCTCCTACTGTTTTTCCAATTTGGCTAAGTCGTGCGGATTGCCAAGACTGTGGAGCGCATCTCTTTCCTGAAGTCCCATAGTTCTTTCAGAACCAGGGACATCTGCTGTTGGATCGTGCTCAGGGGAGGTTGCTTAGATCTGGATCTACCCCCACGTGAAGAAACCAAGGCCCTGGAGCCCTTGCTGCCCGAGTCCACCTCCGACAATTCGCCTGGATCTCAGTCTGCTTCTGGGGCCACTTTGGGATGGTCACCTCTCTTCGCCATTCTCTATATCCTCCACTATTAAAAGAATTGAGTTTTCGTTAGAAAGCTGCGATTATTGGAGGATTTGCTTGGGGGAATGTGGAGCCGATCGAACTAAGCGCCCATTAAGGTCGTGACGTCACTGGAAGTCCCATGCCAAGTTATTCTGATGTGAGCTAAGACGTTCACCTCATGCAGTGTTATGGGTGTACCAGTTTCTGTTGCCCAACATCTTAGGCCAGTTACATTTAGCCATTTTATTGATTTGCTTCTGTAGTTATTTCCAGTTTGATGATGTGCTTGCTGAACCCCATACAGTTCAGAAACAACCATGACCACTGCCGTGAAAATGTAAGTGTGCCACCATTCTCTACGAGCATTTTGGGATGTGATGTTTAAACAATGCCAGTAGCTATCACTGTTAAAACACAGCTGTTGACAACTGTCTCCCTCTCCTCTGAGTGACTTCAGTCATTCTCAGTTCCATTTTTTTTTATTATTTTTTCCTTCGGACTTTCTTTATGCACCCTTTACCATTGGCCTCTCTCCAGCGTGGTCGTGCGGTATACTGGAACTAACTATCCAACCTGAAGTCCAGATAACCTCTCTTTGGCGGGAAGGCACCCCCTCTCCAGGTGCAGCCACCCTGACCCATTGGCTCTGAGTCCCCCGAGGAAGGACCACCATACTCCTTACCGATGCTCTATCTATAGTGCTGGAAGGGCTGCGGACAGGAGGAGGGACAGGAGCAGACGTCCTGGTGCTCAGCGTAGGACGTGGGTCCGCAACCTCTAGACCCGTCTTCACCTACCAATTGAAGGAGGATTTTTTTCGTGTGTTCCCAGTAGCATGGACATGCAATGATGTCCAGCGCAGGTGCGCTCCTGCACCCATCTACAGGACATTCGCCACTGTCACCATACCCCCCCCCCCCGTAGCGTGCACCATGACAGCTGAGCCCGAGTCTCCACTAGGGGCCACCAAAGTTGTGCAGCGCATACAAACTCCCCTGGGAAAGGAGGCAGCCCAAGCCAAGTCTGCACCACCCCCCGGTCGATCCCCGGTGGCCCGAGCTTGATCCTGAACCTGGCTCGCCGGCATGACATGAGGTGTGGAGTCCAGTGTCTCAACCCTCTGCACGACCGGGCCGGCTTCTCAGTTCCATTTTGATGCCCTTCAGTAAGAGGGGTAGACAACCACAGGGGTTGATAGGCAGGGATTTGGGCAGTGTTTCAGCATCAGGGTTCTCTTTTAAGACGCTTTTACACACAGGTTTATGTAATGGAATAACTGTTACGGAAACAGTATTCCGTTACATTCCTTGTGTGTAAAGTGCATCTGTTTCATTCCCTTGGTGAACGTTCGTCCAAACCGCAATCTCTGCTTCTCATGGTTTGCACCAACATGTTTCGTTTCATCTGGCTGTGTAAAACAGCCATTCTGGTAGCACTGTAGAAACTGCCATTAGAGCAGCAAACTCTGGGGGAGCCGAAACAAATGGAGGCGGGATTGGCTGGAATACTCGCAGGGTGTAAAAGGAAACCAGAACGCAACAGAGTACAATGGCGCCACACAGGTAACGCATATTTCATTTTAAAAACCTGTGTGTAAAAGCGCCTTTAGTTCAACAGGGTTGCCTGTTTTACAGATTCTAACAGTACTCTCATTAATTTTTACTTTTATGCTCAGACTCGTAAAGTCTGACAGTGTTCATGATGCCTTGCTGATAAGCATACTGCCAGATTTCAAAATGGACCTTTGAAGCATACACTTTGTACGGCACTCTTTTTTTGGGGGTAGTACGCGCAGAAAATTATTTTATCACTGCTTTGCCATCATTCTTAAAATACCAGCAGTGATGCTCAGACTCTCGCCATCCATGTCCCCAGTCTGTGGTGCAGTAAAGTCACGCTTTATTGCTTAATTTGGGAGAGTGCTGAGCCAACGAACCAAGGACATTGTGCTGCAATGCTGTAAGGCAAACAGACTTAAAGGAGTTCGAGATTGAGCAAAATAAGTGATAAGCTGGCCATATTCGACATTGACAGTTTAAAGAAACTGAATATCTGATCATCGCAGACAGCCGGTAGCAGAGTGCAGTGTAAGTTTGGCGCAAACACAGCAATGATCAACTGAAAACGATATAAACTTTACGTGATTATTTATGGTTCTACAGTATTACAGACCTTTTCTCTTGTCGGAGGTGCAGTTCTAGAGCATGCACTGTTTCCTCAAGGCTTTTGAACATAGCTGGTCAACTTTAACATGTATTCCCAGCAAATGAAATTCATAGCTTTTACCACTCAGTGATGAGTGGAGAAAGATCAGTTGGCGTGCTGGCATGGTGATTCTGATCTTTTCCTAATCATGACATTATAGCAGATAAAGAAGTTATTTTGCAGTGCTGCGCAGAATTTAGGAAAAGTCCAACTAACTCTCTAGAATTCCATAATAAGTAGGATTCTGCAGGAATTCCAGTGAAGCGAACAGATGAATTTAATCAGAAATGCATCCATGTGCTTCCTAATGGCCCTTACACACCTGCCTGGGGATTCCATCTGCTGTTTTGATGGTCAGTTGTCTGGAAACTCTCAGAATTCTGCAGTTTACATTGATTTCTCGATGTAAATTGTTGAAAACTATGCCTCCGTTTTTACGGTAAAGCAAGCTTTATTTTCTGTGACTCACTTCACAAACCAGGGATTAGAGCATTCATAATTTACGGTTCAGAATTCTGCAGAATATGCCGGAAATTCAGTCCAGCATTTCAGAAGTGGAATGGCAGTTCGGCTGTAATTCCACCAGTGAAAATTCTTCTGCAGTTGTATTAGCAAATGTCCCAAGGATTCAAAAAGAACAAATAGTTGAGTCCAACATCTTGTCACGAAGTCTTTAGCTATCTTTGGTGCAGAGATTGGGTAGGTCCCAACTGCTGCAGCTGACTTGATTGGGTGTTGCACTTAACCATTGATCAGTTTTTAACTTCTTTGGATGGGGATAGCAGTGTAGCCTAGAGATTAGTATAACGAGCTATGAATGGACTTGGTACATCCAGCGGATCTGGATTTGAGTTCCACAACCTCCACTTGTATACTGTGTGACTCTGAGCAAGTCACTTAACCCCCCCAGTGCTCCCAGTTCTCCCCTGAAAACTGGCACGTGTGCCTAGTGGGCCTTGCCCGGTTACCAAAGACTTTATAAAAAAAAAAAAAGAGGATTTTTGATATGCTTTTTCGGGTGAAAGTTTTCTACTGTGCTTCATTATGCCTTATATTTACTGCAGCTTACAGTCACTGCATTAGTGGCTACAAGACAGTTTGCTTCTATGGGAGTCATCTTCCAAGTACTGCTTAATTCTCAATTCCCAGTCACAAAGCTATTGTGTTTGTAAGCCCCTTCTCATCCTTCCGCTCATTCTGCCGTACCTACTGACTATTGATAAATTTCAGCTGCATTATTTTTCTAGAAATGCAATGACAGTGCTTTGCTCTCGCTGGGGAACAAGAAGCATTTTTGTCTTTCAGTGGAAGATAACTGCTTCCTGTTGAGATGAGTTTCTGTTTACAAGGGATGTACATTGTACAGGGGCATGTCAGTGTCTCTGGACAAAGTTGATTTATAGCTTCATCAAATGAAATTTGTCTAAAATCTGCAACACTGTAATCAAAAGCAGTGGCATGAACTTTATAACCCATTTTCATATAGTTTCCCATGCCAGGCACTGCTGTTTTGTTAAATCTCCCAGTTTCCATTCCCAGTGAAATGCTACTTGTGCAAAAGGAAATGTACTGTGGCGTTCAGGGTGACATATCATGGTATTGTGTGATACTATAGTTCTGTGCAGTACGAAGGTGTTTTACATGTTTCTATGTAAGACACAGGGTGGAAAGTGTATCTTCGTATGCGGTACAGCTCTTAGAAACATCGAAAAAATACAGGTTGGCAGATAAAGATCAAGGGTCCACCCAGTCTGCCCAGAAAAAAATTCCTGCCTATCCCTAGACCTACTTTCTTATTGGGGTATTTAACCTAATTCCACATCTCTGCCTCACTTCTGCTTTAACAATCAGTTTGTCAGAAATGCTTCGATAAGAGCAGCCTCTTTTGTAGGAGCTGAACTACAACCAACAGTTGGACAACTTGAAAATTGTTCCTGAAGTACTTCCATGGGTCTTGTGATCCACCCAGTGGTATTTACCACTCGAATTAGAAATTTGTTAGGCAGTAGTCATGTTCTTCTGTGCTCATGTTTACATTTCATAATCTGGAGATGTATAATAAACTATCAGTTTTGTTTCTAATAATGGAACAAAAATTAAGGAAGTTTTTGTAGAATTTTTTTTTTTTTTTTTTTACAGAACCTTTTGGAAATAACCTTGTATAGCAGTGCATTTTCAGCATATATTCTTTACTGTTGGTCTGTAGCCTATGCAGTTGGTCTGATTTTTAACACAGCAAAAAAAAAAATCTGTATGGCCTAATATTTGATGCAAAAGCAGTTAAGTAGATGACTAGACAGTTTGTTCAGAGCATTGCTCTGCTGTATAAGTTTGTTATTTTCAATAAAAATAAAGACATAACAGCCGGCCCAGTGGTGCTAAGGGCAGAGGCACTGGTGTCTCACTTCTCCCATGCCGGCGAACCATGTATGGGAATAAGCTCAAGTGGTTTGGGGGGGGGGGATTGAGCGGCCTTCAGGCAGCACTCTTCTCCCGTATTGGGGAGGTAGGCATTCCTGGCACTTGACTGCCACCGAGTGGGGGCGCGATGGTAGTGCCGGGCAAATGGGGGACCTAGCACTTGGATGGGGTGGGTGGATTGTGATCAGTGCCAGTTATGGCATGCATACATGCCTCCAGACACATGCATGACCGTGTCGCCGGGTTCTCGGGGAGTAAGGGGAGAAAAACTGAGGAAAACAACCCTGGAGACAGGATGGCAACTGACCCGCCCCCTGGCGGGCGCTGCACCAGGTGACCATGCACATGCCACAGTCCTGTGACAAGGTGACGGCGGAAGGCGAGTCACGGAGGAGCCAGGTGGCGGGGCTTGGGGGGCGGCGGTTGGAATGAGGGTCTACAGGGTGAACAGGAGCGGAAAGAGAATATGGAGAGAAAAGGAAAAAAAAAAGGAAGATGTAGAAGCATGTTGCTACACAAGTTCCTTATTGCTCGATATTGACATTGGATAAATTCCAGACACATCCAGCCTGTACTGGTTTGAAACTGCATACTGTATGTGATTGTGGTGCAACGGTACTGGCACAACACATAAGGAGATTAATGTAAGATGCTCAATAAGTACACATTTTGACTAAATGTAATTATGTGAACATTTACTAAAGTTTCTGTAAAAGAATGCTTTGATAGTCTTAAAAAATGAAAAACTAAACTCCGTTCAACTTGAAAATCTTCACTTGACTTCCTTTCTGGAGTAGATTGTTTCTATACAACTACCTTCCCTGCCATTCCAGCAGTTACTATATACTGACCAGGCTAAATGTTTTCCCCTTTGTTTTTGCCCGTTCTCCACTGTGACCCACCTCTGCCAGAATACCTCCCAGCCTTATCCGCTCCATTGTCTGCCACTTACCTGGTTTCCAGAAGGTCCACTGAAAGCTTGTACCCGCTTGAGGGTATTTCCTTCATGGTGGGCTCCCTTGGGAGTGTCAGCAGCCATGACCTCCCTTGGGCCCATCTGATGTGTGGGAGACTAGTGGGTAATTGGGAGCAGTGGACCTGAGAGAGACGGATTCATGCTGCTTCAAGTTGTGACTTACCTTCCAATTATTTATTTAGTTAGTTTTTGTTGACCAGGTAAGTGCACTAGACAAATTCTGCCTGTTTTCAGGCACGACCCGGGGGGAAGGGGATACAGATGAATGCTAACTAACCTTGAACCAGATTAAGCTGTTGGTGGTATTTTTAGTGTATGGGGGAAATTCCCCTACTCGTTTCAAGAAGTGCCATGGGATCTTTAACATCCACGTGAACTACCACCAGAACAGGCAGATGGGACCTCGGTTTAATGTCTCATCCAAAAAAGTCTCCTCAGGAGTGCAGCACCCCCTCTCATGCTGTACTAAAGTGTCAGTATTGGAATTTAACCCAAGTGCATGGTGTGGGGATAGAACCCACAGCCTTCTGATATCCCAGCCTCGGAGGCGAGTGTGCAACCTGCTATTATCAGTCTTCCATAAAGCCCCACTGTTTGATCTTAGAACTGGAGGCACTAGGACCCTATGGCAGTTAGAATTTTGGAGCAGACACGCACCGCGTGCAAGACATGGAGTATAGTGCATTGCACATCAATAGCATAGATAGTGGTGCTGGTTCCCAAAACCTTAGTTTCTTTTTTCCTGCTGTCCAGAGTACTCCTCGTCGGGCAAACAGAACTTGGTTTTGCCCGCATAGGCCTCCACGTTTGTGTTTGTATTTATCTTTCTTTTATGGTACACTATTTCTGTACTGAGTGTATGCATTTTATTTAGTTGTTCTTGGCACCATCGCAGTGTCAGAGCTAAAAGTTTCTCTTTGCCCCACATAATTCGACGACTAGTTCATTTGCTGACCAGTATGTCTGGTAGTGTGCCTGTTGAGGCCAGTTACTTTGGCAACAGGTCTGTTCTCAAACAGCCACTACTCTGTGTGTTAAGTGTTCTGGTACCAGACAGCATCACACTCAGGAGGATAGGAGGATAGGCTGTCCTCCCAGAGTCGTAAAAAGTTATGGTTCCAGCCTCATTTACACTCGGCCTTGGACTCCTGGGACTGCTTGATTGCGAGCTCGTACTTCCACAATGATGCAAGGGTCTCATTCTGGTTCTTGTCATTCAGCCTGTAAGCTGTTTGCTCCATGTAGGGGTGGTCGAGAACCTGTTGCCAGTCCTTACTCAGCAGTGCTAACACCTCAGTCTCTGACATCCCCACAGCCTATAGGGATGTCTCGGATGAGCAGTTTTACTATGAACTACAGGTCCCTCTGGGCATCGGCCACCTAGAGTCTGTTCTTGGACAGTCTTTTCTCTGGGAGGTTTTCTAAGGGAGAAACTGGGCTTTGTTTTTGTTTTGTTTTTTACTCAGACTCCTTCACTGCTATCTCTCAGTACCATGTGGTGCCGAGTGCCGTGCTGATCCTTCTTGAACAAACTTGTTTTCTGCAGATTGTTCTCTGGTGCAGACTTCACAGTGAGTTCCTCAGTGATGATGTTGCAGTGGCCTCAGTCAGTGTTGATGCTGCTGCTGGCATCGCTGATGGCCTTGGTACTGAGCTTCCCCAACTTCATTTTTATGCAGTTGCCATTGTTTCCTCCTGAGCAATGTACATCATTCACTTAGCTTGCATATTTTCTTGCAAGTCTGTATATTTTTTCATGCAGTGTGCAGCAATTTTTCACGTATCTTGTGCTAGTTTTATGTGCAGACCTGTTATTTGTTTGCCTTTGGCCCTTATGCCATTGACAAATCTGCATTCTTCTTGCCCATCTTGCATTATTTGTACGCAGCTCATTTGTTCATGCAAGTAATATATGCAGATGATTTCTTCATGCATTTTGCATTATTTTCACTAAATTTGTGACTCCTTTCTTGTACACTAGTGTAATATTGCAGCATGGGACATGGCAATACCAGGGTATATACCATGTATGGGAGAGACAGGCGATGGAAGAGGATGTGGGGTAGCCCTCTTTGTCAAGGAAGGCATAGAGGCACTAGAAGATGGGTCCATCAGTGGAGGAAATGGAATTGCTGTGTGACAGCTCACAGCCGCATCAGGAAGGAAGGAAGTTGAGCATGAGGGTGGCCAATAACTACTGGGACAGGGAAGGAGGATGATAGGGAACTAGGGGCAGAAATTGAGAAGGGACCGCAAAGAGGGGGATAGTTTTTGTGGAGAATCTCAAGCTACCTGACACATATTGGGAAATTGTAGCAGCCAAGAGCACCAGATGCCAGGCCTGCTAGATACTGCATGTTGCAGGACTGCCTGCTGGTGCAGCTGGTTAGGGAACCTACAAGAGAGACTGCCATTCTGGATGTGGTACTCACCAACTCAGAAATGGTAGGTGGAGTGCTGGTTGTGGAACCACCAGGGTCCAGCGACCATAACAGTATATGGCTTGAACTGACCATGGTATAAGTATACCTGTGTCAGAAGCACTGGATCTGGATGTTACAGAAGCAGACTTTAGTCAGATGAGGGAATTAGTAAGGGGCAGGTTAGCTGGAGTGGATGAAATTGGGGTGGAGAAGAGGTGGATAAAATTGAAAGGGACTATTCTTGAAGCAACCAAACAATACTTGAGAATGGTTACCAAGGGTAACAGGCACAAGAGACCAGTCTGGTGCTCTAAGAAGGTCAGTGAGACAGTGAGCGGCAAACACATTTTTATTTAAAATTTAGTGAGCAGGATAGGTGACTGAGCCAGTGCTCATTTCCTTGCGCAACCTGGGGTAGGGGATACAACAGGGAGTGAAGTGAAGTGAAATGAAACAGAGTGACAACAGTAGGTTCAAGAACGTGTAGATTTGTAAAATCACAGTACAAGTAAGGAATTCCAGAGAAAGACAAAAACAATGTGAAAAGTGTACATGAACGTTGGTTATGGGGTAGCCAGATCAAGAGCTAAGGAAGTGTGCTGCCAGTGTCAGGCATAACATGTACAAAACGGATGAGGCATAAAATTCAGATTACAGAGTACATTGAGTTATAGGCAAAAATGGGTAGAACAGGTAAAATAGCATGGGGGGATGGATAGGACATGGGGGGATGGAGAGTAACGCAGCATTGGAGTCCACCTTATTGTGTGTAGCAGTCAGCTTTTTATTAAGGTTGGCAACAGCTTTGTCCATTTTCAGCAGTTTATTTTCAGTGGCTTCACTGTTTTCTGCTACCTTCTCCCAGTTCTCATCCAGCTTCGCTATAGCATTCAGCAATGTGTAGAAGTGGTTGATCGCCTCAAAGGAGTCAAGCTTTCCGTGATTTAAAACTTGTTCCGCTGAATCTGTAGCAACAGCTAGAACTAATAGCAAATCTTCTTTTGATATGGGACTGGGGCCAGTAGATTCCGCCACAGCCATAGAACCTGCTACCAAGGGAATACTCGAGTGTATGCCTAGGTAGTGGTTTAGTGGGCCTGTGTGTTCTTGTTTCTCAGGCTGAGTTGAATCAGAAGGGGAGATGTGGCTTCTTCGTGTTTTTCTCTCCTCTCTCTCCAAAACTTTACCCTTTTTTTTTTTTTCTTCACAAATTTGCAAAGTCAGTTGAGAAGAGATCCATTTTATATCCTCAATAAAGACGTTTGGTAAACAGAAGTCGGCAGTTTTTGGCTTTAGCTGGGAACACGCAGCTAAGCAACTAGCTTAGCAGCCTCCTTCCTTTGACCCCAATGTCATTCTTGTATCTTCTGCCGGGCAAGTGTTTCATTCCCCAGGTTTTGACCATAATGGTCCAGGCTGAGGGTTGCCCAGTCACAGCAAATATTTGTTATAGTTCTTAGAATCTTGTTCTTCAGTTCCCTTTTATTCAGATTTTTGTTTGTAACTTGAGAATCAGTTGAACCACTTGCAACTTTCTTCCCTTTCAGGGCTGCCTGTTCTTCCCCTTCAGGAACCCTTCATGGATTATCCTAGTCCTAGTTCTGGTTCGACTAGTTAATGTTAATGGGACTGTTTTGTAGACATGTAGAGAATTGTACTCATGCAGAGCACTAGCTGGTGTCCTTCCTGTCGCTCACTGTTCCAACTGTATTGACCCCCCGTGGTCTTACAAGTGGCAGTCTTGCAGTGGAGCCCATGTCCCACTCTTTGTAGGAGTACAGCCCTCCTCTCCACTGGTTGCCCCTGATGATCCAGGCATGTTTTTTTTTGTTTGTTTGGTTTTTTTTTTCCCGAACCCGGCTCACAGGTGGCACCGCAGCAGCTGCTGCTGCGCTGACAGACTTGGCTAACCAGAGTACATGGTTACTTCACAGTACATTAAACCTTAAAGCAACAGTGGGATGAAACTGGGTAAAAAATGTGGCCCTTTTTTTCACTATAAAAGGTGCCACATATCTTCCAGTTTTATTTGGTGGTAACATTTTCTAGTTGGCCAAAAATCTTAGTATTTTATGTAAGTAATAAGCCACGACAGGGTGTGCATTATAGGATTTTAATGAATGCCTCTGGGGTGTTGTAAGGCATGTGGCCAAAGGCCGACTGTCCTTACACTCCTGGGAAGTGCAATAAAATCCTATGGTGAACACCCTGGAGGGACTTATTAGACTTATGAAATGGCTCTCAGTAGGCTTTTTAGAGAGGAAAATAAGATTTAGCACCTAACCATGCATTTATAGAGATTTTTCTTTTTAAAGTCTCTCTTCATCCCCACGCCAGAGCCCCACTTCGTCAGGAGGTGCACATGTGTCTGCCCCACTTCACCGTCCTGCCGGACTTCTACGGTGGACCCCATGGAGCCGTGGCTGTACCCCCCCAGGTGGGTACGAGGTGGGGCCCATACACCCGAGACACTTCTGTGTTTCGATGGTTCCCCGGTGGATCAGGCAGGCAGGAGTTAGTAGGGTCTGCACTTCGGCGCTCCTTCTTCTCGGCACTCCGGCATTGATTTTCCCTGTTCTTTGGGCATGGCGTGTACTCTGACGTCAAGGCGTTATCGCTGATGTCTACCATGCCTCAACCCTCTCTCTGTTCTCCGTTGCTTCTGTGCCTCGGCTTCTGCCAGAGGCCAGTCAAGCACCGAGGCTGGACCCCCTCCCCCACTGGAGAAGGTGAGCAATCCATGCGGATTAAGCCTTCCCCTGGCTAGCCACGGCTTGTTCCCGAACCCGGGTTGATGGTGTCGCAAGTGGTAGCGCTACCGCTGCGTCACCGGGCTGGCTGTTTATAGAGATTTAATGCACAGTTAGGTGATATCTGTCGGCCAATGAAATTTCTAGGTTTCTTCTTGCCATTTTATATCAGTGTTTTGATGTAGTCTTTTTTTTACAGGAAGAAAAGATAGCTACCACTTTTGGCTTAGAAATAGCTTTGTAGACCTATCAAGAGTTTGGATTGAGGAAAAAAAACCTCATGGGGAGCAGCATAGGAGGCACTTGGAAAAGTAGATTTGACAGGTATGCAAACATTTTAATCAGTTGTAGCTGAAACTAGCTTTTTGGAAAAAAAAATTGTGTTGCACTGCTGCTTTAATAAGTTCTTAATCACTTTTATTTATTTTAATTGCATCTTTTAGCAATGTTATATTTAGAAGTACTGAATGAATACTAACTTGTAGACAAGTTCTACTGTGAGAAAACACAGGTGGCATATGTGCTTGTTTATCTGTGTGGGTAAGAAAATCCAACAAAGTTCTAAACTGTGTTCTTAAAAGATTACATGCCAGTGTTTGTGACTCCATAGATAATCCTTTGAGTATTGTTTTTTTTTTTTTTTTTGCGATTTGTATAGCTTGTAATTTTCAGCCAGTCTGATAGTCATTTGCCTGTAATGAGGGCAGGTATTTCTTTCTCTCTAGTGTGCTTCCTAAAATATGTAACACTGCCATCAGAGTGCTTTTCAGACAACAGACGGTAGGTTTTTAATTGGGTTGCTGTGTTTATAATAATGGCTTGCTTACAGCCAAACTAATGGTACCAGACAAGAGAGAGGCCCGAAGTTATTTTCTTTTTTTCAAGTTATAATTTTTCCTCCCCATCGCCCATACTATGACTACACCCTTTCTCTGAATTGGAGTGTGGGTGGGTGGCTCCTTGATAGGCCTGTAGGTGTTGCATAAATGCTGGGTGGCCTGGTCTCCATTTGGCTCCAGAGTAGGATTCTGGGGCTTGTATGCTATCTCTGGTCACATTTTCAGTGCAATGGGCTACTGCCACACCATTCTTCTGCCAGTATTTTTTTTTTTCTTTCTTTTGACTCAAGGTTTTCCTTTCCTTTCCTTTATTTTGCCGAACTTCTTTTACAGTGGGTTTAACAAAGGTAGTACAGGTGAGATTCGGCATCTTGTTTTCAGTAGGATCCTACTTCTCCCAGCTTTATGACTAGGAGAACTGAAGCACAGTAAGGTTAAGTAGCCTGTTCAGAATCACCCAGTGAATTTGATGCTTTGGTAGGATTAAACAGTTTAACTGATAGGTACTACTTCCCTACTGGCACGTCATTGACTCTGGTGTAAAACTGCACTATGTTTTCAAGAACACTAAGTAAGAGTGTGTGTATATTGCATGCGTGTGTGCATGCGCTCTCTCCAGTGGCAGTTCAGTAGCCCATTAATCTGTTATGGTCTTGGTCCAGTTCCTAGTGGACAGGTGTCCAGACCGCATCATTATTGGGAGAATTGTTTTCAGCAAGTCTGGCATCAGAGGCCAAGGACTAACAGGGCTTGGGAGTCTGAACTACTTTCTCGCCCACTGGAGGTTGTCCTTTCACATCAAGGGTGAGGCACATTGATGGAGCGGGGTGGGTAAACTTGTGCTGCAGAAGTCCGTATTGGGCCTGTAATATGGATACATGGAGGGCTACAGTTTGCAGTGCTGGCAATCGCACACCTTTTTTCAGCTTTGAAACCTGCCATTTAACTCGGTTATGACAAATCTGTTGCCTAATTGTTGAAACTCAGGGTCACTGTCTATTCTGTAGATGAAACCCTAATAAAGAAATTATGTGTTAGCCGGCCCGCTGGCACGGCGAGTAGCACTACCACTTGCGACGCCAGCGACGTGGGTTCAGTAGTGAGCCTGCGTTGCTGGAGGTCCGGCCTGGGGGAGGAGGATTGAGCACCCGACAGGCTGTTCTCCTTCTCCGGGAGGGGAGGGCTGTATCCCGCGTCGCGATACTGCCACTATCTGGGTGACCACGGGTGGTGCTGGTACGGTCGGGGAACAGACAGTAGAGGAGGGGCTGGCGTCAGCCGGAGACCTGAGCGGAGGCACGTCTCAGCATGCCTCTACCTCATTGGTCCCCCTCGAGTGCTGATGCCAGAGGGGGAGGAGACCAGAGCAAAGAAAATGTGCCCTGCTTCCGATCCAGGTGACGAGCCCCAGCACCACGTCCACAGGAGGAACTGAGGGCAGACTCCACAGTGCGCGCTCCCATAAAGTTCGGGGGAGGTTAGGGAAGGCCTCCTTTGCCCTGCCCGTAGGGTTATTCGGGGTCTCTAGAGGTAAGTGGTGCGAGTTGCACCTTAGAAGCAGACACCTTGGCTCTCTCAGTGGGCGTATCTGTGCGACGCATGGGGCTCCGAGAGAGGGACTAGTAGCAGAGTGTGAGTAAGGGACAAAAAGAAAGGGTAAGAAAATATGTATTTAACCTTTCTGTTACTGTTGGTTTTTCTGTTCTTGGTTCCTGTTGTTTCTGTAGTCAGCAGTTTGCATACAGGTGCAGTGTGGTGTACATCTGGTTCAACCTAATCCCTTCTGCAGTTACACTACTCATTTCAGATGTTTGCCATACTTGAAAATTGTTTGTGGTCAGTCTTTATATGCAATCTGTCTCTCTTCTTGTCCTTACAGTTACCGACATATTAACAATATTATGTCCCCAGTGGTTGATTGTCCCTTTTAAAATTTATTTAACCAAGTTCTTATCCCTTAGGTAAATATCTATTTGTCCACTTTCATTTATCCACTTCATTCTGATGTACGTGTTGCATTCCCCTTATTCCTAAATGGCTCCCCATATCTATCTATGTGTCTCACGTGTGTGTGTGTGTGTATATATATATATATATCTATCTATGCAACAGGCGTGGACTCGGAAGCCGCTGAATAAATTCATTTATTTTCACCTATGTTGAATAAATTTAGAATTCTAGATTTATTCAGCATATGTTGAATAGACGCCCCCTGTCAATCGAAGCTTTTGTTCACTTTTTTGACAAATAAATGAGAATAACTTTAAAACAAAAAATGATAGCATGGTACTATGAGCATGAAATTTGTACTGCACACAGATATCTACAAAATAGTGAGGTTATATATTATATATTATATATCTTTTCGCTTTCTTATTAGCAAAAAACAGCAGAAAATTCTAATCCTTTACTTTTTTGACAAACAAATATGAATAACTTTAAAACGAAAAATGATAGCTTGGTACTGTGAGCACGAAAGTTGTTCAGCACAAACATATCTACAAAATGAGTGGTGTGTCATTTATAGATACCTTTTTAGTTTTTGTTAATTAGCAAAAATCTGCAGAAAACTTTTTTTTCACTTTTTGGACGGCAAATGTAAATAACTTTAAAATGATAGCATGGTACTGTGAGCAAAACATTTTTTCAGCACAAAAATATCTACAAAATGAGTGGTGTTTCATTTATATATACCTTATAGATTTTTATAATTAGGAAAAAACACCAGAAAATTCAATTTTTATTCACTTTTTTTGACAAACAAATGCTCCCCCCCCAAAAAAAAAAAGTAAAAACGAAAGAATTGTGCATTAAACTTTTTCATTATGTACTGGCCATAATATAAAGTTGGAGCACCCATAGCAAGCGCTTAGCAATCACTATGCTAAGCGGAGCTACAGTGGGAAAACCACAAAAAGTCCATGTAAGTGTACATTAAAAATTAAATAAACAATTTAAAATAAAACTCCTTGCACTATCCTAAAGGATCCTTAGTGCATAAATTGCGTATCAGGGATCTTGTGTAATATATGATTTATTTTCACTTGTGCTGTTTGACCTTGGGCACATCACTCATGACTTATGCCACTCGTGAGGTTACCCAGTGTCAAACAGCTCTTATGACAATAAATCATATATTCCACTGGTCCGTTACATGTGTATATGTATATATATATATTTGTGTGTGTGTGTATATGTATGTATATATATGTATATATGTGTATATATATATATATGTGTATGTGTGTGTGTAATAGGTAACCCACTCTTAGGTGTGCAGTTGCGCTCTGATACGCACTTTTGGTGTGCGCCAGCCACCCAAGGCGTGTGTGTATATCAGAGCGTGTCCGCTCACAGTAGAGTGGGTTATCTGTCTTATAAAATGGCAAAATTGTTTTGGAGGGGGGTAAAAGTGCAGGTGTGCGGTCGCGCTCTGATATACGCATGGTCATGTGATGTGTTTTATACAATCAGAACTTTGGATTGGATATTAATTCTTTATCCGTTTTAGAAATAAATATATATACACACACACACACACATATATACATACCTATATTAGGGTTGGTTCAGTCTTCACTTCTGTGTTAAACTCAAACATTTGCACTTTAATGACTTCAACTGTTTTACTGATTCTCATGACATTTTACATGCGCCACCAGGGCCAAAGATCTCTTGATGTGGCAAGTTTCGTTCCAGTCGGATGCATGGCTGTGGCTATACGAGAGTGTCAAAAAATGTGAAAATTACTGTTTTTGGTGAATTTCATTGGTGCACCACTGCACGAAAATAGTGTGGAATTTCGGTCTGAAATTTTTAGGTGCAAAGGTCTTGTGTCACAGATTTGCCTCTTGAAGGTTTGGTGAAAAAATATTAATCCGTTCCAAACTTATTACATTTCAAAGTTTTCCATTATTTCCTATTGGACCAGTTAGATGTCTCAATCGAAATAGGAAGGATTGTTTGTCGCAAATGCAGAATCCTTTTTCAAAAATGCGGCATCTTTTGCCGCAAATGTGGAATCTGTCTTTGTGCTGTTGCATCTTGTTTTCAGTTAGCGGTGACAACAAAATTAAATTACTAAAAAAATAGAGAGCTTTAGTAAACACCAACAGTTGTGTTTACCTAATCAGGGCCCATCAAATCCGATTCTGGGGTTGCTTTTCCATAACTTATTTAGAAATGTTTTGTTTTTGTTTTTCTCACTCGGAAATCCTTTTTTTTTTTTTTTTTTAACTTTATGTTTATTATTTTGTATAAAGCATCATACAGATAAATGCGAGAGTAAGACATTACATTAATGTTTACAATCGATGAGGTCGCCACTCCTCTTAATATACACAGACTTTCTGACTTATTCCTTTTGATACATCAATGGGGGAGTGTCTAAATACATTCTTCGAACCAAAAATATTCCACTTTAGCTGCTATTAAGCCCATGAGCTACTTGGCATTAAAACATCTCCCCATATAACGTAAAGATTCTATAATATTAGGTCACCTGAACAGCAGGAGTGACCTTATCATGCCATGACTTCTTAATTGTGCACTTTCAGTGCTTTCCCTTTGTTTTATGCTGCTAATCAGATTTTAAGTACCACCATCTTTATATTCATCTAGAATCATCATTTGTGGTAGCTTTAACCCGTATGAGAGATATAACTCCACTAAACAAATATTGCATTAATCTATTCACCAAAAAAAAACAGTAGTGTCTTGAATTTTTTAATAGAAAAGGAAAAAGAAAATTAAAGTCTCTGATATGTCCCTCCGTAATGCAGTATGAGTTACAGTCCAGTTTTTAATCCGGAATACGATGCCATTTTTAAACGTAAGTTAGTGGAACATTCACCCTTTCTATCATTCAGGTTTGAAAACTGAGTATGTCCATACCCTTCAGATATCATCGTCTTCTCCATCCGATGATTCTACCTCTGGTCTGCGTCTGCTGCGATCTTGATGTACGTATTTCTGACTCCATTTAAGAGCCTCCCTTGGGTCAGAGAAGATATAAGTTTTCCCTTCATGTACAGTTCTTAAGCGAGCTGGAAATAACATGCCGTGATGTATTTTGGCCTCTCGGAGCACAGCACGAACCCCTGCAAAATTCTTTCTTTTCTGACGCGTTGCATAACTAATGTCCGGGAACATTTGCACTGCTTGACCCTCACATATGAGAGGCCCTTTCTGTCTCGATAGCGCCAGTAGGTAATCTCTAGAGCCCATACCATCAGTGACCAAAACCACCGTGCATGGTGCTTCCAAGTCCATCGGTCTTCCCCTTGGAGTTATTCGATACGCTTTTTGGGCATTTTGAAGTTTTAGGGTTGTTTGGTCTCCCAGTTGTTGCGCAAACCAGTCACTGAGAAAGAGTAATAAATGATCACCCTCGACATCTTCTGGGATCCCTATTAGGCGAATGTTTGCCGCTCGTACCTGATTTTCCAGGGTTTCGATTCTAGACTTGAAATGGTTCATTTCTTTTGTCATTGACGAGACTGTCCCCATTGCGTCTGCTTTGCGAGTCGATTCCACAGCTGATGTTTGTATGGCCTCAAGGTTGGTTTCTAAAGCAACCACACGGTTTGTTAAACAATCAAATCTCTCAGCCAACCCTGCTGCTGTAGAGATAAGTCTGTCTATTTTTAGACCCAATGTTTGTAGGGTTTCTTCCTGCGATTCAGTCGCTTCATCCCCACGGCCTTGAGCTGAGCGCGTGGCGTGAGCAGTAGAGACTGTCTTACTTTTTGCTCCTGAACCATGCAATTGATCCTTACGAGGGTTGCCCATCTTATTGTAGGCAACTTCCGATGGTTATTACTCTAGTTTCGTTTCCTTTTCGTTTCTAGAAAGGCGTTTTAAGAGTTAGTGATCTCTTGAGTTACTTTGCTGTCTAAAGTTTAGCGGCCATCTTGCTCGGGCTCCACAGCGCCCCCCCGGAAATCCTTTTTTGCAAACTGCGGAAAACAAATACCGTGAAACAGGATATTTTTCCACACTTTGCGATAAAGGATTTTCTTTCTCCACAAATAGCGGAAAAGGATTCTTCTTCTTTGCAGTTTGCGATAAAGGATTTTCTTTTTATGCAAATTGTGGAAAAAAGGAACAGCGGAAAAGGATTCTTTTCGCAGTTTGCGAAAAATGGTTTTTAAGAGAGCTGTTTCTTTGTCAATGGTCTGAAATTGTCAGGGTACAAAGGGCTTGCCCCACAGATGTGCCTTTTGCTGGTTTGGTGAAAACCTATTACATTGCTCTGGAGTTCTGTGGGGTTAGAATTTGCTTTGTTTCCCATAGGATGACAGGGCCCTGCGCGCCTACATGCGAATAGAGATACCATTAAGGACTGATGGGAGTGCAGGGCCCTGTGCTCCTACAGGGAAATAGGCATACGTTTAGAATATCTCATAAATTATGGATGGATGGCACTGTGTGCTCCCACTCGCAAATATGAATACCGTTATGGAGTGATAGTGCAGGCCTTATGCACAGATGGCAGGTCCTGCACTCCTACATGCAAATATGCAAAGGATTATGGAGTGATGGGATGGCCCTGCGCTCCCACAGGGAATTAAGGATACAACTACAATCTTTCAAAAATTATGTCTGGTTGGGAGCACCTACGATTATACTATCTCAAAAAGTTAAGAAATTATGTAAAAAAATCTTTAATGCATCCATTAGGGTTCCAGAGACCAAAGTTGGGAAATGCAGTCTTAGGGTTTGGTCTTAGGTGTGCCTTGGGGTCGTGAACCCTAATGCTCACCCCGTTTCTCCTATACTGTATCCATCTTAGATTACTTACTCATGGAATGGGGTGAGCGTTAGGGTTCACAACCCCAGTGCATACCCCCAAGCCTGTTCCTGCATGTAGGATGGGGTGTTAGGTTGGAAACCTTAGCATTTGTCACTGGAACTCTAGTGGATGCCTTAACAGAGTTTTTTTGCAGAGATATATTGTGATATATACACAAATATATATTCTTCGCAAAAAAAACTTTGTTAATGCAGTAGTTAGGGTTAAAGCGACAAAAGTAGGGAAATGTGGCGTTAGGGTTTCCAAACCTAACACCACACCCCCACCCTGCAGGCAGCGACAGGAAAAACCATTCTGTTTTCACCTCTCTTGCATCTCTGCAAATCAGGCGTTGGGTGTGCCTTGGGGTTATCAACCCTAATACTCACCTAATTCCATCAGAAAATAAGATGAGATGAGTACAGAAGGATATACTATGGTACCCCTAAACTCAGTAGCCTGAGTCTCGGGATACCGATCCTACTGGCCCGAAATGCATACTCCCGAATCAATCAGATGCCCGAAAATACTGTAACCAGGGGTCGGGTTGATGTTATTTTTTGTTTTATTGGTGCTGTGCAGCGCCTCCATATTGTATCCCACTACCTGGCTCGGCATTTTGGCTAGGTTTGACTTCTAGTCAGGGGCACCTAAGTAACTCTGGACACAGGAAGCAATAACTGTAATGTCCAAACCAGGAGTGGGATTCTAGAGTGTAGCTTTTATTCACAACAACAACAGAATAATAAAGCATAGATGGACCACCATGGGGCTACACTCCCTGGTAATGCAGATATATGGAGACCAGAACACATCTTCTTACACACTTTAACCCTCAGGATCTGAAACACACCGGCTCTCAGCCCGAACTTGTACTCTTCTCTGGATTTCCCTGGTGTGGCACATCCGGCCAGCACTTGGACTACTTTCCATAAGGCATGGATATTTATTGGTGGCTCCCTCTACCACCCGTGAGCACATCCTGGCTCCATAAAGGGAAAATCTTCCTAATCCCACGTCTGGGTACTTTCCACGAACATTGGCCAAGTGCCCGGAAGAAAGCTATAGGTGCCCAGAGTGAACCCATGGAGGTAAATCTGGTTACTCCAGATGGGGGGTCTCCCACCTCTTGCTCCCAAATCTATACCCGGCCATCCATTTGGAATCAACACCTTTCTGGAAACACACTGTTGTAGAGTGCTGTCTCGAAATGTATTTCGTACTTCACTCTATTCTTCAAAATCTGATATGCTGGCTTGTAATAATCTCTGAATGGCTATGTCCATCCCTGTAGACCCCCACTGTACAGATTACATTTTAAGTCACACACGCTACTGTAGTACTGTACTTGGCTGTCCTTCCTTGCCCTCACAGTAACAGATACTCTACACACTGTCTGGTGAAAACATGGGCTCTATTTAGAGCAGGCTCACCCACTGGTTTGCAGGTGCTCCAAGGTTTCTGACAAAGCAAACTACTTCTTGTGCCTCAGCACTTGAACAACAAAAACGACAGGCAGCTTTCCCTCTTCAGCAGGGCCAGGGGATTGCCCCTGAAATTGCTGTCTCTCTTTCCCCCCATCCCTCCTGGGATGGGGCACTGGAACAAACTGGGAGCGGTCTCTACCACTACCACTGGAAACCCCAACACCACATTTCACTACTTGTCATTTTAACTGTAACTAGCGCATTAACAAAGTTTTTTTTGCAAAGAATTAGTTTACTTTTTGAGATGGTATAATTTTATCCTCATTTGTCTGTGGGAGCACAGGGTCCTCTGTGCCCTGTGCTCCCATCCCTCCATAGATATGTACATATATGTAGCTATGGAGGGCCCTGCCCTTTTATTTGTGGTAAAACAGGAATGAAATTGTCAACATAGCCTTCTTATTACCCCACTTTATAAACCTGGTAATGAACTTCTGAAATTCCTGCCAAAATGTGATTCTGTGCCACCACAACGCCATTGTGCACCACAGGTACAAAAACATAGTTTAGTCAGGGTTTGAAAAATAACAGCTGTCATGTTACTGAGGCGGTGTAAAAAGATGGTTCTGTTGAAAATTTGGGGTCAAAATATTTAAAATTGCCAAAGTTACAAAAATATACAAAAATTTTTGTTTGAAAGAAAATTTCACGTGAAATTTTCGTACGAATAATTTTCGTATGAAATTGTCATTCATACGAAACTTTTCTTATGAAACTTTCATCCCCATAATATTTTGTACAGCTAGCAGTGGGATTAATCGATCCAAGCGCAGTGCCAGGATAGACATGTAGAATTTATAGTAAGCATTGAACACAGAAATCGATCTGAATGAGGGACAAAGTTTGGGGTTTTTGCCTAGTTTGGGGATAACTGATATGGATGCAAAGGATCAGGTTGGGGGTGTCCCCCATCAGAACTGTGTTCATGGCCTTCAGCAGCACTGGCAGAGTTTGTTCCATGGTGCTTTTATAATATTCCATACATTAGTTGTCTGGACCCAGGGCTTTCATAATCTTTGATCCCCAAATCACTGACTCTAGTTCCTTTTCTGTGACCGGGGCCACTAGCAGAGCCCCATGGTCATCTGGGAGGTGCGGCAGCAACATGGAGGCCAGGAACACCTTAATCGCCTCCTTTGAGGCTTTCTGCTCAGGGGTGTATATGTCCAGGGGTTTTGTATGCTTGTCCCCTCTTTCAGGGTGAAGGAAAGGCATGGCGGTGGCCAGCCTCTGCTGTTTGTGCAGCTGGTAAGCTAAGAGCCATGATGCTTGGGGACCCACCTTATGAAAACACTGTCTTAAGAAAGTTGAAGCTATTTGTCATCAGTAAGCAGAGGCATCCAGTTCTTCAGCGAATTGTTTCAGCTGAGGCAGGATTGACCAGTCCCCCTGCTGGTGCACATGTTGCAGGAAATGTAGATCTTACTTCAATAGGGCTCTTGTAGTAGGTATTCACAAATAGGACTAAGCAGCCAGGCATCAGGACCCCACAGAAAAATCTCTAACTAGCAGTCTTTGTCGGGGGACCGCCCCCACGTGAGGTGACCAGCATCAGCTGACGTCAGTATAAAGGGGCGGTCCCCACGCCGCCCTCCAGTTCTTTCCTGCTGTCGGCTTGCGAAAGTACCTCGTGGAAGAACAGCGCTCAGTTGTCTCGCCATTTGAGTATTATCCTTTTTTAGACATATATTTTGTTTCTGTCAAGGTTTGTTAAATTACTTCGCTGTGTATGTCTTCCCCAATGTCCTTGGAGTCTCATAAGAACAAGTGTAACTCATGTGGATCCCAGTTTCCCCACAAGGACGGCCATTCTCTCTGTATTTTTTGCTTAGGCCCGGACCACCGTGTGGAGGAGTGCGAGCACTGCTGAAAATTAAATTTTGCCACCCGGAAACGGAGACAGCAGTCCCTGGAGGCCCATTTGTTAAAAAAGAAAATGGCATCCATGGAAAAGAATTGAAGAAATTGAGGCAGGCCCCCACTTCTTCTGAGGGCCATCACAAAAAGAAGAGGGTCAAGGAGAAACACCAAGCCCGGGACTAGTCGTCCACAGCGGCCGCGACTTCGGTTGGAGTCTCATCCCTTCAGGTAACTTTCCTTCTGGGGATGCGTCCTTTGATGGCCGCCATGGTGATGTAGATTAAGCGGTTGACCCCCCACCCCAATGGGCTTGCGCTCAGGCCCACCAGGCGCCTCCGGGGATAAGGAGGCCTCCACTCCCACTACGGCCCCTAAAGCTTGGCCTGGCGGTAAGAGTGGTTCTGATAAGTCGGGCATTGGCTCCACTGATGTCCACCCGGGCATGGCTGATAAATTGAACATCGGCCCCTCCAACGACCACCCAGCTCGTGACCCCACGTCAGGCTTTGACACCACACCTGACATCCGGGAGTCGCCTCAGTGCACTCCGGTTGCGTTGCCCTCTGAGGTCCCCGCATCTCCTCCAGCTACCCCTCGGGAATCTGCTCTTTCCTCCCCGGCTGGGGTCGAGGATGCAGGGACGTTGCTGTCGGGGGTGCCCCCCCGACACCAGATAATCAGATGGTGGACACGGCAGGTAGGAGCTCAGCATTCGCCGTAGGCCTGCGGTGCCATGCCTGGCTCTGCATGTCAGGTTTGGCCCCTGAAGTGCAGACTGCGATTCATGATGCTCCCTTCAGGGGATCTGCACTTTTTTGGTTACGATGTCAAGGACATCATCACAGAGTTGCAGGAGAAGGGTTTGGCATTGAAATCTGTCTGGACAATGTATAAATCCTCCCAAGGGCAGAAACGTCCCTTTCGGTGCCAAAAACAAACACAAGCAAGACGCCCGAATAAGCGTAAAGCCGTGTTAGCAGTCAAAGCTCCCCCCAGCAAAAAGCCTCCGGAGTGCCGGCAACTGCTGTGACTCCCTGCCTCTCCCACTGCCTCTGTCAGTATCAGAGGAACTGGTAGGCGGGAGATTTTCCTCCCATCTGCTATGCTGGGAGAATATAACTGCAGATGATTGGATGTTTCAGCTGGTATCAGCAGGGCACTCTATAGAATTTATTGAAAAACCTCCTCGCAGCCCCCCCCTCCAAAAGTCCTCGTACTGCCCCCCTGCACCTTCAGTTGGTACTAGAGGAAATCTGCTCTCTTCTTTGGAAGGAGGCAATAGAACCCCCACCTGCAGGGGTCGAGTTACTGTTCCCATTTCTTTATAGTACCAAAGAAGACCGGAGATCTGAGACCCACATTAGATCTCAGCTCCTTCAATCAGTTTGTGGAATACAAACTGTTCTGAATGCTCTCGCTACTGAGTCATCTTCCCATGCTTCAGCCGGGACTGTGGCTATGCGCCTTGGATATGCAGGATGCATAGCTCCATATCCCCGTATGCCATTCCCACCGCAAATATCTCTGTTTTTGTTTTCAAGGGTCATGCTACCAGTTCAAGGCCTTCCCATTTGGGCTTTCTTCAGCTCCCCGAGTATTTACCAAATGCCTGGTGGTAGTGGCGGCCTTTCTGCTTACCAAGGGAGTTCAAGTCTTCCCCTACCTGGATGACTGGCTTCTAGCAGCTCCATCCTGGGAGGAACTCTTGCGCTCCCTTTCTCTCACCCTTTAAGTTTTCTCCAGCCTGCGTATCACAGTCAACTAAGCCAGGGTCCACCTGGTCCCTTGCCAATGGCTGCAGTTCATAGGGGCAGTGCTGGACATGACCCTAGGCAAAGCTTTTTGTCCCCGGACAGAGTCGTGATGCTTTCAAGTCAAGCTCACCTCTTGGGTCTCAGATGGGTCGGAGCCAGGAAAGTCCTTCCCCTTCTCAGGTTAATGGTGGCTGCCACCCCCACTATCCCAGTCTTGGGTCCCAGCGGGACCAGTCTCGAGACGACCTGGACTGCGAGGTCCTAGTGTCGGACCCGATGATCAGGGACTTGCAGTGATGGACGGTTCAGGAACACCTCAACCAAGAGGTCCCATTTTATACCAATTCCCCCCCACCCACAAAGACTCTGACGACAGACACGTCAGGGGCAGGCTGGGGTGCCCATCTGGGGTCCCACAGGACTCAGGGCAGCTGGTCTCCATTCAAGCAGAAGCTTCATATAAATGTACTCGAGCTGAGGGCAGCTCTCTGTGCCCTTCAGGCTCCCCTTCCTGTCATTCTTCCCAGTCATCTCCTGATCCAGTCAGATATGTGTGTAGTCTGGTACCTCAACAAATAAGGAAGAACTCGTTCCAATCCCCTCTGCCGGGAAGTAATGAGGGTTTGGTACTGGGCCTCTCAGCACAACCTGCACCTGACGGCTGTTCACGTTCTGGGAGTGGAGAATACTCTGGCAGATGCCCTCAGTCGCTCGTTGGCCAGGTCTCCTGAGCTGGAACTAGATCAAGATGTCGTAACCGACATCTTCTAGCAGTGGGGGACTCCTCAAGTGGACCTCTTCACCTCGCCTGAAAACGCCAAGCTTCTCGCTTATTGCTCGCTCGCTCCAGGCCGAGACGTTTTTGGGCCTTCCGGAGGAACCAATGGGAGGGAGGTTTCCCCTCCACCTCCCGGGTTGGGAGAGGATAACTTCAGATTCCTGGGTGCTCCAGCTGATCGCAGAAGGACACTCAATAGAGTTTCTTCAGAAACCCCCTCGACACCCTCCCCCAAGGTCGTCGTACTCTCAGGAACATCATCTTCTGGTCCAGGAAGAGATTTCAGCACTTTTGCTGAAGGAGGTGATAGAACCCGTCCCTATTCCTCTTCAGGGAATGGGATACTATTCCTATTTCTTCCTGGCCCCGAAGAAAACATGGGATGTGAGGCCGATTCTTGACCTCAGCTCCCTGAACTTGTTTGTGGAGTACAAGAGGTTCAGGATGCTCTCGCTGCAGAGCCTCCTGCCCCTTCTTCAGCTGGGACTGTGGCTGTACGCTTTGGATATGCAGGATGCCTACCTGCATATCCCCATCCACCCTTCCCATTGCAAATACCTGCATTTTGTGTTCCAGGGGGACCACTACCAGTTCAAGGCCCTCCCATTTGGCCTTTCCTCGGCGCCCCAAGTGTTCACCAAGTGCCTTTCGGTGGTAGTGGCCTACCTGCGTACCCATGGGGTGCAGTGTTCCCGCACCTGGACGATTGGCTACTGGCGGCCCGGTCCAGGGAGGAATTTTCTTTCCCTTACCCAGCAGGTCTTTGCCTGCCTGGGTATTACCATCAACCATGCCAAATCCCATCTGATCCCGTCCCAGAGGCTCCAGTTTATCGGGGCGATCCTGGACACGACCTCTGCAGGGCCTTCCTGCCACCAGACAGGGTGACCACTCTTTAGGCCCAGGTCAGCCTGTTGTCCAGCCGCAGGCGGGTCAGTGCCAGGTCAGTCCTTCGCCTCCTTGGGCTAATGGCGGCTGCATTCTGACAGTCCCTCGCGCTCAGTTCCACATGAGAATCTCTCAGTGGACACTTCAGTCTCAATGGGATCAGCTGGTGGACGACCTAGATCAACTTGTCCTGGTCTCCACTCCCATGTCTCGGGACTTGCAGTGGTGGATGATTCAGGAGAACCTCTGCCGGGGAGTTCCCTTCAGTGTCCCTCCCCACTCAGAGACGTTGACTATGGACGCCTCCAGCGAGGGCTGGGGAGCCCATCTCGGTCCTCACAGGACCCAGGGCTCCTGGTCCAAGCTCAAGAAGTCCCTCCACGTCAATGTGTTGGAACTAAAGGCAGTACTGTATGCTCTTCTGCATCTGTATCGGTCTCCAGGTCACCTAGCGGTACAGATGGACAACATGTGTGCGATCTGGTACATCAGCAAACAGGGAGAAACTCATTCCTACCCCCTTTGCCAAGAGGCGATGCGAGTTTGGGACTGGGCAGTACAGCACAAGCTTCACCTCACGGCATCTCGTGTCCCGAGGATCGAGAACACGCTGGCAGACAGGCTAAGCCGGTCATCTGCTCTAGGTCATGAATGGGAACTGGATCAGGGGGTCGTCGACGACATCTTCCTGTGCTGGGGAACTCCACAGGTAGACCTGTTCGCTTCCCCCCAAAACACAAAACTTCCTGTCTTCTGCTCGCTCGCTCCAGGGTGCGGCATTTTTTGGAGAGACGCTCTGTCTCTAGACTGGAAGGGCAGATTCATCTATGCCTTCACCCCCGATTCCACTGATTACGAGGGTCTTGCAGAAACTCTGTTCGGAAGGAGCTCGAATGATTCTGATCGCTCCTTTCTGGCCCAGGCAAGTTTGGTTCTCTCTTCTGCAGCAGTACTCAGAGGAACCTCCTCTTCCTCTGTCGCTATTTTTGCTAACCCAGGATCAGGGGACCCTGGTCCATCCAGGCCTCAAGTCCCTTCAGCTGCACACGTGGCTCCTGCAGACGTAGCTCAGGCCCAATCCGGGGGTTCCCCCCAAGTAGCTGAGATTCTGGTGGAGGCCAGGAAACCCTCAACCAGATCTACTTATGTCATGAAATGGGAGCGGTTCTCTATTTGGGCTGCCTCCAATGATGTTGAGCCCTTCTCGTGCTCTGTCGGCTGACTTCTGGATTACCTACGACACCTTTTCGGTTTGGGTCTCAGCCATTCATCCTTAAAGGTTCACATGGTGGCCATTTTGGCCTATCATGTCCCCTTTGCAGACAGAACGTTTGCACAGCTGGAGGTCTCCAACACCTTTTTGAGAGGGGTCCTTCACTTACGACCCCCTATTGGGGTTCCTCCCCCCTTGGGATCTGAATTTCATTGTAGAGAAACTTACTTTGCCTTCTTTCGAGCCGGTAGCCTCAGTGGACCTAAAGGTCCTTTCTTGGAAGACTCTCTTGCTAGTGGCCATTACTTCTGCTCGACGGATTTCCGAGCTTCAGGCCCAGGTTTCTCCCTGAGGTGGTAGCGGAATTGGCGCTGAATCAATCCATAGAGTTGCCTGCCTTTTTCACGCAGCTCTCCAACCAAGGAGAGTACCTCCTGCATACTTTGGATGTTCACCGAATTCTGAGATACTACACCAACAGGACAAAGGAGAAAGTCTGATCAACTGTCCATCTCTTTTGCCCATAAAAGAGAAGGCAATGCAGTTTCTAAGCAAAGCCTATCGAAATGGTTGGCTCATTGTATCACTTTCTGTTATGACGAGTACAAGACCCTGCCTGGTCAAGTTAAAGGCCACTCCACCAGAGGGGTTGCTGCCTCTGCGGCTTGTTTCAAGAACATGTCAGTGGCTGACATTTGAGCAGCCGCCACTTGGACTTCTGTCCACACCTTTACGAAACATTACAGTTTGGACATTGCCTCTCGCTGTAGAGCAGGCTTCGGGCTGGCTGTTTTGCAAGGCCTCCTTTCCTAAGGCCTTCAACCAGAGGGTCTACTTCTGAGTAGCTTCCTCCCCGTTTTCTTCTCCTTGTTCCAGACTGCTTGGGACTCAGTCCTATATGTAATTACCTGACAGAGCCCTCCCGAAGTAAAATAGTACCAGTTACGTAGAACTACCGTAACAGTAGATCATCGAGAGGCTCTTGCAATCATATCCTCCCCCTCCATCCCCCCTAAGCTTTTTCAGATCCTTTTCCAGGAAGGGAAATATCTGCTTCTCTCTCGTCTTGCCTTTTGGCCTTTGGCGGGAAAGAACTGGAAGGCGGGCGTGGGAGACCGCCCCTTTATACTGACGCTGCATGATGTTGGTCACCTGATGTGAGGGCAGTCCCCCGCCAGAGACTACTAGCTAGAAATTTTTCCGTTGGGTCCTGACGCCGGCCGGCATCAGTCCTATATATAATTACCTACTGCAAGAGCCTCTCTCGAAGATCTACTGTTGCGGTAAGTTCTTACATAACTGTACTTTTCTCTCCCATAGCACTGTAGAGTGCGGCGTATCTTGATTAGCTTTTTGTAATATGTAATACTTCCCAAATATATAACTCCAGACTTTATGGGCTGCTGGATTTTATTTTCTACTTTACACTTCTGTAATGCCCTAAGTGTCCTATGTGAAGTTTGACTGTATTTCATCATTTTAATAAAATCTAAGTTTACCAAACAAAAAAAGTTACTTTGAATAAGGCATTACAGAGTTGGGATTATACCTTGTAACGTGCCTTTAGGGTGATTTACAGTTCTCACCTGTGGCTTGGGCTGTAACTCCACCTTACAGCATGTTGCTGTGGTATAATCTCTACTCTGCCATGCCTTACTCCTAATGTATAATTTGTAATTTTGCATGCACGATTAGTATGCCTGTCCTGCATGGCATGCTCTGACCTGGTAACACCAGTGGCCCTACGCTGAGAGCTAATTGCAGACATTATTCTTCATTGCGTGAGCTGATCCAAGATTGTAGCTGTGTTTGAGCCGAGAACCACTGCTGTGGGGTTACAGAGTACAGGTGGGTTCCCTTTTCCAACTCCATCATTACACTTAACGTTATGTGGTGCATTTTGGTCCCAAACATCTGGAACTTCCTCCCCTTAGATATCCGTTTGTCTCCGTCTACTCATTTAATGTCCTATCTTCTTCGACACTACATCTCCCCATCCTGCAATTGCATCTGACCTCTCTCCACATCATTTGTATCTCTGCCCATTCTTCTGTTCTTTTTTTCCCCTTCTGTACCACCTTAGGCTTGCCTTTGCACTAGCTTGGTTTACATCGAGTAGTGCGCATACCCTTGGTGTTCCGCTCCTGTTGGTTAAGGCTTGCCTCCCTCCTCCCCCACCTCTATTTACCTCGCTCTCCTCTTCTGTTGTCAGTATTTTGCCCCCAATCTATTCCTTATGCTTCCCTACCTATTCCCTGCCACTCCCCTTGCGGGTTTTACATTCCCGGAGGGGTTCAGGACTATCTGCTATCAATCTTTATACAATGGGGTGAAGTGATATGCCCCTAAGTAAATAGTTGTATTCTCAGCACATACCCATATCAGCATGCTGACTTGTACACAGTGAGAAAAGCCACCAGATGTATATACTGTGTATACGTCCTCAGAAAATATCAGTACTCTCTCTACGTCGCATGTCTGAAGAGCCGAGCGCTGTGGAACAACGCCCAAAAAAAACCCAGGTATCACATACATACTTTAAGAAACAAACCATACCAAAGGGAAAAAAGCCCCTATTGCATAAAACAAATACGTGATGGTAAGGGGCTTGACATGAGTAATATCACAACTTGTGGCAAGTTGGCTCTGGGAACAGTCACTCTTGGCTCCGCTTATTCATATCAAGCCCCTTACCATCACGTATCCCCTTATTCTCCCTATTTCCACTATTTCTTCAAAGTCCTACTTCTTCCTTCATTAGTCCTCACTCCCCTTGCGGGGTCTACATCCCGGAGGGGTGCAGGACTATTTGCTTTCTATCTTCCTATCTAAACTACTCTTTCAAAGTCCTCCCTCTACCTTCAGTAGTCCTCACTTCTCCTTGTGATAATAGCAAAATTTATCCGTTTTAAGTGTTTTTGAATATTTGTTTAGGATTATGTATACGACTGCTAAATATGTGCGTGTTTAAATTAGTATTTTGTCCGTGTATTTTGACAACTGCTACTGCCCTTCCCTAGGAAAATGGTTGGTATTGCCTTATTGTTATGTTCAGTCTTAGCTCTGTGTTCATTTTTACTTTTTTCTGTATTCAGTGTTGCATCCCTTTCCCCCAGGACACACCTGGAAATGAGCTATTTTAGCTCAGTGTCCCTTTCCTGGTTAAACTTTTCAAAATAAATAAAATTAAATAAAGGGAGTGTGACACATTACTAGCTGCTGATAAGTCTATATTTTCTTTCAGCATTTTGAATCCCACAAGTGTATTAGCTCTAGTATGAACAAGCTGCCAGGTACACACACGTGCAAATATGGGTCAGCAAAAATGTGAACAGGCGGAAGTCCGTAGCATTTGATTAGGGTTTGAAATTCATGTGAGTGTGTTTAGGTTTGGGAGGGGGTTCATGTGTAATATGACAGTCATTTTGGTGATGGTGATGCCCATTTTTTTGTTTGGGGGAGGGGCTATCTTTGAAAACCAGAAGCAGAATGAAATTTATTTATTATTTATTTATTTGCTTTTGGTAACCGGGTGAGTGCACTAGGCATAGAAATGCCTATTTTCAGGCACGACCTGGGAGAGAGACAGTATAAAATACAAATGAGCAGATATGTTACTATATGATTAGACTAGGTTTAGAGAGAAAAATGACTGGTTTGAGATTTAACATTTTAAAGTTTTTTTTAAATTCACAAAATACCAAGAAAAGCAGTCATTTCAACTGTAGCAGTTCTAAAATATATTTATTTCCAGAATTTCTGGATGGCTGTGACAATGTCAGCAAAAAATTGCGATTGTTAAATCTTAGAGGGATTCTTGGGCTGTGGCAAGCGATAAAACGGTGCAGGGACATCCAGTGATAACAGGCTTAGAGCATTTTTTGCCAAGAATAATTTGATACATGTTCATGTTTTTGCTACCTGTACAGTCAGTACACCCTGGAGAAGCCCAGCATGGTATGAATTTGTATTTGTAAAATGAAGCTACCAGAAATGTAGGTTGAAAGGGGCCAAAACATTGTGTTTTTTCATCATCTGGAGCCTAAGTCAAGGGAGAATTATGGGTAGCAGACCTCTGACAAGGAGGCTTTGTTACACAGCCCTGAAGTCCATTTTTTCCTACACAGTAAAACCATGTATTTTGTTTCTGGATAGCCTAATGCTTTGAGGTGTTTGGGAAATGTGGGCAGGGAGGTACCACATGACAAGGTTTATTAAATAGGCATTGAGTAGTGGGCAGGTGTGGATGGAATTCCTTGTTAATCTTGCCTGTGTAACCAAAATACGCTGGAAAACCCTGAAATAGTGCAGTTTTTCCCTATGTAGTGTAAATTAACCAGACTTGAAAAAGAGTGAAAATTGCACTGTTTTCCTTTGGTTTTAGATTATTGTGCCTAATTCAGAGGATGGGGGTTATGTAACCTAAACGTGGAACAGTTATTTGTTGCTGTCTGGGCTAGAAATGTTTTTTTGGGGCTGCTTGTCCAAGGGACAGGTAGAATTACATTTTTGCCTGTCCCACAGATTTTGTACCTGTCCAGTCAGTTTTTGCATAATTTTAAGTATCTTTGAAGCAGAGCTGTGAGACTCGTATGGTCTCACATGACTGGTGCTCCATTACCCTGCATTGGTAGTGCCCACATCCCCCAGATGCCATTGCCCTAAGGCCCCTTGACCATCTTCTCAGACTGGGTGGGTGAATTAATATTGTTTGCCATGCTGGCTGCTACCTCAAATGGGTTGTAACCTCTGTCTGACCCTGCTAAGCCCTGAAAAGGCTTTAATCTCCCTGCCTGCTCGGTCTATTGGTGGGGTTAATTATGTCTGCTCTGCTGCCTTAAATGGTTATACATCTCATGATTTTACTGAGCCCTCACAATGACTTTAATCTTCCGGCTTGCACTTTGCTCGGTCGATCGGTACCGGAGTTAGAAGCGCAATCATGCACTGTAGATCTTTTATTTCCTGATACCTGTACTGTCACACAGGAGTCCCCCGCGGCTGAGCTAGTCAGTCACGTCATCGAAGGGCTTGCCACGGGGGACTCGGGAACAGTAATGGTGGGCGGAGGGTTGCAGGATCAACCAGATACATTATTTATGACAGCTGTGTAAGGTTATTTTACAAAATTACCGCCAGTGTAGTTTACCTAATCGGGACCTATAGGTCCTGTGTTTTTTGCGTTAGTTTTAATAAAGAAAATCTGGTCCCATGTTTTTGCATCAGTTTTAATAAAAATAAAGAAAATATAGATTTATTCATATGGTAACATAATGTTCAGGGTTTCTGTAGGCCTAAGCCATAGTGATGCTATCCATTTTCTCTTATGGGCCCAAATATATTCTCTTCAAAACGCAGTAACCACTCCCATAGCATATGTATGAGTCGAAATGTTCTGTGTTTAACCTGATTCAAAATGGCCACCTCCGTATTTCTGCCAGAACTCTGCAGTAAAGATACATAAGTGTGGCACCTCTGGAATGGCGGGTACACTGTAGCGTTCCAAAATGCCTAATTTTTATATTGGTTCTTCTCTATTCCGTTCAGCAGTCAGTAAGGAAGGTATACTTGGTGTTTTGCAGTTTCCCTTTTCACCACTAAATTTATTCTGATGCAACCTTGCATATATTTGTTTAGGTTTAGTACAAGCCAGTTTAAAAATTAGCATTCAGCCTATTGTTTAGAAACTGTTTCTTCAACCAAGTACCAGGAATGCGAAGTGGGGAGCCTTCAACTGAGCTATTTTGGATGTATGTACAATTGTATACGTGTTGTTGGTCTTAATGGACAGGTCTGGTGCTGTCCATTTCAAAGATGTGTGCTTTTGTATGGTTATTTATTGTGACAGGCCCCCGCCCCCCGCCCCCAGCTTCAGCCGGTGTGCATCCAAAGTAACAACTGTGAAATTAACACAAGAACATATACCTTTCAAATGTGTCAATTGGAATTATTTGCGGTCAGTCTTGTGTGAGGACAATGTAAACATGCATAGTCTATATACAGAACCTAATTTTTACATATAGAAAACTGCTTAAAGAAATCAAAGATACACACTGCCATTTTTCACATAAGAATCTGCCAGCAGAAACAGGCCTCACAGTCTGTCAAGTCTGCTCGATTGTGCAGCTAGCCCCTAACATTGCAGCTGCCCTAACCTTTTATTTGTTAGAAGTTTGCTACAGTGCCACTGCTGTAAGAAGTTTCTGCATATACAAAAGATTTTGTTTTTGTTGTATGTTTTCATTGTCATACAGTAGTTCAGCAGTATATAGTTTTCCACGTTTCTCAGTTGAATAATACGTTTTCTGTGGTCTTTTCTGCAGCATTTTTTTATTATTATTACTTTACACTTCTTCATCCCTCTATCCCAGTGGCTCCCTTCCAGCCCAGTCACTGACCCATCTGGTGGACTTGCTAATTATCCTCTACTAAGAATGGAGTGTGCCACATAGGGTTTGTGTGGGGCCTGCAGGAGGAGCCAAGCAGTCCAGGGCCTTTTTGCTCCTGTTTGTGCTTCCTAGGTCATTAGCGTTCAGTAACTCACACGCATGCCTGTGTGCAGTGGTGCACATACATGTTGTGTCTGCTGACGTCCTCCACCATGTTTGGCTGCTTCTGCCATTGCTGCCACCAGTTGGCACTCAAGTGGGGGCATACAGGATCCCCCCTCCCTGAAGGAGGAGAGCAATCCTTGGGTTGCTCAGTTCTCCCTCAAATGCCCCCCTCACCTGAGTGACCCTGGTCTGTTCTCAAAGCCCCAGGTCACCATTGTGGCAGGCAGTAAGGCGACCAGTGCCTCAGCCCCCACCACACCACTGTGCCGGTCTTTTTCTGCTGCATTGTTCATTAGGACTAGTAATGGGATTTTGTTTACATTTCATACTGTTTCATGGTCACATGACCAGATAACCGACAGAAATTACCACCTATTAAAAAGGTCAGTCAGCCAATTAAGGAAAAAAAAAATAGTTTAACTTCGAAGGAAACACATAGATATTGTAATTTTAGCTACTACAGATGAAAAATAACAAAAGCATGGCACAGGAGTGTAAAATACCCTTGGCAGCGAAAGGGTAAAATACAGATTGCTTCAGTATACTAGTAAGAATAGGAAGAGAAATGCATAAATGTAAAAATGGCAGTGCCCTTTTTTAAGTTTAACCTAGTTTTAAAGTCTTTAAATCTCATTCCTTAAAAATAAACCTAAAGTATTTCATTTACAGAAACAAATTGCAGAGAACCAGTTGTTACCCCCGGCCCCCAAATTAAAAAAAAAAACACACACACACACACACACACACACACACACACACAAATGACATAAATGAATGCTTTCCTTGCCACAGCTCTGCCTGAAGTGACTCAATAATCTGGCAACATCTTTTAGTCAGCCCTCTTGATCAGAGGAGACAGAATGCAGCAATGCATTTTCATTGTTAGAGCTTTTGTCCTACAAATAGCTACAGCTAGTGAGAATCTTCTCTAGCTCTTTGTCAAAAAGGAGCTCTTAGCTCTTTGCATTCTGACTTTTGTAAGGCAGAGGCATGGATGACTGGCTCTTAAACACATTCTGCATGGCTCTGAATTGCCCCCAGTCAGTGCTACAGCAGCAGTTAAAGGGAACTATGAAGAAAACTATTTTATTTTCAATTTTTAACCAAGAATGGCATACTAAGCTGTGATAGTTGATTTCCGTGTGCATCCTTGGGGTTGGGGGCTTACATGGACCTGTTCTGCTGACGGGGAACATGGCCATGACACTGGGGAGCTCCCCCTACTGTTCTTTGGTATGGGATCTTTTACTGCTACCTGGATGGTGGCCAGAGAGGGACAGAAGGGACCTGGCTTTGTTGTCTTACTGCAGGGATATCCTGTGAGAAAAAAACTGAAAGTACATAGGAACAGTGAATCATCTTTCAAAGAGCTGGTTGTATTATTGGTCATGTAAATGTTAAATTAATCCCCTTCCCCTGCCTTACCATAATCATAGGACTGTGAAGCACAAAAAGTGCTTTGCGAGTGGGATGGGTCGGAGGTCATACACAGCAAAGCGTAGTTTTGTGATTAGTTATTATGAGTAAGTGAAAATACTGTAAACTTTTGACCCTGCAGCAGCAGGGTTTTAAATGATTGATTAGCAGCTTTTTCCTGGGACAATACTAGCTGTACAGAAAGTATTTATATAGGTTTTCTAGAAGTGTTAGATTTGTTTAACACAATGAAGCAAGTGTTATGCATTTTTACAATGTTTTAGCACTTTTACGAGCAAAACGCTAATCAATTTTTAGAGTTAAATAAAACCCTGCGAAGGGAATGGAGCAGTGTGAAGCACCTACAGATGGCAGGATTTAACATACAGTCGATCCCCCTGCTTTTCGCACCAATTATGATCATGTTACACCAGGACCACAAGGGACAGCCAGTCAGCAAACTATAATATAGTGTGCTCCTCAGCAGAGTTTGACTTTACAGTTTAATGTTTTACAGAGAGCACTTCTACTGTTCAGCAATTTAGGTAAAAAGAAACTTGTAAGCCTTCAGCCTGCCTGATGGAATCCTTTGTCTCTTATGTAAACTAGCCAATGAGCTGACGTTGTGAACACTAGCTTATTCTGTGAGTTACTAAAGATAGTCAATATTTTTAATATCTGGCTGACTAAAATTTCTAAGCAGTTAATCACAAGTGCAAATATACCTTCAGATGATGTAGCCGTCTTTGTGCTGATATATCGCACCTAAATCACATGTCTCTTGATGAAACAAAAGGAAGGGGGCCCCCTGATGAAGCTCGGGAACAGCAAAGCGCCAGGGTTTAGTTGGGCTGGACCATTCAGGGATAACCATATGCATTTGTATTTGTATTTATACTGTTTGTACTTTTATGTTAATTTTTTTTTTGCACAAGTTAAATGCAGCCTCCCTTTCGTTTCATTGAGAGGCGTGTGATTTAGGTGTAGTATTTTTGCACAGAGACGGCTTTATCGTCTGGTAGCCGTAATACAGAAAATATCTTTGCGCTTGTGATAACTGCTTCTTTGCACGAGATGATTTGCACTGAAACAGTAAAATAAAATTCTTCTGCTATTGATGCATATCTTATTTGTCTGAAAGCTTCTTTGATGCTGCATTTTAAGCAGTCTCACCTACTTGGTTACCCTTCGATCATATCTCGATCTTTAGGCCACACCTTTGGAACTGTACCCGTGTCAGCGCTAAGACCATATGAAAACATTTGCTAGCGGGGTGCCATCCATAACACGCTCTGCTTCTGCATAAATGTGAGTGGCCCCATCTCTCCTCAGTTCTTTCCCACTGTTGATTGTATTGTTGGACCTCCTGTGGAAACGAATACAACTAGCCATTGTTGCTTATTGTTTTCTTCTTAAATAATCACTAATAATTTAGTGATAATTGCTACCTTTGTTTGCCACCAAAACCAACAATGTTGTTCCGGTACAGCGAGTGTGGAGAAGAACTCTAGAAGGACAATGCACACGTAGTGTGTCAGCTGTTTAGGCCTCCGTCACAACGTCAGGGCTTGTGAGATTTGCCAGGAATTCAATCAGGCAACCAGATGATGCAGAGGAAAGGGGCCGAAGTTTTTATTACAAAAAACTCTAGCTGCCATGGAAAAACACCCAGGGTAAGAAAGCAGCATTGCCAGCCCCATCTGCCTCATTGCCCAGGGGAGAAAGCGCAGGAAGGAGCGAGTCAGTGGACCAGTGGCTGCTACGGAAGGAGTGGAAGAGCGAAATAGTGGCGAACTTCGGGGGTAACTGGCGAAGTGCGGAGGTGAGAGCTCCATTACTTCCTGGGAGATGCCCAGTTGTTTGCCACTATGTGGGAGATGTGTGCTGGTGTTGAAAGGGAACGGCTCAGTTGTGACCAGAGTCTCCTGGTTGGCTCTGTGTGAGCTGCAGCAGTCTTCATCAGTCCGAGTGAATTAGGCGGGTTCGACGACCCTGGATCCCGGTGTTACTTCTTCACACCTGCAGTCAAATTGAATGCAGCGATAGTATAGTCATCAAATGATTTGAGTCCTATTTCTCCAACAAGAGTGGTGATTGTGGGGGCATGTGTGATTTTGTACTTTCTTGAAACTTGGCTTCCCAGCCAAATGCCCTTTGGGGTAACCCTTGCCTCAGTGTTTACGCACAGAGGTTCTTTGTCTTTTAAAAGAGTGGTGATGGGGAATTTCTCCTCCTCCTCAAAGCCCCTGTCATGTGGAGTGCCTCAGTGCTTGATCTCTTCGCCAGTGTTGTTCGTGGTATACATGCTGCCCCTGGGAAAGCTCATTAGACAGTACAGTCTGGGGTTTCACTGCTGTGCAGATGACACCCAGCTGTATTTGTCATTTGTCCCCGGAACTGGAAATGCTGTTGAAGTGCAAAATAAATGCCTGGCTGAGATTTGGGATTGGATGTCCTCTAACTGGCTGAGGCTGAACCCCGATAAGACTGAAGTACTAGTGATTGAGCCTGGTCGACAGCATGATGGGGAGGCTTTCGGGGTGGTAACAGGTTTGGTCCTGGGATCTGCCCCGTTGATGGCCTCCTGCAGGGTAAGAATTTGGGCATTATCCTCGATGAGAGATTTACTGTAGAAGCCCAGGTGTCATCTGTCATCAAACATGGATACTACCACCTATGGAATATCGCCCGAATTAAACCCCTGATTCTGCCCGAAGACTTGCCATCACTGGTGCACGCTTTTGTGACCTCCAGGTTGGACTGCTGCAATGCTCTGTACTTCTGGGTCAATGGAGGGACCCTCTGCCGACTGCAGCTAGTGCAGAGTGTGGCAGCCAGGCTGCTGGTGGGCCTACCAAATTCCTGCCATATGACCTCGGTCCTGCAGGATCTGCACTGGCTGCCTGTCAGGAGGAGGGCCATCTTCAAGATGGGCTTGCTTACCTATAAGGCCCGGGCCCTGGTTACCTGTCTGACCTAACTCCAGCCATCCCGGTGCGTTCCCTCCGCTCCTCCACCGAGGGCCAGGCTGAAAACCTCGGAGGATCGTTCCTTAGAGTTGGCCGGCCCTCTAGAATTCATTGCAAAGATCTTTAAGGGAGGCTTCAACGGTGGAGGCATTTAAAGCGGGCCTGAAGAGCTATATTTTTAAGAAGGCATTTTATGATAATGAATAACTGATTTTATACATATAGCTGGTTTTAGTAATTATAAGAATATTGTTTAACACTGTCCAAACCTGCCTTTGATTGTAATGGCACCCAGAACTTCCAGGATTGGGCACCAAAATAGAAATACAGTATTACTTACTTACATTGACCGATTCACAGCATTGAAGTCCAAAGACCACGAAAAGGACAGGTTTTTAGGACATAAGCATAAACATAAGGATAAGGACAAATCTCTTTACCTGGTGAGATCTAGGTTGCCGTTGCGGCCCTCAGGTACCCAGTCTGCATCATCACCATCCACCCTGGTGGCAGTGATGCCATCTGCCCCCCCCCCCGACTGTCGACCAGACACCAAGGTCGGGTTTGGCTTTAAGCACTACCGTACCTACCATGGACAGAGTGTCGCCATCGTCACTGGGTCCAGGTCTGTCATTGACTCCAGTAGTTACGGCCCCAGCATTGTTTTCAGACGTGATGTCGCACACTGCATACTGCCTGGCTTATCTATGCAGCCTGTATGGGGGTTCCTGCAACGCAGACCCTGTCGACATCATCAGTTGGTACGCAGCAAGTACCTCCTGAGCTGCGACCTCTGGTGTCACTAGTGAGGTCCTCCATTCAAGTCACCGACAGGGGACACCGACAAGGAAGAATGTAATCCGGACTTCGTAATGGAGGAGGATTATGAAGAAGAGAGATATGGCGAGGAACATTATGCTTCATGTTGCCGCTCAACTGTATTGTCTTGCAGTGAGGATTCTGTAGTGTATATACCCACATCTCCTTCTGAAGACCCAACCTTCCAAACCATGGTGCAGCACGTCATGTGTTCGATGTGAAGCGCTGAGGGTAGAAGGTCCTCACTTTGGGCTCTCCAAATAAAACATTGGCAATGGATCTCTGAGTTCGTATTTCTTCATTTTGAGTTTTGGACTGGGAGTACATTTATGGTGTGTTCTGTAGAGAGGGGTATCCTCCTTCCCATTCTAGAATACTACTCCCCTATAATATCCCTTACATCTCTGCAACTCCTTAGTCGCTTGAATGCGGCTTATAACAACGTCTTTAGATTTGTTATCCAAGCCCCATTCCGTACCCACCACTGCCAATTATACCAGACTCTTGGTTGGCCCTCCCCTCCAGATGGTAGGGAACTGCTGTTAGACTCTTATCTTTAAAACTATGTATGTGGGAACCAAATCTCTACTGCTGGGTCTGCTAAACCCAGAAAGTAACAGGTGCGACTTACGGTCCTCTCCTAGCCGCCTGGTAGAATGCCCCAGGTGTCTCACTGAAATAGATTGGAGAGCCTTCTCCTATGCTACACTTAAGCTATGGAACTCACTCCTGGATAAATTGCAGTCACTTGTCTCGCCTCCTTCCTTCAAAAAGCACTTCTTGAATACACTGTTATCCAGGGCACACTGTAGATGTTTATCATAATGCCTGGGTACATTTTTTACAGGGTTAACTGTCTAATTTTCTGGTCCTAAGATATAAACTGTGTGATGCTTCCTGTAATAAGATGTACTTAAAGGAAAGCTGTGGTTTGCAGGGGCTCCCCGCCCCTGCAAACCTTACCCTCCGGTTTAGACATAGTCGAAAAGCGGCTTTTTTCTGCCACTGGAAAGTGGTTTAATTTAGTTTTTGAAACCGCTACCTGGAAGTGCTAAGACGCTAGGAGGCTCCATTTACTGTTAAGGGCGTCACACTATGAGCTTGCATTAGTGCATGGTGCAGCCACCTTAACAGTAAATGGAGTTCCTAAGCCCCCGCAGCGCCACGGGTAGCGGACTTTAAAACTAAATTAAACCACTTCCTCCGCTGCAGAAAAAGCCGCTTTTTCGACTATGCCTAAGTTGGTGGTAGGTTTGCAGGGGAGCCCTGCAAACCACCGCTTTCCTTTAAGTGATGCTTTTGTTACTATATATGCTGTTTACTGCACTGTTATGACATGCCTGTGTATCCATGTATTAACTACTCTGTTACTATGTTTACTCTTGTTGCTGTAATACTTGTGTCCTGTGTACCATCTAAATGGCCCAGGTCAACCTGAAAGTGGTCCCTGGGACCAGTGTACTTACCCAGTTATCAAATAAATAAATAAAAAATAATTTCCCAAAAAGTGGTCAGAAATGCACACTGAACTGTAAACAGCTAATTTGAAGGTGTGTCCGGGGTGCTGGTGGTGATGACATCAGTATAGCAATAAATAACAGCAAGTACAAAGTCACAACAAAGTACATTTGTATCTACATTGGAAGGGAGGTTTATCAATAATATGCTTTCCCTTGGGCTTTCTTCTGCTCCCAGGGTCTTTGCAACACGCCTGCAAAGTCGAGGGGTCTCTGTTTACCACTGTTTGTATGAGTAGCTTATAAAAGCCTGGCCCAGTTTAGAGGCAGCTTGCATTTTGGACCTTTCTGTTCTCTGTCTTGCCAGGCTTGGAGTCTTCCTGCATGTAGAGAAGTCCAGTACCACTCCAGTTCAGAACATATTGTATACTGATGGCTGTGACAACTCCCCTCACCATCAGATGTATATAAAATTATTGTTTTACTTATTTGCTTAGTTTTTGTTGAACAGGTAGGTGTGCTAGAACAATAGAATCTCTATTTTCAAGGACGACCCGAAAGATTACAAAAGAAGACTATGTTTAAAAAAAAAAAAAAAAAGAAAGAAAGAAAAAAAAACCTAGACTGGCTCTCTCCATTCTCATGTTGTCTCCTCACTGTTGGCTGCACTGTCGACAAAATGATCAGAACAGGTGCACCTATTACCCTTGCTAGCATGTTCAGTCAAATTGTGCAGGCTTACCCCTTATGGTCCAAAGACATGTCATTACTGGTTGTACCAAAATGCATCTCAAAAATGGGAGAACAGGCCTTTTCAGTTTTTGACCCTAAACTCTGGAATTCTCTACCACTGAATCTCAGGTTTTCACAGACTCCCCTAGTTTGTGTAAGTGTGTGGCTCAGTTGGTAGCACATCCGCCTCTGGATCAGAAGGCTGTGGGTTCTCATCCCACACCGGGATTGGACTTGCACCTAAAAATTGCTGCCACCAAGTGCAGTATTGGGGGTGCTGTACTGCTAGGGTGTGCCGTCCTTCGGATGAGACGTTAAACCGAGGTCCCTTCTGCCCATCCTGGTGTTGTGCTGGTGGGTGTCCAGGTGGAAGTAAAAGAACCCAGGGCATTCTTCACAGAGAGTAGGGAACATTCCTGGTGTCCTGGCCAACATTCCCCTTCCCATAAACCAGTTCATGCAATTATCCAGGCTGTGTGTGGGTGATGATGTGTGATATGGCCGCCACCACACATTCAGTCACTTCACTACCAGTCGAGCGTTGCTTGTAAAGCACTTTGGGAGACACTGTGTATGAAAAGCACTATATAAATGCTGATGATGATTTTTCTAGTTTTTAAAAATGAGCTCCGGTTTCTCCTGTCATTGAATAAGTTTTCCTGTAATTGACTCCTATTTCTGCCAAATCAATCTGTGCCTCATATTTGGTTCTTTTGTAATCTATAACTGCCAACTGCAGCTCTGTATTGCTCAAATTGTTGACAAAGATCTGGTCATTTCTGTACTGTTATTATCCTATGCACTCATAAGTCTATGTAACATTGTTTTACTTATTGTCTGTACTTCTCCCGGGTCGTGCCTGAAAGTAGGCAAAGTATTTGTCTAGTGCTCCTACCCAGTCAACTAACTTACTATAACTAACATAAATAAATAAAACAGAAAAAAACTAAGTTACAAGTTCAGAGAAATTCTGGAAACTGTAGGGCAATATATCAGGCAGGAATAGCTGTCTACTTCTGTGCGTAAAGCAGGCATACCATTTTTAACAGTGTGCTGATTCTGTTAGAAACTGGAAGATTCTGTAGGTCCGTGCCTTCATTTTGGATTCTTCAGAGCTGCAGTGTGAGAAAACTGTCGAGTTCACTTACCACAAGGAAAGATCTGCTTTTCCCCATCTCATTGATCTGCATTCCCCCATCTCACTGAATGAAGTTCATGTTGTGCAGTTATGTAGCGGATTGCTAACAAGTTAGTTTTACTACTTCACTAATGGACTGTTCGTATAATTAATCATTCCTATACCTAGAACTACATGAATGTGCTATAAATATGAATAATATAAATAGTAAACACGCACACTACATTTTTAGAGTAGAAGTATAACAACTGAATGTTTAAGAATAATTGAAGACAAGACTTGATTTTTTGGTACCAGTTCAGCAAATGGCAGCTGCTTTTCTTTTCTAAGAAAATACAGCAGTCCCTTCAGAAAAGAGAGACATTCTCCGAGTGTACTAGCATAGCACTGCACAGCATAGATGAGACTTAGAATCCACCATTCCTGACACATGGCACTGACTTATTTGCAGTGAGCATTGGAGGCTTTTAAGAGGGGCCTGAAATCTTCCCTTCTTCAGGAGGCTTTTGGTATGATTTTCAGGCATTGCTTTGCCACCTCTCTTGCCAACTGCCTTGCAGAATTTTTATACTGACATTGTTTATAGGGAATACATAATGGACTGCAGTGAAATAGCACATTCATCTCCACTTGTGAGTGGCAAGACCACATCCAGCAGACCAGACCTGAGTTTGAATCCCACAGCTTCCACTTGCATACTGTGTGACTCTGAGCAAGTCACTTAACTTCCCTGTGCTCCCAGGTCGCTCCTGTAAAAAAGCTTTCAGCTTAGTATGCTACTCCTGGTTAAATAACTAAAAAAAAAAGACCCCATAACTCACAAGTGGCAAAGCCACAAGTTAGTTATGAAGGTCTTATCACTCATGTGTGGAGGTAAAGGTGTTATTCTACTGCAGTACATTGTGTTATTTGACATATACCATGCCATTTGTACTGTTTTACCTTGTTTTTAGCTTAAGACTGCCTTTCTTTCCATTGTAAGTTCCATGTCTGGCCCATTGCTGTGTGTTCCATTTCCAGATTTTAAGTGGTAATAACATGTTCTAAGTTAAATAAATTGTGTTGTAAGTGAAATAAATGGTGTTCTAAGTGAAAATAAATATTTATCCCAAAATAACATGATTTATTTACCCAGTTTATTCACCACTAGTGTGGTATATATTGTTTTATGTATGAGATGTTTTATTAATTGTGTGTATTTTTATGATTGTTGTACAGCACTCAGAGCCCCTTGGATTGGGTGCTTAAATAGTCTACCTACTAGTACAAGTAGTCTCGGGACAGGCTGAATGGACTGTTCAGGCCTTTTTCTGTCTGTCACTTTTCTGTTCTGTTAATAAAAAGGAAAATAGTATGGGGAAAAAAATCCTAACAAAGAAATCTTGTTCTTACTTTTGTATCAAATTGAATGAAAAGATCAGTGTGGCTTTTTTTTGGTTAAGGAAGTTTGAATATTGATCAGTTCTGTTTCTGTAATCAGCAGAATATTTGATTACTAAAGTAACGAGTGACACAGCCGTAGGAGGTAGTAACAGCCACACCGTAACTGTTTCACCAACTCTAATACTCAGTCCAATAAAAGCAGTTGGCTGGAGAATTTTTGCAGACTGGCAGATTGCTTTTCAGACTGTAGCTGTAACAAGTAGTATAAATTGCAGAAATTGGCAGGCTAATCAAAAGAAGTAATATAGTCTGTCCTGCAGTCTCTGAAATATAGAAGCCAAATAATTTGTTTTGTGTTCATAGCTTTTATTGACCAAAATCTTTCTACGCTTTCCCACCTTGTACTGGCACCTGTGCCAGCCATGTCATGAAACAGCATATTACATGAAAGGTGTTTACTTCAAAGCTGACCTTATATCATTCTGTCCTCTGAACTTTACCTTCAAAAAACCTTTTTTGGGGGGTGGGGGAGGAGAGGTAGACTCTAAACAGATAAGCAGCTTACAGAAAAAAAATGTTTCAAGCAGTTAGACAAAAAGCACATTAAATTAGCAATGCAAACATGTTTTAAAAATGCAGTTGCTAAATCGGGCTCGGTCACCAACTGTCTCAGAAGTGAGATGCTCAGCTGTCTGGGAGGGAGGGCACAGGCAGGTATCCTGTGAAAATCACAACTCCAAAATGGCGATTGCAGCAGTCGCGATGTTGATATAGCTACTGCTTATGCAGCTACTAGCAAATATAGCGCTACCGACGTAACAGCGACAATTCCTGCCACAATATAAACAATATACGCTACTACACATAATAGCACCAACAGCTCATTATCCTGAAAAAGTGCTCCAGTGATCACTCGACCACCAGCACTGACAGATTGCATGGTCAAGCGCTGCAATGCTCACCAGACCAGTACTGCTTTCGCACCACCACAGGGTCAAACATCATAATAGCAAGACACTCCCTCTACACAAATCTCAAGACACTCCCTCTACATAAATCGCTACAATGCTGACTAGAGCACAACAGGTCACAGGGTCAAAACGTCATAATAGCGACTTTTGTACTGTTGCCATTTAGTGCTATTCAGCACTTATTCCTTTATTCCATATCCATATCATCTGGATAAAAAACTGGCCTGTTACTTCAGACTTGAGGCTCTGATGGGGGAATTACTTTAGTTCACACTTGGAACTGAAAATTGTAGGCGAGTCCTCTTGGTAATCATACCTACTCCTCCGTGAGTATTCACTCACAATCAAGACCACTCTGTCATTCATGTCCAGGTGGATCCTGTCGGCCCTCGACTGGGCATTCAGCCGCCGAGGAGGCGGCATAGCCGAAAACTTCAGCTGAAGGCCGTGGCTACCATGCTTCCATCCAGGAAGAGTGATCCCCTCCCTGCTGCATAAGGTAAACAATCTGGGCTGCTTCCCTACCTTCCACCGGAATGCCTTGGCGCCTGATTGGCTGTGATTTTCAGAGTCGCCAATCAGCCACTTGGAAATTCAGAGCACTTTTTGGCTTAATTCATTACCTAAATTGTTTCTGTACTGCACCTGGGGCTGTTTTTCAGAGAAATTTAATTATGTTAGACTTGTGGTTTCAGCATGCACTTAAATCTTTAGTATGCCACTGTACTTTGTTACATGTTAGTTAATTCGTCAGGGCAAACAAGATAAATGGTACTCTGTGTAATTTCTAATGCAGGCAGTCTGTTATTATTAAAGAGTCCCAATCTAACTGTTAATGAGAGCCCTGCCAAGATAACCCTGCCCCATTGTCCTGTAAATTGCCCTCGCTTTTGAGAAGTAAACTGCCCCCGATTTTCTCTCCACCTGTCTATTCCCCCTGCTGTGTTCCTGTCTGCTTCGGCCCCTCACCTTTGTCTCCTCATTCTCTTAACCTCCTGCTCCCTCTGTCTTGTCCCCAGGTGGATCCTGTTGGCCCTTGACCGGGAATTCAGCTGCGAAGGAGGCGGCACGGCTGAAAACTTCAGCTGAAGGCTGTGGCCACCGCGCTTCCACCCAGGAAGAGTGATCCCCTCCCCGGTGCATAAGGTAAACAATCAGGGCTGCTTCCTTACCTTCCACCGGAGTGCCTTTGTGCCTCATTGGCTGTGATTTTCAGAGGCACCAATCAGCCCCGCCAGAGATCCACTTTGAAATTCGGAATGCTTTCTGGCTTAATTCTTTACCTAAATTGTTTCTGTACTGCACCTGGGGCTGTTTTTCAACTCGCCATTCACCCCGCCACTCTTTAAATGCTCTTCCCTGTTGTGTACAGTTCACATTTTTTCCCCACCTCCTAAGTTAACAGCCCACCTCTTAAAGCAACAGTCTAAACTTAGCTTAAACCCAGCACATCCAATTGCCCCTCCTAATTGACCACTATGAACCACTGCCTGCTATTTCTGGTGCCAATCTCCATGAGTGGTCTACTGCTGGTCACTGATTACTATGCAAGCATACTTGTGCTTGGACAGCAATGCCTCTACCTAGGCCACTCATCACACTCCCTATCTGCTACCCCATTGTTTGGACCTAGGGGTGATCTTATTCCCTTGGTTTCAACAATGCTAGCTCTATCAACCAGCTATGAGTGCCGTTTGCTTGACCTTTTTATCCACTCCCTCTATACCATCCCCCCTTGCTCGCTCCCTTCCTCTCATCCGCTCCTCTCCCTCCTCCTCCTTGCTGTTCATGCAGGAGATGCGAAATGCAACCCAGTCCCGACTAACATTCTGATCGACCATACCAACATCACCTGGGCCAAGAAGGGTGGCCTTAGAGTCACACATTTGAACATATGCAGCTTGCCTTCAAAGTTTGCCGAATTGGGGACATGGGTGGCCTTATATAAACCTAATGTGCTTGGTTTCTCAGAGACATGGCTAAAGTCATACTATGATGCTTCCTCATACCAACTTCCTGGGTACTCGCTACTCCGCTTGGACAGGCCAGGCAGGGAAAGGGAAGGGGATGTTGTGCTTTTTGTGCAGAAGCATATCTCCGCGTCCATCATCAGTAACTCTACCCCCAGCTCCCCAAGCAAATGGATCATAGCCGAGTTAACCCATGGGGCATCAAAGAAGCTGCATATAGGCTGCTGCTATAATCCCCCACCGGGGCAGGTACAGGGCTTATAAAACCTCTTAGAGGGCCTTGCCTCTGTCTCACCTCAGCAAGACACCATCCTTCTTGGGGACCTCAACATCAACTGGTCAGGTGTGCCCAACACTGACTATGTGATGCTCTTGAAATCCCACACCATGGAATAAGTAATTTCCTCACCCACCAGATACAACCACCACTCCCTAAACCATACTACCCTGGACTGGATTATTATAAACTGGGATGACCTAGTGCTCCAGGTAGGCACAATGGCTGATAAAATCAGCAACCACTTCCCTACCAATCTTGTGTTGACCACAAAGGCCAGCCATCCACCTCATAAACTTCTGTCCAGCAGAAAGTTTAACAACCAAGACTCTAATGCTGCCCTAGTTGATGCCAGAAACATTAACTGGTCTGCCTTCCACCTCCTTAACAATGTCTCCTCGCAGTTACCTTCCTCACTGATGTTCTGCAGAGGCTACAAGACGAACACTTCCCCATTGCCAACAGTAGGGTCAGAGGGGGCTGCGCCAAACGGCTATCTAAAGAGCTACTGGCTTTAGTAAAAGCTAGGGACTCAAAATGGAGGGACTACAAATCCTTGCCTTCTCCAAAACTCTGGGAGGCTTATAGACACCTGCGGAACACTTGTGAAAAGCAGTCAAGATGTTGAAACACACCTACTTCACTAACATACAAAAAAGCTCCTTTGGGAACCCCGGAAGCTTCTGGACCTCTATTGACTCCCTTATAAATCCAAAGTTAAATAAAAGAATTAAGCAGCTCGTATCCTCCACTGGCCTAATCAATGACCCCATTGAAATTGCTGATACCTTCAACTCTGTGTTTACTGACCTAAGCTCATATAAGCGAGTACCTAAGCATGCTCCCCACCCAGTCCTCTACCGGACTCTATAGAGGCACCCACGGTGCCAACCCCTGCTCCTTAGTAACTTACACTTCCACTTCTCCCTTCTATTTTAAGACCATTGGTCACAAGGTCACCACTAAGCTGTTGAACGCACTCCCTAGTAGAGGGAGCCCAGGCAGTGATGGACTACGCCCCTCCTTCCTGAAGATGATCTCCCCAGTTCTTGTCAGGTCTTTTAACCTACATATTCAACCTTGCACTCTCATCAGCAGTGGTTCCCGACTCCTGGAAACATGTACTTGTCATGCCGATTCATAAATATGGCGACTCTCTTGCACCAGAAGACTACAGCCCTATCTTCCTCCTCCCACACCTTAGCAAAATGTTGGAAAAAATTGTGCACTTCCAACTGTCAGAACACGTACATAAACACAACCTCTTATGTCCCCTGCAGCATGGGTTCTGCAAAAACCACAGCACCTCCTCGGCCTTGGCACTCTTCACTGACCATGTCCTCAGGAAAGGCAACAGGTGTGGTGTTTGTGGACTTGTCAAAAGCATTCGACCTTGTCGATCACAAGCTCCTCCACAACATCGTGTCTCACTTTGGCTGCTCCCCAAATGCTGCTGGTTGGTTTCGCAGCTACCTTTTCAACAGGTCCCAGTCTGTGTCAATTGGGAAAGACTCCTTTGCCTCACTGCTCATTCACAGTGGGGTACCCCAAGGCTCCATCCTTGACCCTCTACTGTTCTCTTTCATCAACGCTCTCCCAGCATCTTGTCTGAGTTGCAATGCTTCATTGTTTGCTGATGACGTTGTTCTATACAGCAGTAACAAGTCCCTGCAATCCATCTCCTCCACTCGCACATAGTTACAGTGCCACACAAAATTGGTTCTTCTCTAGCAAACTACTTGTAAATGAGAAAAAACAAAGGCTATGTTCTTCAGCTCCAAACCTTTCATTACTAAGGTCGCCAAATCCAGTACATCACTCACTATGCTGACTCCTGCAGGCTTCTCTCCTTAAAACTGTCTCCACGTTTAAAAACCTTGTGGTGACGCTTGATCCCCTCTCTTACCTTCAATGAGCACATAAATCTCACGGAGATGAAAATTCACCAAAAACTAGGTGCTGCCTACCGCATTAAACATCTCCTGTCCTCTGAAGCTCAACTGGCAATTGCGCAAGGTAATCTTTTGCCCATTTGGGACTACTGTTCCCCTGTTTACCCTGTCATGTCCGTTTCTCTTTGCTCCCAACTTAACACCACTTATAACTCCATATGTCGCTTTGTCCTCCTAGCTCCTTATAACACCCAACGCTGTGTGCTCTATCAGTCTGTTGGCTGGCTCCCTCTCCAAGGCCAGTTTGACTATGCTATGGGTTGCCTGGTCGACTGCATTCTCAGGAATTATTTGCAGTCCCCTATGCTCCACTTGTGGCTGAAAGGACAGCCTCTAGAAATCTCAGAGACTCCTCTCTCACCTTTCTGGAAGTATCGTATATCTTGACAAAGATGGGCAGTAAGGCCTTCTGTGCCTCAGCCCCTTCCCTCTGGAACAGTCTCCCATCATCAGCTCACTCATCACCCTCCCACCTGTCTTTCAAAACAAACTTGAAGGACTGGTTTCCCACTGAGTCTATGTGCAAATGCTCCTCTGACAACCCTCGAGCACTACAACCACCCTAGCTCCCACAACGGATAGGAATTAATGTTTTACCATGTCTTTTTTCTGTACTACATTATTGCTCTATGCTAGTCAGCCAACCATGTGTTAGCTTATTGCATGTTGGTTGTCCTGCACTCCTGTAACAATTACTGACTGTATTATCTGTATTTATCATGGAACATACTGTCTTGTGTTCCTGACCTCATGGCGTAGTGATGCTCTTTCATGTATTTTCATGTACTTCTAAAAAGCTGTCCTAATGGAACTATATTGTATCTTACCCATGTTATGTATTTTGTTGTTGACTCTTGTTACCACTCTGTGGTCCAGGTCGGGGCTGAAAATGGTCCTTTGGATCAGTTCACTTACCCGGTTATCAAAAACATAAATAAATACATATTTTCTTTTTCTCGATCCTGTTCCAGCTCCAGGCACATCTGCTCTATTTTCATCTCAACCGCTGTTCCTCCTTCAGGCACTGTATCAGTTTCCACACACTGATGTAACAGGCTCCAATGTAACTGTTAAATCCTCAATGCCACCCCTCAACTGTATTGTTTGTTCTTGCAAGACTCCTCGAGGTGGCATCGTAGCAGTTCCATTGTTCTGGTGGGAATGCTGCAGTTCTCCATCCTGACCTCCCCCTGAGTTTACCAACTCATGTTGCTTCAAAATACTCAAGTAGTGGCATTAGCATTTCAGCATTCGTTCAAAAAAAAAATATCCCGTTCTCTCATCGAATCAAATGACTCCATGCTTTCTGAGAGTTATATGGTGAAGTCAGAAAAATAGCAAATGGGGAAGGCTAACAAACTGGTGATTTTAATGACCATTATGCTCAGGTTGGCTCAGGTATGCATTGCATTGTGGGTACAAGGAAGTAGGAGAGCAGTAAAGAGCAAAAGGTAAACGCAGAGGTGGATTACAGAAAAAGAATTCAAGAACATAAAAGGATACTGACTGTGAGTATAAAGAGCAGCACGCGCTACAAATAGCAGTGTGATTTTGACACAGTGGCTATTAATGAGGTGCTGTAATGTTTAATCGCGCATGTGTTCACCATTTTTACCACGCGGTCATTTCAATTGCGATTCTGTGTTCGCAATTTTAACATGGAACCTTCAGGCACATTGAATTATAAGTACTAGAACAGCAGTGTTCAATCTTAATCTTAGTAGTTTTAAGACAAACAGAATGCTGTTGCCCATGGTGTTTGTCTCCCGCAATAGCGGGGTTATCGGATACCATGTTTTTTAAGTAAATGTTCATCTAATGTATGTTTAAAGGATTTAAATGAATCTGAGTTTATTATTTCTCTTGGCAATTCGTTCCATAATGGTATGACCCTCTGTGTGTAAAAATACCTTCTGGCATTTCTCTTAGGGAAGGTCAAGTTTATTTGCTTTGTGTAGCTTCTCAAATTGATGGTTCTGTCATTGAACTTTATACCTACCTAGATTGTCCATTAGTACAGGGTCTCCTAAGATTTTGTACAGCTCTAGTAAGTCTCCTCTTGTTCGCCTGACTTCTAGTGGATATAGGTCCAGTCTTTGCAGTCTGACTTCATATGGGTCATCTCCCAGTCCATGAACAATCTTTGTTATTCTCCTCTACGCCTTCTCAGGGGCATCTGTGTCCCTCCTCCGATATGGGTTCCACAGTGGGGTGCAGTAGTCCAAGTGTGGTCGAACAAAAGTCTTGTACAGGAGAACTATGCATGCTCTATTTCTTGATGCACATGCTTTTGTAATGCACCTTGTGATTTTATTTGAACTTTTAATAACCTTATTGCAGTGTGGACGGAAGCTTAAATCATTGCTTATTAAAACCCATAAGTTCCTTTTGTTCTCCACTGCTTTCAGTTGTACCCCTCCTAGTTCGTAAGTGTTTATTTTTTGCTCCCAGGTGCGTCACGATGCATTTCTCTGAATGCCATGCAGTTCGATTTTGCCCATTTTACCATCTGTATTAGGTCCTCGCCTACCGTGTCCACCTGTTTGCTGGTTCCTACCTCAGACCCTATTTTTGTATCATCAGCAAATCTTGTTATCCAATTTTTTATTCCTTTATTCAATGCAAACAAGACTAGTCCCAACACGGATCCCTGTGGCACTCCACTTATCACCTGCCCATAGTCCGACAAATGTCCTCTAATCCTGACCCTCTGGGTTGTCTCAGTCAGCCACATAGTAATCCATTTAATCACTTTGTTGTTAATACCAAGGTTTATCAATTTGTTCATTAATGTGTTATGTGGGACTTTGTCAAAAGCCTTCTTGAAATCCAGGTAAACTACATCCACAGGCTGGTTATCTGTTGCTTTGCTGGCTTTTTTATAGAATACGGGAGTGTTTATTAGGCACAATCTGTTTCTCTTAAACCCGTGTTGAGACTCATCATTCAAATTTTTGTTCCTGATTTCATCTTCTGTTTTATCCTTGATGATAGATTCTAACAGTTTCCCCAAAACTGCTGTCAGGCTGATGGGCCTATATTTCCCCACCTCTCCTTTATCACCTTTTTTAAATATAGGGACCACTGTTGCTGTCCTCCAGTCCTTTGGAACCTCTGCTTTCTCTATAGACATATTGTATTGTTTATGCAGAGGGTTACTCAGCCACATACTTATTTATTTTAATATTCTGGGGTTTAGATTGTCTGGCCCTGCTGACTTTGATGGATCTATGGTATGCAGTTTCTTAATTATGTCCTGTCTTGTAATTTGTATAGGAGTTTGGTTGGTACATTCTGAGTAAGTCCTCCACCATTCCCTTTTTCTTTTTCAAAAACAGAACAAAAATACTCATTAAATATATTTGCCTGACTAGCAGGTTCTATACTCTCTGAAGTTCCTACCCTTAGGGGACCCACTCTACTGTTCTATTTATATATGCTTAGAAAGATTTCCCATTATCTTTTGTGTTAGCTAACCTGAATTCCAGCTTACGCTGCTCTGCTTTAATAATAGTTTTACTGTCTTTTAGGTGCTGTTTATATTTACTAATATTATAGTTATCTCTTTTCATTGCCCTATAAGCCCTCCTCTTTTGTGCAAGCTGTTTCTTTACTTTATTGGTAAGGAATCACATTGGTCACAGTGCTACCATCAAACTATTGAAGACACTGCCTGCCAGAGGTAGCCCTGGCAGTGATGGGCTTTACCCAACATTCCTGAAACTCTTCTCCCCAGCCATTGTCACCCCACTGACTTATATATTCAACCTCGCCCTCTCGTCCACAGTGCCTGACTCGTAGAAGCATGCACATGTGGTACCGATCTTCAAAGCTGGAGACCCCCTTGTCCCTGAATACTATAGATTCCTCTCCCTCACCTCAGCAAATTATTGGAAAAAATTATCCACCACCAGCTGTCCGAGCATCTGGAAAAATATAACCACCTGTGTCCACTCTAACATGGCTTCCACAAACATCATAACACCTCTTCTGCTCTTGCCCTTTTCTCCGACCATGTCCTGAGAAATATGGATATGGGCAAGGCCACAGGTGCGGTATTTGTAGATCTATCAAAGGTCTTTGACTTGGAAGACCATCATCTTCTCCACTCCACCTTGCGCCACTTTGGCTGTTCCCCCAACACTGCTGCGTGGTTCCGCAGCTACCTATCCAGTAGGTCCCAGTCTGTTTTGATAGGAAATGCACCCTCTGCTTCCCTATCTACACGCACTGGAGCACCACAGGGCTCCATACGTGGCCTTTTACTTTTCTCTATGTTCATAAACTCTCTCCCTGCCAAAAGCCTCAACTGTAAGGCACTCCTTTACACTGATGATTTGGTACTATATACCACAGTGACAAACCCCTGGAATCAATCTCGTCCATCCTTACAGTAAACTATGGCTCCGCCCATGGCTGGTTCTTTTCCAGGAAATTGCTCATTAATGAAAAAAACAAAGCCATGCTCTTTGGCTCAAAGTCTTTTCTAGTCAAGGTCACCAAATCTAACACAGCCCTACTTGTACACTCCCCAGCAGGCCCCCCCCCCACCGAAACTCTCCTCTTTCAAATATCTAGGTGTGACTCTAGATCCCTCCCTAACATTCAATGAACATATATCAAACACTGTGTGTAAACTAAACCAAAAACTAGGTGCAGCTTACAGAACCAAACTATTTTCTGTCTCCAGATGCCTCGCCATAGCGCAAGGAAACCTCCCCCTGCTTGACTACTGCTCCCCTGTCTACTTCTCTCTCACCTCAACACAACCTACAGTTCCATCTGCCGCTTTGTTCTCCAAGCACCCTACTCTACCCACCACTGCACACTTTACCAAACTCTAGGGTGGCTCAATCTTCAGGGACGTTTTGACTATGCCATGGGCAGCCTAATAACTCTTTTGGGGAATGCCAGCTGTCACCCTTCTCCTCGCTACTCATAGAAAGGGTGGGTGCTAGAAGCCTTAGGGCTTCCTCCATTCCTCCTCTGGAAGTCCTATGCACCCATTCTGTCATGGGTAGTAAAGCCTTCTCTGTACCTGCCCCTTCCCTCTGGAACAGGCTCCCATTACCAATCCGCTCTTCCACCTCCCATATGTCCCTTAAAAACAACCTACGAGCTTGGCTCCTGACTGAATCTTCCTGCAGCTGTTCCCTAGACCATGCTAGGGTCCATGATCTGACTTAGCGCCCCCCCCACTGATAGTATGCTGCTGCTGTTACTACCCTGCCTCTATCTGTGATCCGCTCTCTGGTCAGCTTACATCCCTTACTCCTTAGGCCTGATTGTACTCATATATATTTCTGTTGTCCTTTTCTCTCCTTATATCCTGGTAGACCAGAGCAGTCCATGTAGCAAGACTGCTGTGCTTTTGTATAAATTTCTCTGTTTCTGATGGGTTCCTATGTTGTAATTCAATCCACAGCATACTAAGAATTGCTTGAAATTGCAACTCCGTTCTAGTGATAAAACCACTTTGTGTTTGTAAATCCTGTTTGCTCTCTATAGTTAGTACTACTAATTGTTATCAAGATGTACCTCTCTGTATCCTTTTTTGTTGCATGTACTACCCTTATGGCTTTTCACTGTGTCATGGCCATTCTGCTGAATTTTGTTTTACATATACTTGTGTTACTGCTTGGCTATGTTCTGTGTATAACTGCTGCTGTTCACTTTACCACTTTGTGGCCCGGGTCGTGGCTGAAATCGGTCCTTTGGATCAGCCCACTAACCCGGTTATCAAAGACATAAATAAATAAACCATATTGGAACGTTCCCTCTTTTATTATACAGTGGTTTGTTGGAGACAAAACCACTGTATAATAAATGTGTTCTGGCATTCTAGCTTACATGATATCACAGGACTGTTTTTCCCCATAGACAACTTCTTGCCACCCCGACGTCATCCAGGAAGCAGACATAGTGGCAGACGTAACCTTGTTGTTCTAGTCCTTCCTGTTGATTCCAGTCAGTAGCTGCTCCACCTGGGAGTACAGTTCGGCGCCTGTAGAAGATGCAAAACTGCCAGCAGATACAGGCCTTACGGTCTATGTAGTCTGCCAGAGTATGCAGCTCTTCAGCCCTTTAGACTGCGGCTGCGCCCCCCCCCCCCACTCTGTTTTTGCCCATGTTTCCTATACACACACACACACACACACACACACACACACATACTCACTCTCTCTCTCTCTCTCTCTCTCTCTCTCATGGTTTGAACCCTCCCTTTGATCCTGTCCCACCCTGTCTTGAAGCTGTCCACTGTCCGCAGTGATACCACCTCCTCCGGCAGCGCATTCCACCCTGCACCCTCATTTCCCTCCTGAATCTGCCACCTTCCAATTTCAGACTGTGTTGCTCCCTGGTTTCCCTTCCACCTTTTAATTTGAAAATACTCCCAGTGCTTACACTGTTCATACCTTCAGATACTTGAAGGTCTCCATCATATCTCCTCTCTCCTTTCTATCCTCCAGGGAATACATATTGAGCTCTCTCAGTCTCTCCTCATAAGGTTTATCTCCCAATCCCAGGATCATTTTTGTTGCCCTGCGCTGTACCCACTCCAGTAGCTTGATGACTCTTTTCAAGTAGGGGCACCAGCACTGCATGCAGTACTCCAAGTGTGGCCTCACCCGGGGCAGGATGACTTCCCCTTTCCTAGAAGTAATTCCTCTTGCGATGCACCCCAGTATTCTTCTGGCCTTTGCTACTGCTTTCCTGACTGGGCTGAGTGGTTGATTTCCCCTGTTACCAGTACACCCAGATCCTTCTCCTCCGTTGATGTGGATAACTGCAATCCCCCGAGCCAGTAACTATTTCTGGGGTTCCTGGATCCAAAGTGCATTACTTTGCACTTTTTGGCTTTGAACCCAGGTTGCCATGTGTTAGACCATTCTTCCAGTCTTGCCAAATCCTCCTGGAGTACTTTACCACCTTCTCAGTCATCCACCTCCGCACAGATCTTCGTATCATCAGTGAAGAGATCGATCTTACTCTTTATATCGTCTGCGATGTCGGCGATGAAAATGTTAAACAGCCCTGGGATCCGATGCTCCACCCCCCACTGCTACCTTCTGCTCTCTATCCTGTAACCAGCTCCTGACCCATCTAACCAGTTTCCTCCCCACTCCCAGGTTGCTTAATTTGCTGGTCCGCCTACCATGAGGCACTGAATTAAAGGCCTTGCTGAAGTCCAGGTAGAGGACATCCACCGCATGACCCTTGTCCAGTGCCCACGTCGCCCAATCGAAAAACGTTAACCAGGTTCATCTTGCAGGATCTGCCTGTGTCAAACCTGTGCTGTCTGTCATCCTGGATATCATTATCCTCCCAAAACTTTTACCAGCCTTTCATTGAGGATAGTCTCAATTAGCTTTCCTACGATTGCGGTTAGGCTCACTGGTCTATAGTTCCCTGGTTTGTCCTTGGGCCCACTGTTATGGAGGGGCACCACATGCACCCTCCTCCAGTGCCTAGGCATGCACCCCGTTTCCAGAGAGATGTTGAACAGATCCACCAATTGCCCTGCCAGGACTTATGCCAACTCTCTCAGTACTCTAGGATGAACTCTGTTTGGCCCAGGTGCCTTATCTACCCTCAGAGACTTAAGGCTCTCCAACACCCTTCCCCT